>BLKM01000454.1:213235-317939 GCA_013340265.1 Coptotermes formosanus
TGGTGGTGGTGGTGGTGGTGGTGGTGGTGGTGGTGTTGGTGATGGTGGTGGTGGTGGTGATGGTGGTGGTGGTGGTGGTGGTGGTGGTGTTGGCGGCGGTGTTGGTGGTGGTGGTAGTGGTGGTGGTTGTTGTACTAGTAGTCTTAGTATAAACGAAAAGAAGCTGTGAGATTTGAGTTTATTGCAGCGACGAGTATAAAAACTACTGAAGATGCAGAAGGCGTGTTCCTTCGAAACTTTGTTTTCCGTCTACCAAAATGCATTGCTTCATCCGAGAGGGAGGCAACTTAGCAACAAAAGCATTTATAATAGCAATATTAATAATAATAAAGTAACAGTAAAAATCATGCATTGGTTACATCATGTAGATAACAACACTGCCATAATTACAGACATAGACTTAGTGTGTACGTCGTATTTTCAGTACTATATGAAGGATGTCAAAATGCATAGCATGGTTGTGTCCTCAAATGGCATCATTTTCATAACTAATTTTCGTCTGGTTCTGAAGTTTAGATGGAGAATCAGACACAGACATACACAGACATCCAGAGAGCTTGACTCTTGTATTCACGCTGACATACATTCACACACGCACTCACACACAGCAACAATACGCAAATCCGAAAAAGTCACTTTTGATGTGGGTTAGCGTAGTCGCAAAAAGTGCCTATTAAATTCGTCATGTCCGTCTGTCTGTATTTATCAGCGCGGCTCACCGTGGACTGACTTCTATGAAATTTGATAATGTGGACTTTCATAAATATCTGTCGGAAATTCCAGGTTCGGTTAAACTCGGACACAAATAGGGCTCAATTTACATGAGAACCAAAGTAAGTTTTGTTATTTCCGGGGAAATAAATTCGCCATAAAAGCACTGTTGTTCTACACTCAATATTTTTGTATTGTTAAAAGTGACATGCAATTGAACAATACGCCCCTAAAATTCATATTTTCCTTTCCATTGCAAAATTGTTTACGCCGAAGAAGCGCCACAATGTTAGCTTAAAAGTGCATAGCCTAACTTGTCTGTGAAAGAAAGGGTGTTAAAATACAACCCAAGTTAATTCTATAAACAATTTAAAACCTCAAGACAGCCTGTTTCGAAGAATGATTGATGGAGGTTTTTTTCGTATATCTCCAAAGATAATTGAATGAAGAGATGGTAAGGTGATGAACTCACTATAAAAAGACGTCACATCCCTCAGTGAAGTTAATTTCCTAATCGCTCGCAATGATGTACCATTTGAATTCCAATGAAACTAAAATTATGCAAAATGTTTTTAACGAAAATGTCTACGAATCGGCAGGTAAAACAGAACACCTGCGAACGCTTACTTCACGGAATGAATCTTTAAGCATTACTTGCAATAAAAGTGAAATCCAGTGCTTGTATTAGAGAAATTATATGATCTGAATTACGCCCCATCCTTATTCCTATCTTTCTGGCATATTTTGACTGTGTACCTTCTCCATTATTTATTATAATAAAATTGAATAATACACACTATAATAAAAATACAATAAAACAAAAGCTGCTGTACCTTCCAGGATAATCAGAATGTTTCCCTGAGGATGACAGGGATTGGCCGAAACATGTAGGGACCATATTAAAACTGGTATTTTAATTCTATATTACACATTAATTTCACTCTCCAAAATTTGAAGTGTGTCATATGTTCACACTTCCGTATCCGCTGTACATGGTATAAATATTACATGAGATAAAACCACGTTCAATAATTAAGAAAGCAAACAAAGTAATAGAAAATACTGAATTAGAATTTGCTATCTGTGTATCATATTCTTCGTCGTAATTACGCGATAAATTAGCGAAAACTGCATTCTAGCGTCAAGAAATCTGTTATTGTTTGGATATATTCCTTTACCGAAGTGTTTGTCTTCAGTTCAGGAATATAACACTCGTTCTGTGGTAATTAAGACTTCTTCATATAACTTAATTGAAGTACTAATGAAATCATGATCGGCCTAGAGGCAGCACGTAGCATCTCTGACGATGCTATGTGCTACTGTTCACTTCTATAGGACTCCATTCATTTATAAACAAGACTCTGATTCAAGCAGATAAAGGTCCTTGCATTTACCCTTGTGCAAGTGTTCTGAACAAATGACTTCCACATTTGCAGTGCACTAACGCTCTCAGGGATAAACCTGAATTCTCCAATTCACCTTTGACATGACCTGAAAGAAGAAGGCTGCATTGGCTTCAAAGTTTTGCTCTTCCTTTTAAGTGTCTTGCCAGATTTCGATGTCAGACTTACTGGTGATGGGAAACGACTAGTGCATGCGTGCTCTCTCGCTCACACACACACACACACGCACGCACGCACACGCACGCACGCACAAGCACACAAGTGGAAGGCTTCAATTGCAGACGACAGTGTAACAAGCAGTGTTCAAAACACGAATCTTGTTGGTACCCTTACATATGCCCTGCGGTGACGTAGGGGGGGGGGGAGAAAGGGGGGGGGCAAGAGGTGAAACCGTGAGCCTCTCTACTTGATTAATGTGGAAGGAGAAGAACGATGTTCGGCAAAGAAACTGACAGACAGGAGAGATGGCGAGTCAGCACCTTCGCATGTCCGGAGGCAAAAGAAGAAATCCGGGAGTACGAAAGAAACAGTCACAGAAAAAAAAAAAGTACCTGAAATGAGAGAAATGAGAATAGGAAAAAAAGAAGAGAGAACTAGAAAGAAGTAGAGATAATGTTGGGTTCGGCCAAGAGAACCAATGACCCATACCACTGCGTCATCACCAGATTTATGATATCATTAAATGCTATGCAAATGCGTTTTTGGAATGCATTTATGTGATTTTGGAATGTAGCCAGGGCATGGATTTTTACAAACAGTTAATTTAAATTCATTTTCCGAATGGCCATGACCCTTGATGAGTACACACATATGTGTTCCAAGGGCACAACTGATTTCAACAAGGGCAGTTCCAATTGTTATATGTCTCCAGGATTTCACGGTGACGAAATTGTACGAACTTTTCTTGGGCTGATATCCATGTCAATTGTTTAAAAACTTCCGACGTTTCGGAGACACACTCAGTTTCCATCCTCAGATATCACTTTCCCTGAGGTTAGAGACTGAGCGTGTCTGTGAAACTTCGGACGTTTTTAAACAATTGACACGGCTATCAGCCCGAGAAGAGTTCATAAAATTTCAATTGTTACTGATCGTTCAGGATAATTTCTGAAACATGTGACCGAGGATCTGCAGTAATTCTGAGTTTAAAGTTTAAGCACACGTAATATTTTTATCAAGAAAATCATAAGGCATTAGGTCGCTATGGTAAGAATAACATAATGTTAGGCGTATTCATGTGGATGTTTTTAGTTCGAATCCACAATAACTCTCTTAAAATTAGTCCACAAAAAGAAATACTAAAAATAAAAAATTATTGAGCCGTAAATACACACCCATATTATGCGACAGATAAATAGATCAGTGCTTTAAATTATTCAGCTTTGAAACAAATTAACTTTTGTAATCATTCATAACCAGCACAAATAGTAACAAAAATACAAACATCTTCTAAAGTATGAATTTTTAAAGATTTTAAGAGGTGGAAAGGTACAACGGAAGAGTCGTAGTAGAAACTCTATACAATTTCACTTACCTCACTGGCTTTGCGAAGCTGAATATTGAAATTATTTCTGATACAAAACTACAGGTCAAGGATTATTTGGTTTGTCTCTTATTAAGTGGCCCTGTATATGATATCGAAAAACGTTTCAAGTAGAATTCGCAGGTCTTCGTGACATTCTCATTAATTTATTTGCTGTATCAGCTACCAGCAAAATTATTTGCGATGAAATATTTTAAAAAATTTTATTATACTCGTATATTTAGTATGTAATGTAGGGACATTTGACCGATTATATCCCTAAGTTTAATTAAAAAACATACCATGAAATGCTATGTGGAAGTGTAGTTTGTTAACGTCGGCATCACGTGGAGGTTAGTGATCAGCTTAATACCGCGGCCGCTTTATTCCCAGGGAAATAGTCACTTGTTGCCATTGAATGGGAAGTTGTGTGGCATTCAGGTGCTATTTGGGTGTTTTGAAGAACAGAAAATTCTCGTGGCTTTGCTCGGAATTAGGCCCCAGTTCGTTGGCCTGCAATACGCATCCTAGTCATTATAACATCGTGACGTCAGATAGATATGAAACAAAATTATTTACTGCCAACAATATTTTTGTAGATACCAACTACAAAATTTCCGGAATTATTCCAGTACCTTCGGAAATAAAATCTGAGAATAGAAGGAGAGTCGGAAGATAAACATGACCTTCTACCACACAATACTTTAACCCTTTAAAGACGAAGAGTGTCTGTTTTATATAAGGACTCAGTGCGTACCGCGCAGTAAATACTCTCCATCTCGGTTACAAAAATCAATCTGTTAATGTTTTGTAAGGCAAAAGTTGCTGTTTGTTCTGAGATCCGTACAAAACACATAAATGCAATGTGGGCTGAACGTAGAATTTTTTAATGTTAAACCAAATCGTACGTAAAGTCACAGCTAGGCTTTAAAAGGTCAATCCTTTTAATGGAAAGGGCGCATAAAAATTAAAATAAAAATAATATAATCTTTCATAGGTAAAACCGATCCTGTAATACAGCTTTATTATTTCTCAGTCTCTATGGTACTAGAGCACAATTTGCCCCAAAACCTCCCGTTTCCGGAGTTTCTGAGTGTTATTTGTACCAGTTCATCCAGAAAGTAAGTACTGTTTGGTTATAAAAAATATACATTTGATGTAAATTTTTTATTCATTACTATCGAATTCTACGTAACTTAATCACTGTTTTGACGACAGCACCACCCACATTGAGGCACCGAGGCATTCTAATGAATGAATGAAAATTTTTGTATCAAGTATATAATTCTTATGGCCAAACGATTCTTAGGATAATTTCTGGATGCGCTATAGATATTTGGTAGCACCTCTTGGACGTAGGTTGGGCCCATACCAGGCCTCTGGCTGCACAGATATAAGCAAACACAAACACACACACACACATACACACAAACCCATGCATGTATTTATCTTCCCTGTACTAGTGGCATTCAGAAACCAAAATCCCAGTGTGCAAGCTAAAGAAGCCATTACAGTTTTGACTGTTCTGTCATTGTCATGGGTAAGATAAACTATGCATAATACAACTTTAGTTTCCTATTAAAATAAAGTACATGCTTATAGGCTTAAGCCATCCGACATTATGTTTAACTTGTTATTAACAAAATCGTAAAAAGTCCTTTGAAATTGCTATGAGGAATTTTACATTTCCCATATCTAGCTACCTGTCATATAGACCTTAAGCAGAAATCTGAAGTCATTAAAATGTATGTATGTATGTATGTACCCACACTTCACGGAGGCAGGGTACTAGAATAGACGATGCTGCTGGACAAGAGTTAAACTCCTTCAGTAAATCTGAGAACTACAACGCAGCCCGCAGCATACGTATTAATCACTGACGATTATTGCTGCCATCTTTTGGTGTATTTGTAAACTAACAACAGTTACAGCTAAATAATGGCAGAATGGCGCTTGGCCTTTTAATGTACGAATTCCTTTCTTTGTTAACCTTATCTTCTTTGAGAATGCGTGCAACAATTAAATCTGTTTCTGCGAAAGTAACAACAAAGCACCTATCATTAGCAACCCACGTGACGGACCAGGTGCATAACCGTTCGTTCTGAAACCAAACAGCCTTAATTGTCTGTTTCATTATAATGCGAAGTTCACGGACGTGATCATATCATTAATTAAGCACTGTGTCATGTTGCCGCTCCGTAAGCAATTAACTCTTTGGCAGACCACACGTCATTACTGTTTGAAGAAAAACGTTCCCCTGTTCATGCATTAAAGTCGCCGGTAAGCCGACATTTCTCAGGATATACAAGGCCTTTCATGGTTACTGCACATCATAGTTATAGAAATGGCTTTAATTCAGCAAAGGATCTGCTGTATAAAGGCCCTATAGGCAGAGCAATGAATGCAGCCCACAAAAATCAAAATACATTTCACAATTTTGCAAAATTTAAAAGTATTGGCCGCTCTAGGTTTCGCCTTGCAAGTGTTTTCTATCGATTTTATTTGTGTAACAGCTGATATACCTGAATGTGTATCCGCATTTTTTGTGTAAGTAATATAACGGAGTGGAAGATGCCGTAATTTTCCCTTCAGGCAAAGTCAAGCGATATTCTTATCGGAAATGTTAAATTTGTGAGTTTAATTCACTTCGCTGATAGAAGAAAGTCACTACTGCGCGGAAACACATTTCGTTAAAATAAAAACTGCATTTTGGTCATACGCAATTTAAACATTGTGAACTTTCCCTTCCTGTGGTGCGACAGACCAAACAGGGCCTAGACCGCCTCCTTTTGGATATTTCTAGATCACGCTCACTTAGACACACCACACCCGGTAGGACTCCTCTGGTCGAGTGATCAGTCCGTCGCAGAGACCTCTACAAACTTTGTTTACTAATTTCACAGAATTACTTTCCGACTACACGGTGTTTCAGAAACAGTGCACTGAAGTGGCCCAGGAATTATTCCTATAACAGCCACTCCGATTTCAGAATATACAAATGTTATAATGTTCTTTGTCTATTATTCAACGTAAAATACAATAAAAGACAAAATCCGCAAAAATTACCAGACTTCTGCAGGAAATGTTTCTTAAATTCATTTCCTTAACCTTTATTCCATGTGAGTCAACTATAATGACTGTGCCACAAGCTGAATGACCCAAGCAATCCCGTTTTAGCTTGGGTCATCCCGGTGCGTTACTTCAGTTACAGTAATAATAAACACAGTCTGACACACCACAGCATATATTTATTCTGCACACTACACCGTTCTACTCCAGGTTGTGCCAATATACTACATGTTTCGGCTCGGCCGAGCCACCACCAGGTACATGTATGAATGTTAAAAACACGGATCCATAATCAAATAATATAAGAAAGTAATATAAGAATAGTTTAAAAGCATTAGTGAAAACTTCATTAATCCACTGTTTTTTAGAGTGTAAAACTATTCAGAAAAAAAAGGATTAAGGATCTGCATTTTTAAGATTTTTACATGTACCTGATGGTGGCTTGGCCGAGCCGAAACATGTAGTATATTGGCACAACCTCGGTGTAGAATGGTGTAGTGTGCAGAATAATATATGCTGTGGTGTGTCAGACTGTGTTTATTTTTACTGCAATCCCGTTTTGATTTCTGGCACGGTGCAAGATATCTCTACTACAAAGCTTTCTGACAGACTCTGGGTTCCAACTCATCTCTTATTTGAAAGACACTGGAGGACTTTTTCAAGAGGCAAAAGCGGCCGAAGCGTGAAACCGGTCTCCCCTGTCTATCTTAATGCCGAGTAAACGGATAAGTTTGTACACATTTCCATCCATCTACATGCCTTCATGGCATGCATAAGAACAAGTTAACTTTTTAGATGATTTCGCAAAGTTTCGAAAGGCGATTTTTAGCCTTGTTGTATCTGTCGTACGTTCGTTTGTTCTATGGAAATCTCGATTCCCACTGAAATAATTTTCGTGAAATTTCTGTATTAGAGGCTTTTATTAAAACCTGTCGAGAAGATAGACTTTGACTGAAATCGAAAAATGTGTCGGGCGATTTATATGACGACCTAAGCGCGCTTATATTTCGCTGAATTTTTCTCGGATGGAGTACAGTTTCTTATAAATGTTAAAACATATATTTTATATTAAATCAAATTTTTCTTTAAAAGCGTTCCGTTTAAAAGAAAGTCATAAAAAACTCAGCACAGACAGAAGGACCGTGGATGTTCTAAAGTAATGCGGTAAAAAGAAGCTGTGACATGCATCTCGGGTGATAAAGGCAAAAATGTAGGGAGTAATAGTGCGATATTTAATAAACACTGCGCTCTACCGGTTGAAATATTGAGGTTAAGACAGAAGTTGCGTGACGCATAATGGAGGAAAAACACATAGGCTGCTCTCGTAATGTTATAATTACATAACATGGTGCAACCTATAGCAGACTGAAGTTTATTTTGGCGGGACCTAATAATCAATGATACAGAATTCGTGTGGTGACGTCACGTCCCTTTCCAGATATTATTTTTTTCTTACTTGTTTTATGATATATAATTAATGAACGTAAAATAATCTAACTAACTAACGAGCTCCACGGAGCAGAGGCCTGCTTGAGAAGCTAACAGTTTCTCAGCTAGTCAAGAAATTCCCCGCATTTTATGAAACCCGGAGGTTCATTACCGCATTCATAAGAGCCCACCACCTGTCCTTATCCTAAGTCAGCTCAATCCATTCCATGCCACCATCCCACTTCTTGAAGATACATTTTAATATTAATATTAATATTAATATTTAATTATAATCTACGCCTGGGTCTCCCAAGTGGTCACTTTCCCTCAGGTCTCCCCACCAAAATCCTCTACGCACCTCTCTTTTTCCCATACGTGCCAATGTAAAATAATCTATTGATATTAAATCTGATAAGTGAAGAGTACGAACACACATAAAAATTGTGTACTGAATATTGTTTGAAAGAAAGAAATTACAAAATATTTCGTCATGCTGAAGTGGTAGGGTTTTATGACCCATAAATTTAACAAAACGAAATCAAACTAGACAAATAATAACTTTCTGAAAGCAATATAACATAACCTAATAATAGTAACAACATTCTCTAATATGCGCACAAGCTACGAACGACAACAAATGTATCAATGCAGTTGAATAAATGTTATGACCATCGGAAACGCGTCCAGGATGCAAAGGTCTTAATGCTTTTCAGTGTTGCTTTACATCTACGTTTCCTATCCTGTTAACATTTATCCACCGCAGTTTATCCCTTTATCATATTTCAGCCTGCTTTAAATTTGTGTTGCCTTCATATAAATAAACTTTGTCGCTGGTTAATTGTGTTACTAGTTCTGGCGATTTTATTAACAGATTTAATATGGATCAGCCTCGTCTTGCGGTTTGGGTAAGGCGTTAAAATTTTTTACCGTAAGGATCAGCGTTGTAGAAACTGTAACACATCACATGAGAAGAATAGAATAAAATACAGAAATGAAAGTTCTGAGAACATTATGAGAGGCAGGATAAAACTCTTGAGATGATATATGTCTAGAAAGATCTACAGAAGTTTGTAACTCTCTTGCAATTTGTCAGATCCCAGACCGGCTTTATATCCCGCAGCTTTTGCTGACATCAATACCGATAAGCCAAGCAGTGGATATGGCTTGGAGGCAACATTCCAGCGATCATCTTCATATCACACAGAGTGTAGTTCAAGACATGTGCTGTGATCTTTATCCCTGGTAAAACACGTCACAGAGAGGTACGTTCGCAGAGCCCGATAAGCAAAGCTTGTACCAAGCAGATGTTCGTTTTCAACCCGCGCCTGGGAGCGTCCTGTCTATAACAGACTGGCGGGGGCTTGAAATTTAGACATACGTACAATCAAACACTTCTTTTTGTCCTTCTTCTTCTTGTCCTCTTCCTTATTCTTCTTCAATCACGCTATTGTCCGCTTCGAGACACGGCTGTCCCTAATCCAGAGTTGAGGATCTTAAATTTTCTGTCCAATCCCGTCCAACCAAAGCAAACATATCTCAAGTGAAAACGTATTTTCTGGGGCGTTATCAATAGAAAGTTGCAAAACTGAGCTACTGATTTCGACAGCCTGTAATTCCGCCTTCAAAAGCTCAAGAAAGTCGAAAAGAATATTCACGAAAATTTATATTGTGAAATTTCATGAAAATCTGTTAATGTAAACCATTATATTTGTTTTATTCGGACAGAAAGTGACTGACGGTATACGCGAATACTTACGTGCTTTTCTGCCATCATCTCGACAGTATCACACTGAACGTTTATTGGAATGAAAATTGTATAATAAGAATTGTAGAGAAAACCAAATACATTTCCAATGTTCATTCAAAAAACCATTATATTTGTTTTATTCGGACAGAAAGTGAATGACGGTATACGCGTATACTTACGTGCTTTTCTGCCATCATCTCGACAGTATCACACTGAACGTTTATTGGAATGAAAATTGTATAATAAGAATTGTAGAGAAAACCAAATACATTTCCAATGTTCATTCAAATTTCACGGTTAGCTTATAGGCCAGAAATGGTACGCTAAGTAGTAAGTGCAGTGAAGCACAATGGAGGCTTGTACATACTCCCTGACTGAACACTAAAAGGCTCTGTGGTTTGCTCGGGAATTATACTTATGTGTTCTTTAGAATAGGCTTCAAGAGGAATGGCAGTCACATTTACTTGAAGCCAAAAGGGCTCACATCCCAGAATACATAATTCTAATAAGATATAGCTTATAATATTTTAAAAATTTATTAAGAAAATGCCATATTTAAACACTGGAAATTAACATCGTCATTAAACATATTCTGCTCAATACTATTTACATATTATATACAAATTATGATTGACGGAATACAGAGCCATGTGACAGTTCAGTCATATGTTGTTCAGCGTGCTTTAAACTGACATTCTAAATCAAATATTTTATGCAAATAAAAAAAGTTCTCATTTTAGTGCTGTTTAATGTCACTTATTTCCATATACAGTGAAATGACTTTGATGAGTGTTATTTCAAGGGTAATTAACAAACAGTTTATTTACACCATTGCATTTATTGTTCATGTTGATTTAAACAAGACGCATCTCTAACACTTACTGTGAAGTAATATTCCAACGTCATATATTGCAGAAGCTTCTGCTTATAGCACTGCATGTAAGACTTTTTGAAAAGTTTTTCTTCTTCATGGTCAAAGTCTTGGAAAAATAATTTAACCACTATTTATTAAACATGACTGGCCTGAAATACGGCTGCAGTCAGCACAAGGTCAGAACATTGTTAATGTAACTGAGGGTTTCGAATGGTCACCCATCCTAGTCAGATCGTAACTAATGTTGGTGCCACTGGCAGGTTATGTTCTCAGGTGGTCATCTGTCCTAACGCTGACCATTCGAGATAATCGAACAGAGAGAGTTTCAGGCGTCAGTCCATAAGTTAGAGCATTGGTGTAGTAACCGTCAGACAATCCGAACATGTAACTTGACGATGATATATATATATATATATATATAACATTAGTGAAGTAAGAATTAAGAGAGTATGAACTTGTAGCGTGGCGATAAATTGTGAGAAATAGTTCTGATGATTTATCTGTTCCGTCAGAGAAAGAGCTGATTCGAAATCTTGAAATACACGTTTAAAAAGAAATCAGCTGTCGCGGAAATATAATTTATAACTTTAGCAAAATTTTTCTAAAATATAATTAAAATGATAATAATTGTCACACTTAACAAGTACAATAATTTTAACAATTATAATTGTATTTTATGAACTTACATAATGAATATTTATTCCTTGATATGTTTTAAAGACCAATCATAAACTTCAGGATGACTTGAAATAGGTCGCAACATGTAGTTATATATAATACACGAAATTTAGTTGTATTCGGCAGATATTGATTAAATTTTTGTATGACAGTGTGTGCTTTGTATGATTGTAACGTCCCTTTGTTTGTAGTACTTTAAAATTGTGCATAATTTTTAGGTGCGTTTCCAAAGAAGCAGTTCCAAAGCCAAGTGTTAGTAATTTCTTTCCGTCTGCCCACAGATATAAAAATAATGCCAAAACTAAGTAAAGAATTTTACTTAAGGATCGTGTGATACGAAAGAAAATAAATTTTGTCGAGCGATTTTAAATTCGGTTTATTTTGGACCGTATTAATGTTAACTGCAGTTTTGTGCCTAAACGAAATTTACACATTTTCAAGATGTTTTCCTTTCATAATAATGTGAATGTGTAACTCTGCGCGCGCGTGTGTGTGTGCGTGCGCGCTTGCATGTGCGTGCGTGTGAGTGTGCGTGCGCGCGCGTGCGTGCGTGCGTGTGTGATTCAATCCCATAACATTAGTTAATGCCGACCCAGTGGCCGCGCGGTCTAAGGCGTGGATCTGCGGCTCTTCTGTTGCTGTGATTACGGGTTCGAATCCAGCGGAGGGCATGTATATCTGTCTGTTGTGAGTGTTGTGTGTTGTCAGATAGAGGTCTTTGCGTCGGGCTGATCACTCGTCCAGAGGAGTCCTACCGAGTGTGGTGTGCCTGAGTATTATCGTGAAGCCTCGATAATGAGGGGTCTCTGGCTCAGTAGGGGCTGTTGCGCCATGGTGAAACAAATGTTAGTTAATTTCGGGAAATTCATTAAGATACGCGGTGAACAGGAAAGGTATAGAAGTAAGCGGTCACGATGTACAAATGTTGTAGCAAAATTTTCCTGCACATAACGATAAAGACCGCGATCACCCCAGACAGAATACTGCCTACCAGACTGAGATTCTAACAGCGAATTTCACGAACAATAATTTCGAGTGATAATTTGACCAGCAGTTTCGGCTTCTTCGGTAGCTGAATGGTTCAAGATTTGTGTCACAACATTCTATTATCTTTATACGTTATTTAGCGTTCGGTAAGACACACCCTAAAAGGATATCTGCGTTTTTACGGTACTTTGTAATATTTGTATGAAACTGGCTGTTGGGAATGTGGAATTCGCATGGAATGCCTGAGTAAAACAGTAAACAGTTGTCATTTCCTTGCAGAGATTTGCACTGAGTGTGCTTCCAAGTGCATGTCAGAAAAGTTACCGCTGCTCAAGACTGGCTGCTTGGGTTCTGCTTGAAGTACAGGCTGGTGTTTTTCATTCCTGACTTATCACAACTCACCCTCTGTTTCTTTATATCTGGTTACAGTCTGAAAATATGAATCTTTACCATATGAATAGAGTAAAAGTTTATAGACCTATTCTTGAAATAGGACAGAAGGCGAGAACCATTTCGGCTTATCCTTAAACTCTGTATTCATTCGAGGCTTGGCTGGCGCAAGGGAAAACTTTATCCTGAAAGATTTCCTCTTTTCTAAGCATCCCACATGCAAATTATTCTATAAAAGGGCTTGGAAATACTTTTTATACACCACAGAATTATATACAGAAGACTTCCGCTTTAAAAAGTAAAGTATCGAAGATGAAACGATGTTATAATCTTATTACTAAAAAAAAAACTCTTCATGCTGGAATTTTGGTCTTCCCTCCCTCTCTGTTTCCACACCCTGCAAAGATTGAATTTGCTTACGGGGAAATAGGTAAATGAGAATTAGTTACGATTTTGGAAAAGGAGAGAGTGTTTGCAGCGACAGAAGGTGAAATTATTTTTCTCCTATCTATCTCTCTCTCTCTCTCTATCTCTCTCTCTAGAAAATAGGACTGAGCAGCACAAATTGTAGACCTTGCAAAGTTGTAGGACTAAGAAGGGGAAATATCTGGGTGAGATAAAATGGAGGTCTGTATTAAAGGGGGAGGAAACCATTTCAATTCATTATAACAAAGTAAAATTCCTAGTCCGTCCAAACTTATTCTCCTAAATAGCAGATTCTACTCTTCTCAGCTAAAAGAGAACGGAATAATGGTTGAGAAAGTAATTGAGATTTAATATGAGACGGAGGGTTCCTATTACCATCTTGCATGTGGGATATCCACGTAAGGTAGTTGCGTCTGCCAAGAACTTAAGTAGTCTACTGAAGACGTGCAAGTCAAGGTCTATTAATTCAGTGAATTATTATTATACGCCCTTACCGTGAAGTGCAAGACAGTGTGAATGGAAGAGAATTTGTCCCTCATTCTAACAATATGTTTTATCTTCGAAACCACTGAAGGGGTTTTGATAAAATTTGGTCACAGCTGTCCGACTTGAATATTTTCGGTAAGTTTAATTTTTTTCCTTATGCGTCAAATATGCTACAAAGCGTAAACTTATGCTCTATAAAGATATTTATTGAAGGGTCGAATACAGTGCAAACAAAATAAACACGAATTTAATGTGTTCTATGTCTGTGCACTATATTATACAAAAACACTGATCACCAACAAATGCACAAAGAGAGTTTTATCATCAATCATAACACACTCCTGCATGTTTCGACCCTACTGGCTCATCTTCAGGGAGAACTTTTTGTTATCGTTACACTAAGGTTGCACTTTATAGTTGAGTGAGAATGTGCTGTTGACTGTGTACTGTGTACTGGAGGCGTGAACTATCTGCGGTCCCGGCCTGCACGCCCGGACCGCAGAGAGTTCACGCCTCCACGAACAACGATAAACACGATTTAAGGTATAAATTTTCATTGAAACACTATTTAACATAGTAATAGCTACAAGAAGTTTTGTCGTTAGTTTGATGTACTGGAAGGCCGATAATTCTGCAGGTCCTACAAAGGCAGTGTACATTCACATTTAGTTCTTGGTATGGGATATTCTCAGTTGCTTTACATTTGCTTTTCAATATCTGTATCACCTGCCGCCTTTAGTACTCTGTCGGATAGTATTTTATGTAGAGAATATCATACATGTGGTAGTAATTTGATGTAGAACCTTATTGAAATGCATTCCTACAGAGACTAAGAGGAAAACTGAAGTATAATATTAAAATAAATCTAGAAATATGCAGAATCTTAAGGTTTGACGTTATGAAATATTACTAACTGGACAGACTTGTATATTGTCCATTATCACATTTTGGTTAATGAAATACAATATTTTAGAATAGAGTTCTGTTTTCACTTTCATATGAAAGTAAGAGACCTACTGAAGTGGAAACTTTTTTTAATCAACCAACCCGTTGTGTTGCATAAATTATAAATAATTATTATTGACCAACAAAACAACTACTTATTTTTTATTATATTATATAAATATATGGCTACACATGTGGACCAATTATATGGTCATTTTCAGGGCATTCGGACAACATAAAATCCAAAATCACAAATGCAAAATTCATGGAGGGGCAGATTGAAATCTCAAGCACTATTGTTGCACAATGCATATCAATAAAATGTATAAAATTTAAACTTAAAAATGCGTTTACACCTTACAGTATTTTTAAAGAATTTTATGTAAAATGCTTTAATGTTGAATGTTTTTTTTAAATTTTGAATTTTATAAATTTTATTGAGATGCACTGTGTAGCAATAAGACTGAGATGTCAGTCTGATTCTAAATGAATTTTGGAATTGTGA
This sequence comes from Coptotermes formosanus, assembly GCA_013340265.1. Classification (NCBI taxonomy): domain Eukaryota; kingdom Metazoa; phylum Arthropoda; class Insecta; order Blattodea; family Rhinotermitidae; genus Coptotermes; species Coptotermes formosanus. The sequence goes on from BLKM01000454.1 coordinate 228,407, forward strand.
TTTTGGAATTTATGTTGACCGAATGGCCTGAAGATGACCATATAATTGGTAGACGCGTGTAGTCATAAATTTATATGATATAATACAACATAAGTAGTTGTTTTGATGGCGAATAATAACTTTTTGTAATTTATGGAACACAACGGGACGGGTAAGTGTGATAGAAATTGATCATGCTCAGAGCAGAGCTGCTAGCCTTCATAGTGTCAGAAGCACAAGTAGGTCTTTGAACGCGTCGTTCAAATTGTTAAAAACCAATTAAAATTCAAGTAACCCTACATGTTTTCGTAAAATTTACAACACCAAATTTCATGAAAATATGCTATGCGGTTTTCGAGTTCTTATATACTTAGATACGTACAGGAAGATGGAAAGAACGACATTTGTATGTGCTCCTCAGAGACGTGAAAACGCCTAAAAGGTGAGTGGGAGAAACTGTTGAAGAGCAAGTGAAAAATTTCCACCGGTGGACCTCAAGTTTTACTCAACACGGACCAGTCTAGGAGTAAGTTTCTTATACCCTGAAGAAAGTTGGCCTGTTAAAATGTATACGTGAATGAGGCTAACTTTGCTTGTCAAATTAAAATTAAAGCGTATAAAGTTGTCTCTCTTCAAGCCTTTAAGGCGTATGGGAAATCGCAGTATAGCTCCACTCTTTCGTAATTTCAATTTCACGCTTCGATCTGTTTACGTATGGGGATAGAGGCTCAGGTTCTTATTAAGTATAAGGCAGTTTGGGCCCAAAAACCGGTGTGAAAAATTTGAAGAAGTAATAAATATATTTGACTTGCCGGGATTCGAACCACGCTTCTTTAGTTGTCGACTATACCAACAGACTTATGGCGACTACCTACCGATGTGTTGTGCCGACATGTACTTACTTCTGTTAATAACTCACATACAGTATTTTGTCAGTTCACTGACACCACGGCATGATTTCCAACTAACCTGCACGTTACATGTCTCGTACCTTTTAGATTAAATGTTGTCATTATGGTGTCGAGAAATTAAACTACGTTTCCGCAAAGGCTTGATGTATTCCTCATATTTACTTTGTCTACAATGTAATCTTATTAGCACAACGTAAAATGTCACGTTTCAAGCAGTCGTGCGTCAAATGCATGAAAAAGAACTTCTAAAGAGAATTTCGCATGGACATTAATCTTACAAATTCGCTCGCAACATTCCAGCAATTTTCAGAATGCCTACTCCGTTTTTCATCTCTACTTGCTGCTTTCATGTTTCATAATTTCCCCTTTTTCACACTTCAATTCCTTCATATTTCCCTCTGAAACCATTTTCCATCTTCTTAGATATCTTCCTTTATTTTTGCAGTTTATTTTTTTTATTTCTCCTTTCGAGGCATGTCCTCGTTTCCTACATTCTCCTCTAATGTGGAGATTGGAGACCAACCCCTTTCTTCTTCCTACGTCCTCTTTGCTGCTGATGGTATTAGGAAGACTAAAACGACCTTCCGGAAGTCAGCTGAAGACAATGAAAATATCATGAAGCAAGTTTCTTCCATAAAAGGGTAATGCGAAACGGGTCTTATGTGGGAGAATGACGGAAATATCGAGGTCGGTTTTCTGGGCCAGGGTGCCTACAAAACATTTCACGAGATGCTAATACCTTAATAAAACTAAATACTATGCCTCTGTCCATTAACGTTTGCTACAGTTTTAAGTTCTCACTGAATTCAGCTATCTCTTTAACAATACAATTTTTTTTGTATGTTAAATCAGAGTTTTTATTTAATCTGTGTTCTCCGATTCGAGTCTAAGCGCGGCCATGTAACTGTCAGTTCAGTTACGCTTCTACACCACAGTTCATAAATCGTGGCAGACCTAAATATCCTGAGATTACTCTTCTGGGATATTACGCAGCGTTGAGTGGTATTTATGTACCGACGTTTCAGGAGAACCTATAGATCTCATCTTCAAGGCTCAAGAATCCTTTAACTTTTTCAGCCTTAAAGATCGGACAGATAGGTTGTCCCGAAACGTCGGTACAGAACTACCAATTAATGCTGCGTGATATCCCAGAAGAACACAGATCTCCTCTACATCGCGGCGGAAGCCTGAAATCATGCATAGATCCTGGTAAATTAATGTGTCTTGTGATGCATTACCTTTGTCAGACTTGCTGACTCCACAGGCCTGTTTCCATATTTGTTTATATTTGAAGTTTCACGTCCTGTGGGATGTGACCCTGTTTCTTTCGGTGAATATTTCTCGACGTTTCGAAACATCGTACTGCCTCCATCTTAAGGGTCAAGAAATGTGAAGTCAATTCTTTGACTGCCTTACCCTGAAGATGAAGGCAGTACGATGTTTCGAAACGTCAGGAATACCCACCCAATTACACCGCTCTGAAATCCTAAAATTTTGCATCATTTATAGTTTTTATATGTTACCCCTTTTTAGGAATAAGCGTTTTGATTTTAATGACGTCACCCATAACACTCACTGTTCGGTTTTATCGAAATATGTAATCTAGTGGATAGTCCTCCTGCTTCGTATTAGAAAGGGTCCAGATTAATATCTTGGCCAGTATATTTTTTATACTGATTTACCTTGCCGCAGTTTACCTCAGTCCGCCCAGACATACACCGAGACTAAATCACATGACACCACGACAGCTATACTGTAGCCTGGGCTACTGACACCATCGCTAGACAAACCATCATTAAGGAAGAAGAGGCAGAGCAAATAATTACAAACTAATTCGCATTATTTTTCAAATAGTAACAACACTCCGCTTTTCTAAACATTACCAGCATTCATTATAAATAATACATTAAATCATATTTTGTGAGCCTTTAGGACTAATGCGTTCCATATAATTAACGCGAAAAGAATCTTTTATTAGAAATATGCTAAAATGGTTACTTTGTAATAACTCAGGCTGCACTGTTCTAGAACCAGCCCTCAAACGCTTTTTGTCAACCTGTTTACATTCTTAACCGCAATATATATTTCTGAGCCCAATTATACGCGATTTTCCTAACTCGGGCGGAAAATATTTCACTTTTTCTAACGTCATTCCGACATTAGCTTTCGGATAAGCGGTAACAGGCACGTGTCCGGGAGAACTTTCATCCATTCATAGCTTTAACTAGAGGGAAGAGCCTATATATATATATATACACACACACACACACACACACACACACACATATATATATATATACCCACATATGTGTGTGTGTGCCTTTGTTGCAAATAGTTGATAAACTAATTACACCTTGTATTTAAACAATTTTTATATCCACGCTCTACTCTACTAGTGATTTCGGAAATACTCATTCCGGTTTGGTGGTAAAAATAATTTTCCATCCGTCACACACACAAAGAAAAGTGGTACAAGTGATGGGAGTTTTGCACATTGTCTTTTTTTTAAATTTTCTGGTGTGTCCAAATAAATTTTTAAACACCTTTCTATCCTAATATCTTCTGTTGTTCTGTACTTATTTTCTCGAAAAACAATAAAAAATTTGGAATAAAATGTCCTCGTAGATAAAATTATTTGAATAAACGAAATTAAAACTTAAGTGTGAGAAATAAGTGCAGTATCATACAAAATTAACAATAATTTTCAGCCGTAATTACGAAAGTAACATGTGACGTATGGTACGGTAACGATTTTACGTATTAATTAATACTATACCATTTTTAATATACTCAAAACAACCTTCAGTGCAATAACAGCGATTCACGTCATCAATACATGGTAAGGTCGTAGCAGTCTTCTTAAGGGAAAGGTAATTCTGTGTATTAATTTCCATATGATTAGTGATTTATATACCGAGGCCATTAGAACGTAGATGATAGGCTAAAGGAATCTTGGGTGAGTGCGTGTACTGAACACTGCTGGAATGATATGCTAATAGAATGTGGAGAACGGAAGTACTGGGAGAAAAATCCTGTCACATTAATATTTGTCCAACACAAATCCCACATGGACATTCCTATCTTCCACCTACTCGTAGGTCTAAAGGATAACGTCATACTTTCAACACCACACACTACACTTCTGACTTAAAATCAATTTCATATTCTGAAGCAATTTGTCCTGAAGTGCAAGACGGAAAGAATAAAGAAATGGGCAGAGCTGGTATGCAATTACACTGATGCGCACGTAACGAATGTAAGGAAGAGAGAGAGGCAGAAGAAATGGGGCTAGATGGGACCTAAAGATGAAGAAGTAGTCCAGAATTAGATATAAGAAGCATATGACGGGGAAAGCATACAAAATGAGGAAAAGTGGGTATTCGTTTGGCTGATCTGCTGTCGTTTCCATACTTTTTCGAATCGTGCAGATCCCGTAACGTAAGAGCGGCAACGGCGAAAGTTTTTGAAGTTGTAATTAGCAAGCAGGCAGCTTCACATCCACCAATATTAATTCACACTCAATAACTCCCTCAGACTTTATTTCTTTATTCTCATCACGTACATCTCAGACTTACTAAAGAAAACTTCTTCAATGACTTGGAAGACGTGTTGGTTGAAAAAATGTGGAAAAAAATATAAACTCATATTTTACTCAAATAATTCCACGGAGCAGCGCCTAAAGAACTGAAATATTTAAATTAATTTCAAAATTTTCTAATGATATGTAACGAAAATATTTATCTACATTTCATACTTGTAAAATTAAAGATTTTTATGGTACCTGTATCAAAACTAATTCCTCGCAGATACTTGCCATATTTTTTCCATGTACACAAACTTTTCAGATAGCTTATCAGTACTCATGGACCTACATTTTCTCTTATCTATAGGCACAATAACTGTACATTTTCCATCACGTACCAGATATAGTGGACGTCAATTTCCCCTTACCAGATTCGATGGGCCTATATTTTCCCCTACGTACCAGACCATGAATATATTTTATTTCCCGTTACATGCCCAGTGCTTCTTTTCTGCTACTCTTATTATGTGTAACAGCGAGAAATAACTTCTAAGTGAAACCTTGCTATTATAAATTTATTAAATATGATTATTACCAAAATTGCTTTCGCGTTTCTCTTCATACCCTTTCCGTCAAAATGCATAAAACAAAAATATGAAAAATATCAAAAGTCTACAAAAACACTAATCACCAACAAACGCACGAAGAGAGTTTTATCATCAATCGTAACACACTCCTACATGTTTCGACCCTGCTGGGTCATCTTCAGGGAGAACTTTTTTTTATTGTTACACTAATGTTGCACTTTATAGTTGAGCGAGAATGTGCTGTAGGCCTGCAGGCCGGGACCGCAGAGAGTTCACGCCCCCAAAAACCACGCAGTACGCAGTCAACAGCACATTCTCACTCAACTATAAAGTGCAACCTTAGTGTAACGATAACAGAAAGTTCTCCCTGAAGATGACCCAGCAGGGTCGAAACATGTAGGAGTGTGTTACGATTGATGATAAAACTCTCTTTGTACATTTGTTGGTGATTAGTGTTTTTGTATAATATATTGTACGGATATTAAATCAAAACTCTCCTCTAGATCACTGTTGCACACAGAAGTGTCATATAATGCGTGTAAACTAAATGAATACAGGAACTGTTGAGTTACTCTCTAAAAAGTTTCCAACAGCAGTGTGCCCTTTAATGATTTGTAAGAACGTACTAACAAACCTACTCCATTTTCCGACATGTTTCGGTGACGGTTACCATCACCAAAGAATTGTCACAGACAGTACTGAGCTGGAAATGACGCTGCTCTAAAGCACAGTTTGTCTTGCTATGTATCCGTAACAGGATCCACTTCACAGTGTCCATCAACGTAGAGCTTGGTAGTCGCACACCCGGCGATTACTAGGCTCTAGTTTGATGGACACTGTGAAGTGGATTCTCTTACGGATACATATCAAGACAAACTGTGCTTTATAGCAGCGTTTTTTCCAGCCTAGAACTGTCTGCGACATTTGCCTGATGATGATGGTAACCGTCACCGAAACATGTCGGAAAATGGAATAACTTTGTAATATATTTTTAAAAAACCATTAAAGGGCCCATTAGTTTCGTAATTTTGTAGACAGTAAATCAACAATAAAAGTGCACGATATAAAGAGTGCTGTACAGGAATTGTTTATGCCCTAAATTCACTAACAGCAGGAGTGTAAAATTTTCACATGGAAAGATATTACCCAGACAAATAACTTGCTAATTAGGCGCGTTCGGAACGTTGCGAAAGGCGACTCGTAACTTTGTCATTATCTATCGCTTTGTCCGTCCATCCGTCCCTCTCTCTGTCCTGTGTCTGTGCGTCGCACGGAACATCTCGGCTTCCACTAGACGGATTTTCGTAAAATTTTACACTGGGGAGTTCTATTAAAACCTGGCGATAAATTTCAAGTTTAGTTAAAATAGAAAAACCATATCAGACACTTCATATGAAGACCTATGCAAGTTTATGGTTATATCACGATAATACCTAGCTGAATTCTTTCGGAAATGAAACTCTCAGATGAGGAAAATACAAAATTTCAATTATAATGCTTAATATGTATTGCCTACAACTATAAATAAGAAATTCGTTAGTTATTTTCTGAATATAGTTGGATAATGTAAAGGAAATTACAAAACACTTTGTCGGACTAAAATTCTGACGTTATGAATGACCGATAAATTTAACAAAACAAATAACGTACATATGTAATAAATGTTTCAAAGAAATATGACATCATATCCAATAGTAGTAGTAACAGCTTATCATAGACATACATATTATTTTCGAAAGCAACAAAAGCATGGCTGTAGTGGATTATATATAATGACCATTTAAGAAGAGTTCGGAATGCAGAGATCGGAAACGCCTGTATTTTATGTTACACGTACATTTATCTTGTCTTATAATTATGTCTGTACATGTTGACGATTTGTTATATGGAAGCCCAGCAGTGACTCCTTAGGACACAACACGAATAATGCCTTAATGAAACCTCTAAGAAGAAACAGGATTCATTTGCACAAACTAGTTTCATGAAAGTACATTCACTGGCAAGTAAAGAATCATATAAATTTTCTCAAGTCTCTCTTTCGAAATCCGAGTCGCCTATTGTGACTTTTTATAGTTTTGTTTATAAAAATGCACAAAAGAAGGTTCACTATATTTTCTAAATGCAGTATCACTCCAGTTATCCAGAATAATTGGGACGCGAGACATACGGATATGCAGAAAATCCGGACAGCTGGGTTGGTCTTTGAAAATAGGCTACACTGGCAGTTTAAAGTGGAAAAATAAATCTACAAACGGCTATTTTTAGGCTACATAATTATTTACCTACAAAAAACATTAATACATTGTTACTTACATGGTTTGACAGTTGGAAATTCCTTTTCTAGTTTGGGAACCCCTTCGGCCGTTACTATTTAGAGTATTTACCTGCCTCTAAACCTTTCGATCACATCTGATTTGAAGTTCTAGACAGCCATAACACCTTACGAGTACTGTACTCTATCCGACAACCGGTCATTTCAAGGCAAATTAATTCTGTAGAATTCTGGACAATGTTACTTGAAGAGCCAAGCCGATCCGGATAATTGGCTATCCGGATAACCAGCTTCCGGATTATTGGAGTTATACTGTACTTTCTTCCCTATGGCAGATGAGAGAATAAGAAACTTAATATCTTACCTGTTGACGGCGCGCGGAAAGAGTATTTTACGTCTACTTCGTAGCTATGCACAGGCGATCGCTCTAACGCAGTAGATCTTCCGTGGTGTAACCTGCAATAAGAAGGGATTATTTTTTCTGGTTTTGAAGCCGCACTGCTGCTGTATTCATGGACAGGATATAAATCAAAAACGAAATTAATTCGCATGTTAGTCTCAACAATAAACATACGTGTTTATAATGAGATCTGCGCTCTTCTGGTGTATAACGCAGCGTCGAGTGATAATCGTTTACCGACGTTTCGGGACAACGTATCGGTCCCATCTTCAAGAGTCAAGAAGTCCAAGAAGAGTAGGAATGTTTTAAACTGCCCAATTAAATAAAATGCGTGCGTAGGTCACGTGGCTGGCTTATTAGTGATGCAATGTAAACTACGTAAATAGAAATTCTACAATAATTATTGGATGAAATTCACGTGGCAGTTTCAATTTCAATTTATTTTCTTATGCAATAAATCCTTACAAGGGTTAAAAGAGCCCATAGGCTGCAGAATGTGTCAATATATACTTAAGAGACTGGTTAACAATACAAAAACATACGTACACAAAAACATAAAAAAATACAATAACATTCATACATAACACAGCTCAAAAACATAAAAACACAGAACTACAATTACACAACTACAGCGTGCTGGTCCATCAATTTCAGTTTCAATTTAAATTTATTTAAACGTTCCATAAATTCATAAAAATCAAATTCTATTTTTAAAAACTTATTACGTTATAATGCTAATATCTATTGGCCTAGCGAACTGTGGAGATACAAAAACCTACAGCCTAATTTCCCGGCTACACATTTAGCTTTCCTATTTCTTACTTAAGGGCTAGACGGACCAGCTGTCCTGATTCTGCTTTCTCGTAGCTTTCTCAGTGCCTGGAGTCATGTTCTGGTGCTGTATTCAAAAGGAGGCAAATATTGCTTCAGTTGAGACTTTCGCTTTTGTTTAGTTTCGTTGCTACGGTACATAAAATACACGGGTGAGAAAATACGAGTAAATTAAGGACACCGGGATTCAGTTACAGTAACTATCCGCTACGTAGTTTATAAATGCGTATCTCATAGACGTCCTGAAAAATTCTATACAGCGTCAAAAATCTGTAATCTTTTATAAGCAAGTATGCGGGAAGCTCAAATTCCACACATTACTGAGGTATGTGTGTTTGTGTTTTTTGCGATCTTGCAACACCAGCTTCCTTCATTCTTTACAAATCCAAAATTCGATACCGAATCTGAATTTTGATATATTTGTAAGAACCGTGACCTGTTCGGATTAGTATTCAAGAAGTGAAGTGTGTACACAAGTAGTCAGTCGTTGGAAGTTGGATGCTTGCATTTTGCTATGCGTTGGTTATACTTAGCAATGGCTACACATGCTACTGCCTAAGGCTCATTCCTTCCTTGCAAAAGTGAGCTTTTGTGAACGGCTGGAGTATGGTTTCAGGGGATTCATGGGAGTGAAAGAGACAGCAGTGAGATGGGGGGCCCCGGGGGGGGGGCCAGGAAGTTCTTTACGTTGCACACGATCAAAGTGAAGCTATGTCTGCATCTGAGATTTCCAAATGGTATGAGCGTCACGTCCACACACAGGCAGGCATGCTTCTCCGCTTTACTTCCGTCCTGCTTGGTTTAGGTACAGGAAAGGTCAGAAGAGGGAGACAGAATGAAAGCGGCACAAAGAAAATAAGAAATAAATAGGACAGGGTAAGAGAAGTAGATAAATAATTCCTAAGATGACTAAGCACGCTAAAAGAAACTCGGCAGTTCAGTTATTTGGAGAAAAGAAAGTGGAAATTCCTCTTACAAATCTCTTTGATTTCTTTCAAACTTTGAATTAGTCCAGAGATTTCTCTGGTTTCAATTATGTTGCTGGTATTGCCTGTCAGGATATCTCGCCGTATGGATTGTTCTGGATGCTGCTAGGAGCGGTATGTTACTAATTTATTAACTCGTTGATTGCGCTTCATGTTATTGCATTTTAATCCACAGTAATATAAACAACTTTTACATGCGGACAAAGGTTTACAAAAATTAGCAATCCTTATTGAACCTTTTGAAACCTAGCGGTAACTTTACATACCACAAGGTTTAACATTAAAAAATTCTACATAGTGCCCACATTGCGTTTATGTGTTTTGTACGGATCTCAGAACAAACAGCAACTTTTGCCTTACAAAACATTAAGAAATTGGTCTTTATAACCGAAGTGGAGAGTGTTTACAGCGCGGTACGCACTGAGTCCCTATATAAAAGAGATACGCTTCGTCTTTAAGGGGTTAATATTGGAGGGAATTCGTAAAAACATATAAGAAAAATGAATAATGAAGGCAAAATATTTAGCAAATATTTCACGTTTTATTTTGTTTTCAACAAAGAAAACTCTAGTAAAGAAAACTTCAGTGCGATGCAAGACAATAATCTTAAACGTCCTTTCACCTAAAATCTGAGGAAAATTTACAAAAATTTACAATCCTCTTGACGTTATAATATGAAATATTACTTCCTTTTACCTAAGCACATAGGACCGCGCACTTTTATGGAAAATTCCACTGAATGGAAGAGTCTGTCTGCTTTAATGTGGACATCTACACATACTTTCGCCTCTAACACATAATTTGAATGCACATACAGAATTTGGACACTCACGTATAATTAAGAGCCACACGCGTAATTATTAAATGAAATAATACAACTGATTTCAGAAGTTTAATGCTATTTTTGTTAACTGCTTTTCTGTCAAGCATAATTATAGGTAATGAAAACTGGGTTCATGGTTAGAACCCACTGACGAAAAAACAATCAAAGGAATGGCATTATCAGTCGTCGACACGCAAGAAAAAACTCAAAGTGGAAACGGCTGTGGGTAGAGTCATAACTGCCGTATTCTGGGACAGTGAAGGAACCTTGCTAGTGTGATTCTTGCAGAGATACGCCATTATCAATTCAGAGCAACGTGTGCAGGCATTAAATAAGTTAAAACAAAGAAATCGCATGTTTCGCCCAAAGAATAAGATGAGTTAAGCCTTCCTTCTGCATGATAACGCCAGACCGCACTCCAGTCTGTGCACAAGGGGGCAATAGCAGCAGTGGGGTGGACTCTTCGCCCTCACCCTTCCTGCAGTCCCAATTTAGCCCCTTCTGTCTTCCATGTTTTTGACCTCTGAAGGATTTACCCCTAGAAGGCCGTTTTGCGGACGACGACGAACTGTAATGCAGCGTGCGTGAAGAGCTCCAATGCTTCAGCAAACAGTTTTACGCAATGGGCATACAGCATCTCAGACAAAGGTGGAAAAGTGTGTTGGTAATGAAGGAGACTTTGTGGAAATATAATCTCAAACTTGTAAAGGATTTACATATGATATATGTAAAGTTCATTATAATTTTAGTTATGGTTCTTCATGTCACGTGACAATCAGTAAGCTGCTGTGCACGATTATAAAGATGAGGGCAAGAAACTTCGCTTTTGTGCATGAAGGTCTGTCCAGTAGAATCCTCTTCTGAATTATCCTTGTTTGAATTCAGTTTATCATTCCTGTAACAGAAACTAAGGCTATTATGGCAAGCCATTTTAAAAAGCAACCCATTACAGGCCTGAACAGGCCCTGAAGATTGCAGGAGGTTGAGGATCCCAGATTTCCAGACAATCGGCACATGAAGGTGGTAAGGTTGTCAGCCCTACGCACTGGCCGCCTTTACTCCCCAGGAAATATTCCTGGTACTCATTTCTGTTACAGGCTGAGGCGACCCCAGGGCCATAGTGCGACCGAAAGGATTATGTCAATGAAAAATTCCAATGGCACCATCGGGAATCGAACCCGCAACCTTCCGGTTTGTAGCGCAGTGCCTCAACCAACTGCGCTACCGCGTGGCAAGCCATTTTGAAGTGTATATTTAATAACATCCTGCATATAAGAATTTGTCTCGAAGCGAACTGGAGATTATCTTTTAGTGTCGTAGCAATTCAAGACTGCACTTACAGCTTCCTTTGGATATGATTATGTGCAGAATAATAATCACACACACACACACACACACACACACACGCCCTGTAAAAACGGATAATTACAGAAAATAGCCTTGCTTCAGACATATCTAGCCACAACTCCTGGCAGTAGATGAAGACAGAGCAGGCAGAAGTTGCTGTACTTGAACTGATTTATTTGTTTTACGCAATAGTATCGAAGACGGCTTGATTGCATAGTTAAGTTTATCTATACAATTAACTGAAATGAGTCTATGTTATATACAATACAGTTTTCTTGCATGTCACGTTGTTTGATTCAAACTTACCAATAATTCAGAAGAAACTATTGCAGCCACCTTGTGTCTTCGGGATTGCGGCAGCAGGTTCGTCCGAAACATCTGTACATTTATACCAAACTGCACAGCGCAGGAGAATTTTATAGTGCCATATCCTGCCACCAGTTTATGTCTTAAGGATGAATGTAGCAGGTTCCTTCTAATAGACTTCATTTTCTACCAAATTACACGGCGTCATATTCCACAGGTTTTGTTAGAAAGACTCTAACACGTTCGAAAACTATTTTGCCCCCACCGTATATGGCTCCATAATATCATCTTGAAAACAAGGTGTTACCCTATTCTGTAAGAATCTGTAAGAGGAAAAAAATTCCATCTATAGGATAGTTAATTTTATACATACTCCATGCAGTTTTCTTCCACACAAAAGTGTTGATATTTACTACACAGACAATGTAAGTATGACGTAACATTGTGTCGCGTTCACGTAACCACTCTTGCCGTGGGAAAGCAACAAGTATTAAATGTGTGTGTCTCTGTTCTGAACCTAGTTATCCAGCATGCAGCGCATGCACCTTATTATACTGTCACAAAATATCATGAGGTATTTAAATTTAATTTTAGTTAAAAACCTTAAAATTAGGTCTTCCATTAAGTTGTCACACTCAGTGACATCTAGGCCTACCTTTACATGTTTCCTCAAAATTACCAGTTTCAGCCTCTTGCAGTAAAATATTTACAACTACACGACAGGAAAGATTTGTACATTTCCGCATCAACAAACTAAACAATAGGCGTATTCTATTAAATGTTTCAGTGTGAACGAATAGGCAGAATCCACCTGATGAATATGAAGGTGTACAGATGGTTGGATTGCTAATGATGCGTATTTTAAGCATCAGTTATTGACGTTATTTAATAAAATTAGCTGCAGCTAGTTGCATTTATGTCATCAGTGGAGCTACTGATTTAATATTTTACTATAACAAAACCAACGAATTAGGATGAAATATCGGAGGAACGGTGGGAAATACGATTTAGCGAACTATATGTAAAACGAATTTATTTGGCTACCCATACTGCAGTGAAATTACTGTGCCAACAACCCATTTGTTGTTTGGATAAATTACGGGTTTATTATTTCTAAATACATTTCTAAATGTTGGTGTGTGTATGCATGCCATACAAATAATTATTCAAAATGATATGAACAGGCGACATTTACCCTCGTGGCGGTGAGTAACTAAACTACACCTCCTGGTGCAAGACGTCGTATATATTGGTACATTGATATCCCAATTTCATAGGAAATTGTTGAAAGGTTAAGCCATATATCGAAAACCGTACTCTGGCATCTGTGGATCAGTAAAAAATACCCTGGTCTACAACTTCTGAAACGACGATCTGCAGCAGATTAAAGCTCGTATACAGGACGTTTCGAAAGCGTGAATTGAGCTCGAATATCGTCTGGACAATCGTCCTGCAACCAGGGGTGCTCATACTGATATCTACAAATTTTGGAAGTTCTTCTTGTAACTGTGCAAACCGGACGTATGTAGGAAGAACAGGCTTCAAGATGCAAATTTTTATTTATGGACGCATATCATCCGAACACCGCTTAAAATATAAGTGTTGTACGGAGTCATGAAAATGTCCCTTTAAGTGTTATTTATTTTGCTGACGTTGTTATTATGCCATTGAATAGTCTAAAAATTTAAGTTCTAAGTCGATTTATCCAGTAAGCTTAAAATATTCACATTTATTACTGAACACGGAGTCCTCATTTGTGTGCTGGAATACAGAAGAGGCGTCTTGGTTAATACTGACTGAATTGTACACTACTCTGCGTCAAAATTCTTCAGAAATATAGGCTTAAACTAAATGTTAAGTAAAGCATAAGAAGCAAATGTGGAATTAGTGAAAGATACTACAATTATTACAGAGAAACAGAAAATTTCAGGCCATGAAAGATCACATGCAGTGCCCAATCGTCCTTTCGGTCAAGGCAGGCTGGAGGCAATGTGGAACGCTTGAAAGAGAAAAGCGTAAAGCGATGAGAATTGTAAGGTTTGATTATGCAGCTGAGGAAAGAAAGTATTTTTCCCGAATTTTATATTTAGAGGGTTACTGTAGGGACCGTAGACTTCGTGGTTAAGATATGGTGTCCTATAAGGGTCCTACTGGGGTCCAAATTACGATTACTTAAGTTTAACACTAGGAAATTTTCTTACAACACGGAGGACACACCGTATCTATGCTACAAATATCAGCATCATCCTGTTGTTTGGAGGAGTAATCATTGCTCCAATAATATCTTCTCGGGCAACAAGCGGCGTTAAAATACAGAATTCCTCCAACGTTTCTGGGACAGAGTCAGTCCCAGAAACGTTGGAGCAGAGTCAGTCCCAGAAACTTTGGAGCAGAGTCAGTCCCAGAAACGTTGGGGGAATTCTATACTTTAACGCGGCTTCTTGCCCTAGAAGATTTTATCGAATTTTGTCGCCGCGAAAGCTTCAAGATATATATTATCATTGCTTATTGTAAGAGTTGTTTTAGGACACAACAATCTCCGTGAACGATAGAAATGCAAGTTCTTAAGGCTAAAGCAAGTGTACAGCTTCTAAAAGATTGAATTAGGCCTCTAAAATATAACCGACTGAAAACCAGTCAAATCCTGAGTTTAATTCACAGCAAGAATTCCACAAGAACTTTTCCTTGGTTTAAGAAACTCTCTAGACTTTGAGCTAATAGTGAAACCTGATTTTTAGACAGACTTTCTAAAAATAAGCAAATATCAGATTTCATGAAAATCCGTCAAGCGGGAGCAGCGTTGATCCATGCGGACGAACACTCACAGAGGCAAAGAGACAGACAGACAGACAGTGAGACAGACGTGACGGAGCACATAGTCGCTCTTCGCGATTTTGTGGACGCGGCTAATAAGAAGTCTCATCTAAAAACACTTATTAGGCTTTATGTGTGACATCACGTTGTGACGCAGAGATAAATACAGAAATTGTACATTATATATTACAGATTCTACTAAAATGTTTAATAGTTAATATACAATTATTGGAGTCAAACATTTTCTGAATTACAGATTATCATCCCTCGGAAGCCATGCAATTTTTTTTTCATGACACAACATCCCCTAATGGGCCAGGCCCTGCTCACATTCGCAAGAGACAGACATCTATGTTGCCGGCGGGATTCGAACCCGCAATCGCAGCAAGCGAGCGGCCGCAGACCCATGCCTTAGTTAGAGCGCGCTCCCGCTGGGATTGGCCGAAACCATACAAGACTGAAGAATTTTCCTTTCACTCAATTCGAATACTATATGATATCTTAAACAAAAGCCAACGTAAGAGTTTTATTTTGGTTTCTCTCTTTTTCGGCTTTTAAAACACATAATTTTGTACGTTTCAGATCTCAGTCACTTGAAATTTTATATTGCTTTATGCAAGCGATTTTTGTGCAAGTGTTTTTATAAAACCTGATGATGACTTTTAGTTAAAACCAAAAATTTTCATTATATATATATATATGTATATATTAAATCACTGGAAAGTGCAATTGTGACTGACGACCCTGTTCCTCTCTTCACTTACTAGTCAAAACAATAGCTGGTGGCAACACATTATGATTGGATAAATTCTTTATATTTTACTCTTCGGACGATGAATAAAGTCCATAAACCAATCACCACACAACATTATGATTGTTGTGTAGTCGTGTCTCCTGCAGGAGACCCTAATTTCGTTTTCCAACTTGTAACGTTATTGTTTGTAGGTATATTATATATGTATATATATATATATTTCATACTATAATGAGCAGTGAAGGCTGGTACCAGTGGTAAAACTTGTGGCTTGTTTTTGGGCAGTACCTCACTGCCAGACCATTCTATAGCATTCCAAATTGGTTTTTCATAACCACTGCATTGTCGAAAGCTATACAATCTTATTACGAGCTATTGACGTGATCGGTAAACTATAAATAAATAAATAAATAATATGTACAGAGTACAGTGTTCTTGAAAATTGAAAGAAAATTCTGTGCATTTGTTAAATAAATTCTATCCTTATTTCTTTCAGATACCGTCTTCAGTTACAACTATAAAAGCCAATGCACACGGATGCATGAGGCTCCTAAATACATGCACAAATATCACTCCAAGAGAAGCAAATCAGAGAAGGACATTCCTTTCTTTTGAGAGGCCTCACCCTGAAAAGAGACTGCACTTGGTCCAAAGACGGAAGCAGATCGCTTTACTCCGTATTATTTTGTCTCACACACACTTTCAGCTTCTCCCTCTTCTTGTTCTATTTCCTTCGAACCCTTATTATTATCAAGATTTCATCATAATTATTTTTTGCTGCACTAAGTACAATTTATGAAGCTGACAATTATGCAGTTCTCCCTACCCTCCATAAGCTCCCAAAGCGTTATGCCCACTAAACACAGACCACAAAAGCCAAACCTCCCACAACAGAAACTGTTTTATGCACAAAACCCAAAGCCTTGTGCCTGAACATTTTTCCATAGACAGGACGGCCAACTGCAGTAAATAACAGGTGCGCCGATTCTCTGCTAAGTGACATGCGAATCCAAAGTGAAACGTGTCTAATACAGCGGCCCTTTCTAATATTTAACAGATGAGCAACGTTGTGGGTCCTTACCCAAATTAACAATGGTGTATATTACCAGTTATTTGAAAACCCAACGGCTGCTGGCCAAAATCAACAGATTAGTGTCAAAGGACCACAGAAACCCTTCGCGCCTGCTATTGTCAAAATGTGCTATGTATTGTAACACACTGCAGCCACCCACATCCTGTGAACGCTAGCAGCCTTACCTATTGTTAAGAACACACGACGGTACTGAAGGGTAACAAAGCACACAAAAATGTGAAAATAACTGTGAGAGCGTTCAAACGAAATAATGGAGAAGAAACTGGGGAATGGCTGATAATTTGGTACATTACTTTCATGCAAGGTACACGTATCACTTTAAACCGAGCCCACTAACCTGGATGTTCAGAAGAAATTTCAATAATTCGCTTAATTGTGTCTTCTAAGGGCTTAAAATAAAAAGAAAGTAACAGGAGACCAGGTGAAAGGAAAAATCATGTGATAGGTAAGACACCCTTTATATTTGGGGGGAAAGCATTAATTTTACGGAGATAAAAAGTGACTTGAGATATGAGATGCGGAACGTTGATTATGTAATTAATGGCAAATTCAGTAAGTTGGGAACATCGTTTTGTGCGTTTCAGAGTTCTGCTTTCAGTTCTCAAAATCTGAATGAGGAGGCCTGTACTGACATCCTACAGTAGCAACTTCGAAGTCGGTAACCATCTTAGCATTGTCTGAACATTTAGAGGAAACAAGAAAACTTGTGCCCAGATGGATGGTGGCAGTATATTCCGGACTTCTCGCACTTGTAGTCAGCAGTCCGCCAATGAAAGGCATTGAGAATTCGCCTAAGTTTCCCCTAACAAAAGTGCTGTTCTCATAATGCGAAAAAAGTCACATTTCAAACGCACAATTCACAGATCACGTTGATAAAATTATTACAGAAGAAATGCCTGAAATTTATCAAGATAATATTTAAAGACTGCAATGAAGAAGGATTTGAATACGCCAAATACAACTAATGTAAACAACTAGTATCTTGCACACTTCATTGTGTCAAAATATTTCGACCTATTTCTGTCAGTTATTAATACACTCTAATACAATTTCATACAGTACTTTTATGGGTTGTATATTAATGGCCTGAAGAAGACCGAATTAGGTCGAAACATGTTGCCACAATAAATTGTGTAATATATATCAGTTGTGTTTGCCTGCTGTTAAATCCTTCTTTATTACACATTAAGACAAAGGGATGATAAACACACAATTTTATAAGCTTTGTGCGTTTATTGATCATTGTCCAATATCACAACGGTATGTATTGCATAAAGTTTCCAATAGCTAGTCAAGCTAAATGAATAAACCAATCCAAAAATGTTAAAAGGAAAATCTTTATCTCTAACGCTAACAATACTTAACCAACAATGTATTAGAAAGAACCTTAACCCAAAATATGCAAACACTGAAATCTCCAACACTTCACCAGCAGCAGTCGACACAAAAAGGAAACATTTATTGATCATAAAATTTTATATTTACAACTTGTTTTCCTCACAGAATATAAGAGTATACTGTTTATCCACAAAAAAAAGGCTAATTGATTCATGCTATTTTATGAAATAAGCAACATTTATTTTGGCAGTCACACGAAAGGCGTCAACAGGTTGTCCCACAAAAATGCAAGATTTTTAATGCGAAGCGGCTGTTTCGTGGAAGTTTGGATTATTCCGGAAATGAAATACATTTGTACTTTTTGTTCGCCATGTCCTGAGTCACTGTATTTGGTTAGGCAGGTGTCGGGATCACGGCAGGAAGAAAGACAAGCAGCCACCTCGAGAGATGTGGATCGTGACTAATGGGAGAGTCGGTTAAAATTATCAAAGTGGAAGGAGCAAGTACCAAGTACATACGAACAAGCAAAGCAACCCAATTTCACGCTGCTCGCTTGCAAGAATTCCTAAGGGGATTGACATTATGTACGTCAGAAAAAGAAATCTCGAGTTTTGTTAAGAGGAAATTGGTTATTTCATGTTCACCTTTCCTCTTGTTCACATAGACTCGTTCGGGTATTGAGGTGTACAGCTCTTTGTTACAAAATGTGGGCTCGGTTCCAACGAAACACAATAAATGCCTCAGCACATGTGAAAAGGAATTCCGCTAAAGGTATCGTTTCCTTGTAATTATCGAAATGTTCATTCCTCTGAACGGGACTGTTTAACAAGTAAGGCGGGAAAAAGCACCAAGATGAGATCTCAGCGGTTTCAAACAGACTGCAATCTCTGGTTATTGCTACTGATGGCTTTCAGGCTGTAGCATCTCAAGAGGGTGGAGCAGTACGGTTGGAAGGGAGACCTAGAAAATGCATTTTCAAATATTTCCTTCCTTTTGCCTTATTCGAAGACGAGTAACCTAAATATGAGACCGAACCCCCTCATTCATAAGCTGCGGAAATATTTGAACTCTTATCAAATTCCCAGGGATACGGAATAAATTTGATATTCTGAAATGTTCTCTCTTTACATATGCAATGTATAATAGTGTAGAATGTAGGGCAATTTCAAGATAAAGAAGGTTTATATTAAGCTTACGCTAAAATACCTTACGCGTCTGATTTCTATTTCAAAGGATATATTACGTTCTTGTGTCACATTTCAAAAGTGGACCGAATTTCAGTACAATAAGAAAACATTTTTTTTTCACCAAAATCTTCGCATTCAAACTATAAATTAACATTAAAATGTGATATGATTATACACAAATTAACAGATTAAATCAACTAATGAATATCAGGGCCGAGTTTTGTTAAGGAGCTAAGAGTCCCTCAGATCGGTAGGCCTATAGCTCTGATGCTGTAGTGATTAGGCCTCAGGATTGGCAACAAAGGCGGCTCGGACGGTCAGGTGCCCGAATTAACGGCGGAGGCGTGTGTTCGTTCCCTGTTCACTCTTTGTGGGATTTTTGGTGGGAAAATTGAAAATAGAGAAAAATTTTTCCGAGTATTCGGACGTTCCTTTGTCAGCATCATTCCGCCCACACTCCATACTTAATACAGTATAACTCCAATAATCAGGATTAATTGGGACCGCGAGCCGTTCGCATATGCAGAAAATCCGGATAACTGGATTTTTCTTTGAAAATAGGCAACATTGGCAATATAAAGTGAAAAAAATCTACAAACGGCTATTGTTAGGCTACATATTTATTTACCTGCAAATAAAATATTAAGCCACAATTCCTAATATCTATTTGACAACTGGGGAAAAATTTAAGTCATAAAAAGGATTTAGTACAATTACAGTAAGAACATGTTTAGTTACCTGAAGGGCCAAGCCGATCCGGATAACTGGTGATTCGGATAACCAGCGCCCGGATAATTGGAGTTATACTGTATATTTATCCATTTCACACTGTGTATCATCTTACCAATTGAAGGAGTCATTAAATACAACACATGAAGAATGAATTTTTTATGCTTAAAATTCCGTAAGCCTTTACTGTTAATTGTTACTTTGTGGTAACTGAGTAAGTAAACCTGCAGATTAGGTAGTCAAGAAATTCCCTTCCATTTAGGCAACAAAAAGCCCGCCAAATTGAATGAGCTGTGTAATATTAGCAGCATGCCAGGATTTCGGTTTTCTTCAGCGTGCATAGGAATGGGATGGTACCGTAACAACACGTGCAGAAGGACAGGCCCCGACAAATTACACAGTTCCTCACTACATAACTCTCTGTGCGATCCAAGGATCGAATATATCTACCAGTGGTTTTTCTCAAACATTCCCTTCAGATTCAACACAGAGAGTCTAAGCGTTGACTCTATCAATAATCCCAAGAACCGATGATATGTTATATTTTTACAGATTTTGAATTATCAAAGAAAGGGGATGCTCAGTCACTATAGGCAGTATGGACCGAGTGACTAGAGAATCAGGATTTTTGATTCCTTGGAGCATGGAGGTTTTTGTCTTGGCCAATATTTTCAGGCAAATGTCTGCTGCGCAGCATTAGGAAGAAGGGAGCTATTCCACCATGCTTGCGCGAAGTTACTTCCAGCGTCGTTCTTTCTCGTAACTAATTGATTAAACATAACATATTTATCTTTTCCTTAAACTATTAGAAATTTTTAGAATACTTAAAGTACGTCAAATTCTGCATTAATCGCGTGCCTTAATTCTTCAAATCACAGTTAGTTCCTTTCCAATACTCGGGCCCCCCCCCTTAAGAAGAGGGGAACAGCATAGTGTGTCTCTGTGATAGGTAATTGCAATCCCCCCCCCCCTCCACAATTCAAGCATCCTCAGGCTCTCGAAAGCAACCCTAACAACTAGGGATGTACGTGTGCACCCATATACCAACTATTTCTACTCCTCTTCAGAATCCTTTTTAAATGCAGCTATAGAAATATAGAGACCCTTGAATTTCCGCTTATATCACGGAGTCGAGTGGCAGCATTCATCAGTAAAAGTTTGTATTTCAGTGTTAAGCTGCTATCCATTAGACCGTACGTATACCTACATATATTTACAGCTAAGGTTACAAGCTGCTATAAGGTAAATTTATTGTGTTAGTTAATCAAAAATTCTTTTTCATGGCTCGACAGCCCATGTGGGCCTAGGATTCCTCTATGAGTTTCCGCGATCACACTCAGACACACCACATTAAGTAGCACCCCTCTGGACGAGTGATCGGCCCGTCGCAGAGACACTTACAAGCGACAGACATCCATGCCCCTGGCGGGATTCAAACAAGCATGCCCAGCAAATAAGCGACCGTAGACCAGCACCTTATACCACGCGACCACCGGGATCGGCAGTTAAAAAATTCTACGTGGTACCCACATTGCCTTTATGTGTTTCGTACGGGTCTCAGAACAAACAGAGATTTTTGCCTTATAAAATATTAAGAGATTGGTTTGTATAACCGAGATGCAGTGTTTACAGCGCGCTACGCACTGAGTGCTTATATAAAACAGATACGCTTCATATTTAAAGGGTTAATTAAATATAGTGAGCTGAAAACATCGCAATCCAAATACTTGGAGACTTCAAAATCCTGCACAGATAATCAAAAGCAGTCATGTATTAGTGACCACCATTTTGACTTTGGCCACATCAGTTTCAGCTGTCATTTTATATACATAGGCTTCTACGAGTTGTCTAAACCAATGGCTCCCAAAATGTTCTCCACGGATCCCAAAGGATCCGCGACCAGTTTACAGGGGATCCGTGGCTACATGTATGTAATTGCTGCTTTGAAATTTACTTATTTTTTAAATTAAAGTAATAACGTTTTTTTAAATAATAGAGAATCTTCTTCAATTGGCGATATGTCTATTTTATATGACCGTTAAAATATGTAATTAAAGAACTTCCTGTACCCAAGAAGCGAGCGACAGTCTGCAATTAAGGTAATATGCAGCAAAACAGATCCAACTTATGAAAAATATTACTCTTTATTTTATTTAACCTTTGCCTTTCAGTTCATTTCCCCAACATGTTTCGGCAATAACTATGCCATTATCAAGGGGGCTACTTCAAATTACATAAGATGCGCATTAAAATGTGAATTATAAAATGTTAAAACAGTTAAAATATTAAAAATCTTCTGCAAAAATTTTTATGCTGCGCAATTCTTGTCTGCATCGATGTGCACATTTCGCCTGTTTGGCATTAGCCAATAAAATAACATAAAAAATGATGCAGTGCATTGTTACTTATGCCACTGGTGCATATTAGTTTATAAAATCAGCCATGGTATAAACATTTTTAATTTTGGATACGTATTATCCGGATACTCTACATTTACGTAAGCAAGGATGTAACCGTGGTTATTTTTCGAAGGCAGAAAGGGTCCGCGACCAAAAATATTTAGGCAACACTGGTCTAAATTCAACTTTGAAGCCTAGCGGTAAATTTATGTACCACCAGCTTTAATTTTCAAAACTTCTACGTGGTGCTCACAATGTGTTTGTGTGTTTTGTACGGATCTCAGAACAAGTAGCAACTTTACCTTATATACCAGTAACAGAGTGGTTTTTATAACCGAAAAGGGGGGTGTTTACTGCGCGGTACGCCCTGAGTCCTGATGTAAGGCAGATGCGTTTTGTTTCGAAAGGGTTAATGCGTATCCAAAACTGCTTGTCGATTGTGATGAAACATCATGTAGTCTATTAGAAACTTGGCAAAATTTTCTGCCTCCATTTTCAGAGTTGAAGAGTCATGAAGGGGTAGAAAAGTCATAAATTTGGAGAAAGCGATCTCTCCCGCACTGTCAGTAAATTACTACCGAATTGTAGACACCCCTTGACGTAGGACTGCATTCCGTACGCCGTGAGACCGTGAAGTCTCAAAAAATGGACTGCGTACGCAATTTAATCTTTTAAAACCCAGTGGTTACTACATATACCAGGAAGTTTAACACTTAAGAACTTTACATTCTGCCCACTGAGAGTATTTCTGTGAATTTTAGGCGCGTTCGCAAAATTGCGAAAGCAACTATTAGATTCGTCATATCTGTACGTCTGTACGTCCGTCCATCTGCATGAAAGAATTCGGTTTCCACTGTATGGCTTTCCATGAAATTTGATATTTGAAGAATTTTTTGAAAAAAACCTGAGGAGAAAATTCAAGTTTCATTAAAATCTGACAAGAACAACGGGTATTTTACATGAAGACCTATGCAAATCTGTAATAATATCTCGTTGAAATTATTCTTGGAATGAAAAATATTGTAGACAAATTTTGTAGAGAAAACCACCCAAAACGTATTCTTTATGACAAAAACTTCCATCCGAAAATCATGCCGTTTATGAGATAGTGAGGCAAAATATGGTACAGCCAGACAGGCCACAGATGACAGTATAATACGGCGCAGAAAAGATGCGATTTGCAAGCAGGATAACTATGACAAGCACACAGACCCACTCATAATATTTAATACTTAAAATCTTCGCTCTTCTGGGATATCATGCAGTGTGAACTGGTAGTCCTTTACCGATGTTTCAGTACAACATATAAAAAGTATCTTCAAGGAAGAAGATGTAACGATGTGACTGGCTTTGGGTAGAGTACAGTAGTGACTTCTTTTGAAAAAAAAAAATGATATTTTAGTTAGAAAAGGGTGGATAAACCGCTTATCCACTGGCAGATCTATCAGCTTTTCACGACAGAATTTGATTTATGACGTTAGCTAGTTGGGAGTTTGCGTAAATTAACAACAGAAGATTCAAGTCTTCTAGGCTAATACGCGGTGTCTATTTCTAAATAGGTACTGAAGTTTCGAAGCACCCTATTTCCTTCTTCTTCAGGCCATGCAAAAAAGGAAGAGAGAAGTACTATCCTTAGTCCTTATTGAGATACTGTAGAGAATTTTTTCTTCAGTAACGGGCTGTGAGTGCGTTAGTAAACACAGCCCAAGCAGCTGTGAAAATAGTCACCTAGACAAAAGCACAAACAGATTTTGAAGGCAAAATGCAGCACTTGTTAGTGTTAACGCAAGTAGCACTGTTGTTACTGGTGGGTTTTAAGAATGTAACATAAATCCCTGGTAAGATTTAAACCCGCTGGTTCCCAACGCTACCCACCAGGCAGTATTTCCTTACTTGAATTCTATTTACTTATTTATTTATTTAATCTCTTATTTTAAAATCTTCATATAAGACCGCCAATTTAATGTGATATTTGCTATAGAATTTATTTGATTTTTTTGCTGTATTCACCATATGGTTCAGTGAGTTAAATTAGAGAAAGTACGTGGTGGTACTTCATTGGCCAAATTAAATTACTTCAGGTTTGTCAACTTTTATTCTAGAATTTTTTTGGTAGGGTATAAAATATGATTCATTAGTTAAATGATGCCTTTCGGGAAGCACATAGCCATTCTTTGAAGAATATTGTGGGTGGGTGGTGGATTTTCAAAAGCAATTAATTATCGCACAATGCTATGCCGTTTCGGTGGGCAAGTTTTATTGATACGGTCTGGGTAAGTGCCTCAGGCTGTTGATGTAAATAAACATGTTCCTTCCTCAAGCTGGATATTCAATGAAAATCCCCTTACTATGTATTGAAACACAAGCCTTTTCTTTCAGACTGCCGTACTACATAAAACCTTTCCCTGTCCCTCGTGCTTATATTTGCCGGGTATTCTTTATCCAAGCTACTTCAAATTCTATGTACTTCAACTGAGGGCAAAATTTAATGAATGGCACACACGAAGGGGAGAATGATCCTTGTTCACATAAGAATACTTTCAGTATGAACAGGTCTTATAGTAATATTTACATAGGAAAGGTAACATAAGACATTCATTCTTTTGCTTTGTGTAGAAGCTGAAAAACGCGGCTGTAAGTAGTTGAAATATACAAGAAAAAGAACTCATCCATTTTACATCTAGATAAGAATCATCGTAAAGCTAGATTAATGTGCCTGGAAGACGCATAGAAGGCTTGAACTTAATCTCAGGGTATTCTAAGTCTTCGATGAGTCGAGAACTTCACGTTTCCACCGATTTAACACAAGAATAAAAAAATTCCAAAGAACCCAGTATGTGTAAAACGTAGCCAGTCTGAATGTGTTGGAGAAGAGAAAAGTTCTTTACAGTGTAGAAATGAAATTCCGATCCTCCAGTATGCAGCCACTAGCAAGCCACTTTACAGAAATGATAAAATCCAGCACATAATTTTGGCCGTGCTTTGGAACAGGCGGTTAGCTCCCGGTCCCTCATGGCGGAAACCCGCATTTGATCCCAGTCAAGTACAGTTCAGTTTGTGGTGGACACAGTGGCGCTTGGACAAGTTTCTTTCCGAGTACTGCGGTTCACGCCTGTCACCGTCATCCCACCAGTAATCCATACATAGCCTTTCGTCTATTACCGACGCTGTATGTTCTACACAGTTGAAAGCTTCCTTAAATAAATATCTCACATAAAATGTTGTACTGCTTCATTCAGAAGGTTAATGTGTTCCATGTCCGTGCACCATGTTATACAAAAATACTAATCACCAACAAATGCACAAAGAGAGTTTTATCATCAATTGTAACACATTCCTACATGTTTCGACCCTGCTGGGTCATCTTCAGGGAGAACTTCTTGTTATCGTTACACTAAGGTTGACACTTTATAGTTGAGTGAGAATGTGCTGTTGACTGTGTACTGCCCGCAGGCCGGGACCGCAGAGAGTTCACGCCTCCAGTACACAGTACACAGTCACGCTCAACTGTAAAGTGCAACCTTAGTGTAACGATAACAAAAAGTTCTCCCTGAAGATGACCCAGCAGGGTCGAAACATGTAGGAATGTGTTACGATTGATGATAAAACTCTCTTTGTGCATTTGTTGGTGACTAGTGTTTTTACACTCAGAAGGTTCTATAAAGTCTTATTTTTAACCTATATTCTTTTTTCTAAAGAAAGAAATACCTCTAAAGTATTACCACGTTTTCTTTGTGTGTGATTATTTATGTCTCCCCCATTTCGATTTGTAGAACATATGATTTCAGCGTATTTTATATGAGTATTTTGCATGTGATACAATTCCAACATAATACTGGGAGCCGGGATAGCTGTAAAACCGAGAAATAGATGTGATACCGAAATCAACAAATGTACATAAATGTGTGCAAGTACAACACACACACCGTGTGCCTCCGATTGTCAGATGTAATCGTTGAAAGTGATCTTACTGCATTTGGTGGTTTAGCCGGCACATTTGTTGAACCAAATAGCGGCATTCGTACTATGTAATTTCTCTTCCGTATTCTTGTAAGCATATGTAGTCTTTGCTTGTTACCCTTTTAAAGCCTAGCGGTAACTTTACATACCGCCAGGTTTAACATTAAAAAATTCTACGTGGTGCCCACATTGCGTTTATGTGTTTTGTACGGATCTCAGAACAAACAGCAACTTTTGCCTTATAAAACATTAAGAGACTGGTTTTTATAACCGAAGTGGAGAGTGTTTACAGCGCGGTACGCACTGAGTTCTTATATACAACAGATACGCTTCCTCTTTACACGGTTAATCACTAATATATTTTAAATGATCCATAACCTTGCATTGAGCAACTAGATATGATATCAAAATCAAAAAGCACATAAGTGTGTGAAAGTATATTATTATACACATCTATACGATGTGTATAATACATTTTCACAAACTCATGTGCGTTCGTTGGTTTTGATATCATATCTAATTTGTCAACGCACGGTTATAGATCATTTAAAATCGAGAAATAGTTGTTCGATTCCGGCAAGGACAAGAGACCTTTGACTTCTCCAAAGCGTCCGGACAGCTTCTTCCGGTGTAAAGCGGTAGAGGTGTGACGCTAGCCACCTTCCTCCATCTACGGCAGAGGTTAAAATTGGATGGACCTATGCCTTCACCAATGCACTGAGACAGTTTAACCCTTTAAAGAAGAAGCGTATCTGTTTTATATAAGGACTCAGTGCGTACCGCGCTGTAAACACTCTCCACTTCGGTCATAAAAACCGAACTGTTAATGTTCTATAAGGCAAAATTGCTGCTTGTTCTGAGATCCGTACAAAACACAAAAACGCAATGTGAGCACCACGTAGAATTTTTTAACGTTAAACCTGGTGGTACGTAAAGTTACCGCTAGGCTTTAAAAGGTTAACTTCACACTTCTCAGTTTCCTAATATCAGGAACAATATGACCTATACTCAAACTTGAAAGGGAGTGACCGACGGTATCATTACTTAGTACAGGCTCCTAAAGTTACTTATTGTGATGGAGGCCGGAACACTGCGCAACTTTAATTGCTGTAACATTAGTACAGTATAAAAAAATATGGCAGTCATGAGAAAAAAAGTGTTTCGGTGTTAGGCGCGTGAACTTTTTCGCTAAGGTAAAAAATGTACACATCTACAACATGTATAAAATGATATTTGTACGTCAAAAATTACAAATTTGCGATGTTGCGGTTTTATCAAGCAACATAGTGTAAATGGGACGTATAAAAACTTGTATTATTTCTGCAGGAAAATGAAACAGAAATGGCAATAATTGTAACACAGGCCCTGAAATATGTGCCATACAAAGAATTCTTCCTGACTTACGCTTGGTGTTCTTTGTCTTGATTACGTTTGTCCTTGAAATAATAGAGTCCCCTCTTGAGAAACACATAGCAGCTTGCGTGCCTGTCTGTACAGTGTTATCTATATGTTAATGCCACGTCACCGGACACTCTCCCAGTCACTTGTTCACTCATGTGAACATGATAAACATAGTGCATATGTAAATTCATTAGGTGGACATAAATAACCTACATTCAAATTTGAGTCATGAAGCCATTTATGTTTATGCGTTTTCAGGTTTTTACGGCGGTTGTTGTTTAGTGATTTGTTTGGAGAAGAGGCTGTTTTGCGCGAAATTTTAAAGGTTTGTTCCGACGTTTCGGAGGAACATACTAGGACCATATTTTTCTATTCGCCACAGCGTCCACACCGGTTCTAGTCTCATCCAGCCAAATTAACAAACACTTGCGCATTTCCTTATGATAAGGGAGTCGAAGCAAGAAGCAGGCCACTTAGAGCGAAAATTAAAACGCAGTCGAACTCTGTTACAACGTCACGAAAGTGACTAAGTATTGTGTTACTATAACAGCCGAGTGTAATGTTATGGTTAACAGTGAGGAATTAATTGGTACTATAGCATATCTGACGCTATAAGCGAGGCGTCGCATAAACCGATGTCATTATAATGGGGTCCGACTGTACGTTCAGTGAAATTTCTACTTCCCTTATGCCTCAAATATGTGGTGTATAGGTACGGGGAACATATTTGGTTTCCACGTACCAACTGTAGAGTATCTCAGCCCTGAAGCGACCTCCAGATTAAAGTTCTTCAACAATGTTTTTATCTTGGTTTTGAATGTTTAATATAAGGATATTTTATTTCAAAAGGAGGCGAATTTTCAAGATCCTTACAAAAGTATGAGCCATACTCATCTGATCAAAGCCTTGTCGACAGCGGGTAAGTATGAGAGGTGACACGAGACTGGAGAGAAACCTGAGAACCAGCTGAAAGAGTAGCTATAGAGGTAAGGGGACCGTGGAGATGATGTTGACTAAGTAAACACACCATCTCATTTCCCATGTGTCTGGATGAATGGGTAGAACACTTGCAATTAGGAAGCGCGCTTTAATTTGCAGACTTTCTATCGCTTAAAGCTGATTCTCGACCCAACTGGAGATTGCCATGAGTCCAAAACTTGTACTAGCAAAAGAGAAATTACCAGATTAATATCTGTAGAGTGAGATACGTTTGTACATTTATTGTTCGCACACTACAATAACAGCAACAGTATTGGTCTAGACGTAAAAATTACGTCTTTCATATGTGTAAACTGTAGCACATCAAGGCTGTCACAACTTAAAGATGGAGACAGCAAGGTCCTTCAGAACATCCATAAGTACTTTCCAATCGACAAGGCGTCATATTAAAACGACGTGAATCTTTATAAGCATGGCGTAGGTTTCACCTGATTTATAGAGTTATAATTTATTTTAACGACACTGGCAATATCTCGGACTAGGCCTTAAAATACAGGATTTTAAGACTGAATTGAACAGAATATAGAATGAAGCGAACGTGGGTTTATTTAAAGGATCTATTTCGGGGGCCAAAAACCAAGAATAAAAATCCTGATAGAGGACTAAAGATCTGTGAACCAAGACAGAAACCTGAACCTCCCGAATACAAAAGACGACCGCGGTACCCAGTCCTTTTTATACTCCTTTGATAAACGACTCTCTCTATAGTTAAGATTACGTAGCGTCAGTGATAGATGAATGAATGAGTGAATCATTGGTGGAAAACCTAAGTACTCGGAGAACATCCTCACTCAGTGCCAATCTGTCCACCATAAATCCTACGTGGTCTGGGATTAGTTGCGGATTTTCACGATGAAAAAACGGCGACTAGTTCCCTGAGCCATCGCACGCCTAACGTCCGGTCTCCTACTTAAATTCCTAGAAATTAAAACACCGGACTCAGTAGCAGCTATCATAAAACCTGGGATGTCACACTGTATATCAGATTCATAGCGTTAAGACAAACATGTAGCCTCGAGCCGGAAGAAGTACAAAAAAAAAAAACAAGTTTCTGGATACAGATATGAAATAAGCTTCATGATTTATCAGGAGTTTTCAAGGTGTTGCCGTGCGTGTTACTGAAATGGTTGCCTTCTGGGATTCTGCGCAGTACGGGATTACCAAAGGTTTGGCTATAAGAGGTGTAAGAGCCCAGAGAACTGTCATTCATAATCCGTAGTTTTTAAGAAATACTATTTCGGATGACAAAACTGAGCAGGATATGGCAGAAGCGAACAACGGCAAGCAAGGCGGTGCAGAAAGAAATTACAAGAGCTCTAGATGCAGATGAAAAGAAATATTCATACGGAACTGAAATAATTACAGCGTCAGTAGATGGACGTGGTTAAGGGTAAGTCCTGTAAACATTTTCTGTAATTGGTTACATCAGTGTTCACCTCTGTTTAACAGAAGTTCATACAGCATTCCTAGACAACCGTTTCACTTAGTGCAGACTGTGATTGTATCAATTCAGTATGGTTAGATTTGAGTTTCTCACAGCGGTGTTGTTAAATATTCAAGCTTTCTGAAATAGGACGTTGTGTCTTTGGTTGAGTTGCAATCGACGTTTCGACAGAGGGGTTGCGTTTACCTTCAGGATCAAGCGTGCGAAGAAAAGTAGCCCTAGAGGAAGATCTACATTCATTTTTCAGATCATACAGAGGCGGGTAGTGAAGGGGTGAAAGACAGATTATGTACTGAGCCAAAAGGGATGGTAGTGGCACTGGGCGGGGCCATTCCAAGTTGTAAAGTTTACGTATTTTTGATAAAGGCGGTTTTTAAAGTGAAAAATATTTTATGTGCTGCTGTTGATAAGGGGACACGCGCTGGCGCAAGTGGTTGCGGCACTGCGCTACATGCCGTTAAGTCGTGGGTTCGATTCCCGATTGTGTCATCGGAATTTTACATTGACATAATCCTTCCGGCCGCACTATGACCATGGGGTGGACTCAGTCTCCAACAGAAATGAGTACCAGGAATATTTCCTGTGGGATAAAGACGGCCGGTGTTTAGGGCGGATAAACTTACCACTTGCACATGAAGATTGTCTAGAAATTATAGGAGCCTCAGCCTCCTAGGCTCTTCAGGGCCTTACAGGGATTGCTTTTTTTTTGCTGTTGACAAAAATTTTCAAATACGTTTTAAAGAGCGTTAGTAAAATATATGTGCTTCCATATGAACGTGTCATATATCTTAACGCTATGAAGAATACAAAGACAGAATAAAGAACGGGAAGTAGTGGTAGAAGAAGAAGAAGAAGAAGAAGAAGAAGAAGAAGAAGAAGAAGAAGAAATGTGGCCATGAGAGGCACTACAATTGTTCTTACAGAAAAAGACATTTAAAGGTTCGGGAATTTTGCAGACAGTGACCTCTCGTCCTTCCTTTCGATAGGTCTGAAACAAAGTACAGCGGTGGGTACTTCAGAAGATAAGACGATGGGAAGAATACAATTAATGCACACCATTTTGAAAGATTTATTTTATCCCTCAGATAAATATTCGGCCTCTCCATTATAAAGATCCACGGGTTAATCCAATATAAGCACGTAATGGATATTTATTGTCGATCCCAGTGGCAGCTCGGTCTAAGGCGTAGGTCTGCGGCCGAGCGCTTGCTGGGATCGTGGGTTCGAATCCCACCGGGGCGCATGGATGTTTGTCTCTTGTACAGTGTTCGTGTTGTCAGGTAGAGATCTCTGCGACGGGCCGATCCCTCGTCCAGAGAAGTCCTACCGACTGTGGTGTGTGTCTGAGTGTGATCAAGTGAAATTACAAAAAAAACTTATACACCTACTGTGGAAAAGTATGTAGAAGACGGAAGGACTAAGAAAGAAGAAGAAAGAATGGATATTTATTGTGGTTTTTATATGAAACAAAAACATAGATTCGGTGCCGAAAACTCCGAAAATATTAATATTTGGTATAGTGTTACTCATAGTTACCAATGAATTTAAAGTTTTACTTACAACGTCACGCTTGGTATTACACGTTAAGCCCACGTACTGCCAAGGACACTCTATTCCATGGGAGTTAAAATTACCGTAAAGGATAAAGTTTTTCAGGGAGAAAATTGCTGACACAGTTTACGTTTCTAATTACCGGCCTCCTTGTAAGAAGAGATACCTCGTGTTCTGCTTTACACTTCAAATAAACCTGTAAACGAAGAAGATGTAGGTGTGTTGAAATTCTGGAAGAGTAAAACTTCATTATTAATTTAAGTGACGTAGGCGTTATTAGATACTTTCTGGTGTTAAAAATGTGTAGAGGTATTCATCAAAAGCTTGGAGCTAATTGCATGTAAGCAAATGGGTGGGAAGGGAGAGGATTGTGGAACGTCTCTTTCTGATGACAGTGACAGAGAGAACTCTGGGGGATTGCTGTTTCATCTTGCTTCCAAAACAGCAACAACACAGCTACAGTCATGAATACCTCCAGCAGGTTTAGAAAATTCACCTTAAAAGGGAAAAATGTTGATTAACTACATTGCAATTATATCTATTTGATATTTAGAGTTTACATAACTTTTTCAGGCTTCACATTTATCTACATATATAAACATATTACATCTGGAAAGTTCATTCCTTTGAGGGATATGTAAAAATTATTTATGAGAATTTTTCGCTAATTGCGCTGTAGCTATTCTTAATTATTTATTTAATATCCTTTACCGTATAAGGTTAAACACTAAACTAACATAACAATGCACTGGAAGGGAAGTTACAGGGATCCATATGATATTCCTGTAGATCTAGCATTGTGTTACGTCTAAGAGTCTTATATGCTCTTCTCGGCATCTTTTGTAACAATATGGCAGGTTGCGCCACTGAACGCATTGTCAAGGCTTGCTCTGTACTCCTGTTATGTAGCATATAATCGATTAACCACGCATTGTATACATGTAGGCATTAGACAGACGTCATGCATAAAGGAAACGCGTGTTCTTAAACTCAAAACAAATGTCACTACCAAAGGCCCGCTCAACCCGTGACTCGCAGGCGGCATGTTGCCCGTAACGCAGATTTATTGTGCTCGAGGAGACATCTGAAATGAGGAAATGTCTTGTAACGCTTTCCCTGCCAAAACCGAGATAGAACGACGAACAGTTTTGAAAACTTGAGTTTTGTATTTACGGAGACATGCCTTACATGTATTACTAATTTATAGAAATTTGTTAAAAATTGAATTTTTACAATTTTTATATTATTATCAATATATTTTTGTTTCCAATGATGTATGGAAAAATAAACAGGTAAAATATTACATATAGGCCTAATTACACATGCCGGCTCGTATTCATTCTTCAGTTCTGTTTATTCAACTGCATATTCATCACGTGCAAGCTAAATGTTGTCAAAGTCTCCCTCACCACATAAAATGTTTAACAGGCCTGCTTTATTATATGTTATTTTTAAATTAACGTGTGTTTATCCTGTCTCATTTTCATGGTTGTAATTGCTGGAAGCCACAATTTTCATCCGTCACAACCCAGTACAAAATAGGTTATGTAAGGGTAAGCCTATATTGTTCATTCAGATATTCGGTGTATCTACAGCGAAACGGGAAGTCCGACTCCCAGTTTCATAATGACGCGTGAGGCACGAAGTTTTATTCGACTCTACTACGTAGGCAAAAATGTGGGAGGTGGTCACTGCGTTTTTGAAAGTACCATTCCAAAATTCGCCTCACATGACGAGATAATTATGGGATGCCTTTCTGAAGGGTCAGTAGCACTACAGAGTTTCGAATTCAGTACTTCCCAAATTCAAGTCTTGGATCTACCTCATTGAAGAGATAAGGGTGAGGGTGGAAACAGCACTAGAATATCGACTGAGGATACACTGTGAACTGAGTTACCTACCTCCAGTATAAGAACGTATTCTTTTTGGCGCATTCAAGTTACTAAAATTAAGTATCAGCATTTTTGTGCTATACTTTCCGTACATTATAATTAAAATCACATTCACCAACAAATGCACATAACAGGATTACAAACTGTACATAATTTGAAATAACTCCTACATATTTCGACGTTGAGGGGTCATCCTCAGGTAGTTTCAAATATAAATTAATAGAAGCAGACCCGGCACGTAATGTCAACAGACACTGGACTTTAGCCTACAACTCTTTAGATTTTTTATGAAAGTAATGGCAAGAACATTGTAATTTTATACTTGCCATTTTACATATTTTATAATTTTAATATTTTTAAATACCTCGATACTTGACATTCTACTTCCCAGATTGATGTAATAGTGCCCGTACTCCTTTGTATCTGAGACTTCCTAAGGACATCGCATCGTCGCCAAAACGTGCAGGATTTATTTAAAACGAACGTACAGTTTAAATGTAAACACAGATGCCGTCCTCACAACTTGTTTATTGGTTCAAAAGTTAAAATTGGCTACATGTTTCGACCATCCAGGTGGTCATCATCAGGCCTTATTACAAATGTAATAGGAAGAACCTTTTATCATTGAGATCTCACTTGGCATTACAAGTAATGGTGATGACCACGTGAACGGTTGAAACATGTAGCCAATTTTAACTTTTGCAGCAATAAACAAGTTGTGAAGACGGCATATAACTGTGTTTACATTTATTGAATACTCACAACGGTATGAATTTTATAAAGAGTACGTACAATTTGTAATACTATTGTTTGCATCTGTTTATGAATATGATTGCATCTGGGTATTTTTGTACATGGATTAATACAATAACAGTTTATCAGCTAATTAAATTTAAAAATTAAATGTGTCCCTGTGTTTAAAATCATCTCGTCACGAAGACATATAGGGTAGTGGCGATGGAGTTCAAAATGTTCTTACTCCAGCACTGGGTGAGATAAACAGTCAGTTTCAATCCCTGGCCACATCACTCCAGAGAAAGAGATGCCAGTACCCGTTCAGAGGATGGGTTGGCCCCAAAGTCGATCCAAACCCTTTGAACGTCGAAATATGTATCATCGATCATCAAGTCAGTATCCTTATCCATAAGCTCACTGAGCTAAAATTTATCAACTACAAAATTTTTATGCTAACAAATCACTCGTTGTTAATGAAAAGAAGGATGGCAAAAGATGAAGAGAGGCGTAATTGAAAATACCTTGCAAAGAAGTACTGAGCAGTCGTACAAATATTCAGAGTTACTACAGGCATTCGACTTGGGATTCGAACCCGCAACCTATATGCAGACTGAGTGATATCTAGGGTACTGCGTCTCGACTCTTGTGAGAGCGTCGAGACGCGTCCAGGGATGTTGAGACAAAGCAGTAGACCGCTTGTTATTGTTTCCTGTACAAACACGACATCTCGAGGCTACGTGTTTCCTATTCTATGTAAGACGGTAAAAGCCGCTGGATTCTGGAGATTGCTTGATGGACCCCTTTCCTTGTTGTGACGTCACTTAAGACATTTTCTGTTGACTGTTCAGCAACATTATGAGCGCCAGTGCCAGCGATTTGAGGCTGTGTAATATACCGTGTGACATAGCATGCCAGTTCGCGTTATCAGTCATGGATAATGGTGAATTTCAGCCTAGAACAAACCACGAAGGCCCAGAAGGTGGGCAGACTTACAGCTCTGCTATTTCTTTAACCTCGGCACTAGACCGGAGGGGGGGGGGGAGTGGGTGGTCGACTCCAAGCCCCGGCCGCTTTATCGCCGGCAAAGAAACCCAGTACCCATTTCACAAGAGCCTGTGTGGGACCACAGGGCCGGTCTGGACGATTGCGGAAATTGTCGCCTTCATCGGGATTCGATTCCCGGGCCGTCCAGCCCGTAGCGAGTTGCTATACCGGCTGCGCTGTAGAGGTATAGCGACTCGCTACGGGCTACAGCTATGGGGCTTTACATATTAAGCCTATAACTGTGTCTCTAAATCACTCCTGCTTCTGACATAAGGAAGAGCAGTTGATTATTATTATTATTATCATCATCATCATCATCATCATCATCATCATTATTCGGCTTATTCGCCTTCCTCTTCTTCTTGTTTTTCATCTTATTAGCAGTTTAAAGATAGTGGTTAAGATATGTACCGTTACGTTTGTGGCTTTGGAGTAGTCTGCATTTTCCCCAAAGAATGTATTAATGTGCTTATCGGAACAAACAGCGTTTATTTCCCTGAACATCAATCACTCGTTGGTTTTTATGAGATACAATTTTCCCTGTGAGGTGGGAACTAAATTGTTATATAAGGTGAAGGTAAAGCAGTCCCATTACAGGCCTGAACAGGCCCACAGTGTTCCAGGAGGTCGAGGCTCCCAGATTTCTAGACAATCGGCACATGAAGGTTGTCATCCATACGCACCGGCCGCCCTTACCCCCCAGGAAATCTTCCTGGTACTCATTTCTGTTAGAGGCTGAGTCGACCCCAGGGCCATAGTGCGACCGACAGGATTATGCCAATGAAAAAATCCACTGCCGATTTGTAGTCAGTGCCTCAAACAATTGCACCACCGCGTCCCCAAATTTTTATATACAATTGTATTAAGTTTAGTGGTCAAATAGGCCGTGTGATGACTCAGGCGGTTAGAAGGAGGCCTATTTCGGCGGAGTTAGTGGTTCGATCCCGGAACATTTCAAGTTGGTTTTATGGTGGACGAAGTAATTCTGGCAGAGTATCCTCTTCGATTACTTCGCTTTCCTCCTGTCAGTATCACTCCAGCAACGCTCCATACGCACCCTTATCTACATGCAGCCTACACAAGTAGGACAAAAGGGATAGGCCTGGAAACTAGCAAAAAGCAGTTTTTTCGGAAAACGGGTAGCATCAGATAGAAAATTAATGTCACTTTTCTTAGTCTTCAGGTGATTGATCTTTTACGCCTTCTATGTTATGTCTCCTTGCACATAGTTACAAATTGATAAAAGCCACACCCACTTCTAATAAAACTGGAGGTACCTTATTCGCACAGAAGCAGACAATATAATTCAAAGTACTCGTATGTGTTATAAGCCCAGTCCGACATCTCTGCCTTCAAAAGAAAATAAGGTAAAGCAGTCCCTATACAGGCATGGACAGGCCGTGATGGCTCTTGGAGTTTGAGGATCATGAACGTGGTAATGTTGTCAGCAATACGCACCGGCCCCCTTTACCCCAAGGAGATACTCCTGGTACTCATTTCTGTTAGAGACTGAGTCGATCGCAGGGCCTTAGCGTGGCCGGAAGTATTAAATCAATTAAATCAATTAAAAATCCCAATAACACCATCGGGAACCGAAACCGCAGGCTTCCGGTTTTTAGCGCAGTGCCTCAACCAACTGCGCCACGCCATACACAGTCATAAATTAAACACCACTGGACGTTTTTCCAAAGCTGTGCTAGCTCACAATTTATTACAAGTCTTTTAATAGGAAGTGAAAGAGATGGAAAAATTTTATCTTGAAGAAGGAAGCAGAAGGTTACCTGAAGGGTTTGTATCTACCAAATTTCACGGTGTCATATCCAATAAGACGGTAAACGTCACACTGACGCCCGTAAGAACTTCATACTTTTGATGCTACGTGTGGTTAGATTTTCACAGCCCAAGGAGTATAAAAGTTATTTTCTGTCCGGATGTAATAACATGTAGTTTGGTATACAGCTGTCATAATGAAAGGCATCACATTCAAGAAAACATAAAATATCTACACCATTACATGTAAGCTACAATTACATTTGGAGTTCTACCTTATGACAGTCAATAAATGTTCAGTTTTGAAGTACGCCCATCCTGTGGTCGTTAATTCATGGAAACCCTCTTCAGCCTGACATTTTTCTATGATGCTGTTTTACTGCGTAGCACAGTGCTACGTACAAGAAATGCAGACCCATCAAATTCTGTTCTCGGGGGATTTACCTCCCTTTTTATCCCTGGGAATAAGAGCAACCTAATCCACGTCAGCATTCACAGACAGAAAAAAAACCCTTATCACAAACAGATTAACGAACCACAGCGATAATTGAAAAAATTAGTTCCCTCAAGATGTTCCTATGAATGCATGACAAGTAGGCAATTATTTGGCAAAAAAGGCTTGTATGTTGATTATAGAATGAAAATGGCCTTTAGCGAGTAACATGAATGTATTGGACGGTTCAACGTCACCAGTAATACGACAGAATTAGTAACATTTAGTCCTTCAGCGGTGCTTCAGTTACTTGTGTAAGGTTTGTACCTGACACTCAAGTGCAGATGTGCCTCTGAAAATGTATAAATTTCTGAAGAGATTATAGAGAGACATGACATGAAGGACTTTGAAGATGTCAAAAAGTCAGTTGGAGAAATTAGTTTCTCGTGGTGTCTCGGAGAAAAGAATGGAAATGAAATAAAATAAATGGAAAGGTGATTGATTCAAGGGCTAGCAAATTCTGCTCCAACACCACTGCTACTATTTCTCTCCTTTTAATCTTCATTCGTTTTGAATCTTCAGACATTTCTCACTTCATTTTTTGTTCTTTTTCTTTTCACTCCTTTCCTGTTTTTCAATTTCTCTGGGGACCTGTCAAGCTGTGTGTTGTCGGATGAAGTCTTTATACGAATTTTGATCGATTAAAAAACGTGTAAGAATTCAAATACAATTTGTCGGACAGCCAGTCAGACAGCAAGTACATCTGAGTCAAGAATTTTGTACTACTTCTAAAGCATTTGTATTTTCCTGAATACTATTTAACTCTAAAAAACCAAATAAGTTAATTTCTTTTACAATACTGAAATGGGGAAGAGAAAAATTAAATATTGTTTTACAATCACGAAGGTTTTATGTAACTAGAATCTTCATTTCAAAACTTATTTTAAAAATAATTAGATGTCTTTAACGTTTGGCATAACTTTGTTTTATATGTACTGACAAATAGTACTTCTACACCGTCAAATCTAGCCTTTAATAGTAAACAAAACCATCGTCAATTTACTGGATATCAGGCGTTTGTCAGCTGCTTCATTCATGTTAGTACATTCCATTATCCTGATTTTATGTGGCTAAGAATGAATTTGTGAAGCTCCTCACACAGTTCTGTCCAAGTTCCCTCTTCCGCGCAGTACCGTCTTCCCAGATGTCCTCTAGCTAATCAATCTGTACGCCTATTAAAAATTTTCATAATAATTGTAAGGGCTATAGTAAGAGGGAGAAAATGCAGGAAACAAATGACAACGAGACTATTTTTCAAACGTACACCAGCAGCTGTCCAGTAATTTCTGTTCAACACGGGAGATTCTTTCGTGTCTCTATGTGTATTCACTCCCTACATGTAAAGTAGCGCTCCGAGCGATACACATAAAGCCCACTGATCTACTGCATGGATTTGTGACTGTATTATTAGTATTATTATTGTTATTATTCTCTTATCACCTTTTACAGGGTATTTATAATTATATACCCGAAACAAGCCATGTTTCTACGGTATATAATGTTCCAGTTATTCTGTTGTTACAGTATGTGATACATGTAATGTTATTTCCCATATTCAATATTTTGTACTTTCGCATCACTACTGTCCGACGTACGTGTGCAGATAGCCTACATGGCTGTTTTTTGTACTTTTGTGATATCGCACTTTCCAGGTGCGTTGTTCCGATATTTTCCGTACGATTATGAGATGGTTTCATTTGCTCCTATTGTTACCGGTAACGATTTTGTCTTTACATTCCACATTTCTATTATGAGGTCTTTGAATTTAAAAAGCGTTCAAATCATTATTATTATTATTATTATTATCATCATCATCACCGTCATTATTATCATCATTATCACCATCGTCGTCGTCATCTCATTTTTGTGAAGAACTTAATTGACGTTTAGACTGCCTGAATTCTACGGTAAGTTTATAGGATATAAGCTCAAAGACGTGTACTGTCCCCATGTTTGCAGCTGATGGCGTACCAATAATATTTGATACATAATGTGTAGGCAGTTTAATAACCTATCACGTTGATTTCATATACTTAGCGCCAAGGTCTCATTAGTTACTTCCACTAGATCAAATGTTAAAGAAAATTTTCGCATCGGCGCCATATCATTCTTTTACATTCTACAAACGTATAAGACCTACGTTAGCAAACATTGCATATTTTTCCGAGGTGTATTATATGCAAAAGAACCTAAACTTAATGGGCGCGGGCTCAGCTTCCGGGCCAGTTTCGTAGGTACGCTAATTTGTGATTACTGATTGAAGTGTTTTGTTGGGGAAATCTGAAGGAAAGAGATCACTCGGTGTACCTAGGCGTAGATGGGCGGTTACTATGAAAATGAGTCTTAGACACGTAGGATAAAAGAACGTAAAATGGGGTTACTTGGATCAGGATAGGGAAAAATGAAGGGCTGTTGTGAATATAGTAGTGGATTTTCTCAGTCAAAAGAGGGCGGAGAGTTCTTGGATAGTTTGGAAACTACTAACCTGTCAAGAAGAAATGTGCTGCTTGGAATTAGGTAGCTAGTTAGTCATTCAGTCGGTCTGTTAGTTGGTTATTTCCTTAGTTAGTTGGTAAATTAAAAACAACAACGTCAGATTATAACACCACTTTTCTTGAAAACTGGTCAACGCGTTAAAAGGTATAAAAGAATGGATACAGATACACGCAGAAACAAATTTCGGATCTCAAAACCCCACATATGTGTATATATTTTTTAAAACGAATTAGTCTGTAAAAGGACTTCCAGAATGCCAGTCCAGGTGACACGCACACCGTAACAGGCTCTATACATTCGGCATCACATTACATTAAAATTTCCTGTCCCTTGCTAGGGTAGAGCAAGTTTTCTTGTCCCTGCGCATACGTCACACGAATTCTGTAGTTGACATCCAATCTACTGCTGCAACCACAGGCCACGGGGCCATGGGGTTTGGTGTATGGGCTAATCACTGCTCGATAGACTTGTCTGATGGCGAGGAACTTCTAAAGTTACTACGCACAGAATAATCACACAGCTTAAAGCAGCGGCAAAATATACTGATATTTTACATTGCTAATGTAAGAATATCATAAATCCTTACAGGCAGTGGCTTCTTGTTAGACGGGAGAGACACGGCGAAGCGTTCTGAAACTTGCAGAACTTTCGAAGTTCGAATAAATTAATTTTATAGCAACATAACACACCAGAAGCACAACCGTCAAGAGTAGATTTAAAGTGTCAAGGTAAATTTTGTTTGCGTCGAGAGTGTTATTGAGGGCAACTAAATATATGGTGGATATGCCAATATCAAAATTCGCTTCTATGTATCTGTCTAAATTTCATTGTATTCGTATTTTGAGTAACGGTAGTGAAAATGCTGTGTGTGGCACATTTAAAATGGGTACTCCCTTCACACAACACACCAGAAAAACACGCAACTGCAGATTGCGTGATATTTATGGTCAGATGGTGTGGAACTTAGTGAAATTTGGAACATGACAAATAATATGGCGATAAAATTATGAGTAGGGTAAACATATGAATGGGGATAAACATTTAAAATAAAGACTGATAAATGTTGCTCAGTATACATGATATGGGATGATGTGACGTCATGATTTATAGTACAAGTACTGTAATAAAGAAAAACGCATTCACTACGAAGAAATCATTTTCTTGTAACCAGTCGTGTTAAGTGCTTTCTAAAGTTTATGTTTACAAAAACTGTATCTTAAGGACTACCCGTTAATTTTGGCAAAAACATTACAAATTGCTTTTGATTTTTACGTAGTACCACCTTGTTACACACTGAGTCTTTAAATCCTAATGACAACAACAGGCAATCAAACTCCGTAACACGGCCACTGTCGATTCACGGCAGTTTGTGGCGGTTTATCAATTATGGCGGTAAATCTAAATACCCTGTGACAGGGAATTTTTTTATCACAGACTTTCATGGGCGCTAAGCGCGGGTGGCGCTATATGGGGGAGGGGGGGATGTTCAACAGACACAGCCTGCCGTACAAATTAAATCAACGAGTAAATAATTTTTATCTGGGCCCCATATCTGGGTTTGACTCTATAAACCTTGCTTAAAAAATAATGATTTCTGAATTTTGGGCACAGAGTTTCAGAGTGACTTCACGCCTCGTATAATTCTCAAACTACAATACTAATATTTTAAAGCCTAGCGGTAACTTTAATTACCACCAAGTTCAATATTAAATAATTCTCCGTAGTGCTCAAATCGCCTTTATGTATTCTGTACGTATCTTGGAACAAACTGTAACTTTTACCGTAAACATCAGCAACTTATTCGTTTTTTATAACTGAGGTTGAAAGTGTTTACTGCGCGGTACGCACAAAGTCTTTATATAAAGCAGATTACGATTCGTCTTTAAAGGCTTAATTACTTTCCTACACAGAATGAACAATATTGTGTTTAGACTGAAGATGTTTTGTGTCTCCAGTTAACATACGAACTGACTTTTATATGAAATTTACACGTAGGGCACGCTTGAGATGTTTTTTTCTCCATCCCATTACAGGCGTGAATAGGCCACTAGGGCTCTAGAAGGTTGAGGCTCTCAGGATTTCTAGAGAATCGGCACATGATGGTGTCATCCTTACGCACCGTCCGCCTTTATCCCCAGGAAATATTCATGCTACTTCTTTCTGTGACAAGCTGAGTCGAACCCAGGGCCATAATGCGGCTGGAAGAATTAAGTCAATGGAAAACCCAATGACGCCATACGAAATAGAACATGTGACCTTCCGGATTGTAGCAAAGTGCTTCAAACACCGCCTAACCCATTGCTTGAAAAGTTACATAATATGGAACCTAATCGGAGAAATACCGTCAGTTAGATACTTGTTTTAAAATAGGTCGACGTGCTTTCAAAACGTCTCAACTGTCTTTCATATTAGCTACAATTTTTATCCCTGGGGTATTACTCAGTTTAACCTAAGGACAATCACAGATTTTACAGAGGAAATTAAAAATGCTATCAGCAATTATTCTTTGAAAAAACGTTTTTGAAGATCGTGGTTTGTTTCAAGTGCTGCTGTCCTTTGGATATAATTGAATGTGCTTTCGTTCAGGTTTAGAATTTTCAAATATAATTATGCAGGGGGCTTCAGCATCATACCAGTTGCAGACAGTAGTATTGTTACTATTTTCACATATTCCGTATGGCACTGTTATTTAATTTCACGTAGTCTTGAATTTGTTTGCCTTGTAGAAATACAGTGTAACTGCCATCACTGGAAGGTGGTTATCCGGATCGCCAATTATCCGGATCGGCTTGGCCCTTCAGGTAACTAAACATTTTCTTACTGTAATTGTACTAAACCCTTTTTATGACTTAATATTTTCCCCCAATTTTCAAGTACATATAATGAATTTTGTATTAATATTTTATTTGCACGTAAATAAATATGTAGCCTAAAAATAGCCGTTTATAGAAATGTTTTTCCACTTTAAATTGCCAATGTAGCCTATTTTCAAAGAAAAATCCAATTATTCGAATTTTTTTTGCATATCCGGACGGCTCGCGGTCCCAATTAATCCGGATTATTGGAGTTATACTGTATTTTCAATATTAAAAAGAGCTATATCGAATTATGCACTTATGCTTCTTTGCCAGCTAATGCAATACGAAAATAATAATAATTATTATTATCATTATCATCATCATCAACATCAGAACCATCGTTACCATCACTATCATCATCACGTCATTATCATCCTCACTAGCACCATACTTTCCAACCGAAAAA
Organism: Coptotermes formosanus; assembly: GCA_013340265.1. Classification (NCBI taxonomy): domain Eukaryota; kingdom Metazoa; phylum Arthropoda; class Insecta; order Blattodea; family Rhinotermitidae; genus Coptotermes; species Coptotermes formosanus. Next base: position 271,735 of record BLKM01000454.1, read on the forward strand.
TATAGCCTTCCTTTCATGTAAAACCTATTTGTATTGGCAGTGAACTCCCCACACAAGCAAGAAAAGGAAACATTGCAACACGAATTGCCGTAAATCTGCTTCCCATTTGGACTACCAGAGTTTCTTTGTATCAGCAGTTATCTTCTTCAGAAGACTGTTTGTACAGACACAGCTTCAGTCCCTGTAAGAAGTTGCACACAGCGTAAGCAAACACTTGCTTCTCCACCTTCTATTCTGTGTTTTCTCATGGAATCAGGCCTACAGCAACACAAGAACGGTTTGTTACATGTACCTTCTCACGGACAGGCGAGAGGAACTCTGGACAAACATTGCGCTGCTGTTCATTCATGACGCAACTTCCCCTGCTGTGCTTTCTTCTAATTATTCCCATTTTGAACGATGTTTGCCCAACAGCTCTCTCGCACTTTCTTGTTCGGCTACAATTCCATTCTTTGTTCAGCACCAGTGAGGTTCAACTGTACAAGACCGATATACACTGGTGAAGGATGGTTGTCGCAACTGCCTAATCCAATAAAAAATCGAATATATGGCATTCCTGTTTTGTATTAGGTTGGTTGCGCCTTCAATTCTCGGTCACATGAGTGGCTACACTGAGTGAAGTATTGTCTTTTATCAGATACTCAAGCAAAATGCGTGGCAAATGCTTAAAATAAAGCAAAGCCGAATAAATACGTTACAATCTTAGTACACAATTTTCAATGTGTGTTAACTGATGTATTAGCATTCCCACACTTTCGGTCGTGTTTGGCCATTATCTTCCAGATCGCCTAGAAGTACAGCGAAAATTACGACAGATTTTTCTATCAGCTGTATCAGGTTTCTTTACTATGTTGGAGTAATATATTTGAAGTAAATCTGATCTTTACTGTATGTACGATTTGTACCAGGTGTATATATATATATATATATATATATATATATATATACACACACACACACACACACACACAATTTACCTACACACCTGAAAATTTAAGTAACATACAAGACAATAAATAATTTAACTTAAAATTTAAAATTTTGTTTTATTAATTTATTTGCTAATGGTTTTCAAGAATTTCAACATTTAAAATTACTGAACTTGAATTTAAATACTTTTGGTGAATAAAAATCCATCACTACTTAAACAGACTTCCCGTGTGGAACTGTCAGCCAAACACCTCGTAGGTAATATTACCTCCCTCCATTTAATGTTCAGTGTCGGATTCTGACGCGGAGGTCAGGTATAGCGAAACGGCAAAATGTCACGTTGTGTACCCTACCGCTATACCTCACCTCCGAAACACGAAGCGGTACGGTTTTACACATACAGCTACGTATTCGTAATAAGTCTTAAAAATTACATTAAACCAATATTCTTGAGATGAGGAAGGGAATATCATACATTCTGTCCTTTTCAAATTTAAACTTATAAATGCAATGTACAATTGACGTTTTCTGCTAGGGATGTAACCAGTAACTGATCACAGTCCTCAAAAATAATTTTTAAGTAATAATAAATTTTTAATGCTTATAAGGATTTTATTACGTATGAAGTAATTCTAAGAATTTTAACCCCATGAACTGCATTATCAAACACTTGATCAGAAGAAAATTTTCAAATTTAAAACGAACTCCATCGTTATTAAAGTGCACTTCGTATTTGACATAGACATTGCCAACAAATTATATAGACAGGTACAGATATATTTTATTTTAAAAATTTTATTAAAATATATAAAATAATCTAAAAGTACATACAAATTATGTAAAACCCTGCTGTAATTGTCAGCGCGGTTCCAGACAGTGTGCCTGATGAAAGTCAACAGGACCGGAACACGCACAGCATTAATAACTAATTCCATGGAGCAAAGCCCTTATTGAGAAGCTAAGTCCTCAGCTAGTCAAGAAATTCCTCGTATTTTTTAAAACCCGAAAGTTCATTACCTCATTCACAACAGCCTGCCACCTGTCCCTATCCCGAGGCAGATCAGTCCAATCCTCGGTCCCCCATCCCACTTCTTGAAAATCCGTTTTAATATCACCTTCCCATCTACGCCTGGTTCTACCAAGTGGTCTCATTTCCTCATGTCTCCCCACCAAAATCCCGTATGTACCTTTCCTCTCCCCATACGTGCTACACACTTAGCCCATCTCTTTCTAATTGATTTCATCACCCGAATAATATTTGGTGAGCACAGATCATAAAGCTCTTCGTTATTAAATCTTCTCGACTCCTCTGTTACCTCGTCCCTCTTAGGCTCAAATATTTTCCTCAGCACCACCCTGTTCTCGAACAAAAGCATTAAAAAGTAATGATATATACCGAAAATTACCTAGTGAGATGGTGATTCAGTGGTTCCTATATGTGAGTACATGTTGAATGATGGCTCAAGCGAAAACCGTTTGAATACCCATCCTTCCTGATTCACCAGTTACAATGATTAAATTCAACGCTGCATAAGCTTGTATGCTGGTTTAGAATTTAAGGAAAAGGAAAAGCCACAAGTTCTTTTAATTTCACACATGCTGTACTATAGCAGACGGAATAGTTCACGGTGCAGTAACTAGGCTACGAGCTGTGCAGTCTGGGGATTAGGCTTCGACTCTAACACGGGGGGGGGGGGGGAGCTTTCTCTGTTCTCCAAGCGTCTAGTCCAGCTCAGACGTCTACCCACTCTCCTCTTATTCAGTCGGTACAGGAAACTCTTTCTCCGGTATTAAAGCAGCAGATGTACGAAGAAAATTATCCAAGTGCATCTAATTCTAAGCATAAGAATTAATGGAGTTTTACCTCCACTTTGTCATATACTTTCATGGCGTGCATAAGAATGGTTTTATATGCTGAATTTTAGGTCCACAACAGACAGTTTATTTTATTTTAGGACTATCAGTTAGTGGTGCAATATATCTAAATGTCTGGGTAAAATTTTTTTTCTAATAAAGTAGGTTCTTCTAAGATGAGATAAAAGTTGTGTACAGATGAGTTGTTGCCGATGTGACACGTAGGCCTGTAATATATTAAACTTTCTTTACTGTCTTCTTCTTTGTTGAAACACACAACTTTTCTACCTCCCAATTTAGATTATTTACATCCGGTTAACCAAAATAAATCTGAAATTTTCATGCTGCAAGGATTCTATTGTGTTTTGCTGGGTGAAGAAAACGTGTAGACTGTAAATTGTTGCAATAAATAGCAACTGTTAGCAGCCCAATTCTTTATTAATAAACAACTTTTCACATTACTTCTAGGAACATATTTCTAATTAATTAGATACCTTTAGGTTGATCTGGTAAAATATAAGAATGTAGAAATGTTTATAATCTTATGGAATATTAATTATCAAGCGTCCGTATTTGAAACAAGTCTCAGTTCCTTAAAAATATGTAGAGTATAGGTTCGTCTTATCGGCCTACAATCGTATTTTTCTACTAATTTGCATAGATTTTTTCTTCTTACTTAAAATGTTTCAAACATTATGAATATACTGGTTATAATTCTTTTTTAAAGGTTAGCATCTTGTTGATTTTCTTTTTTTTAACAGGTAGAGGGTGTTGTCTATATGTGATTGTCCGGTAACTTAAATATTTTTATCCTAAATCACTGTAATAAATTATTATTTATCGATAATTAATGTACGAATCGTGTGATCATAGAATTTTACAATTTTTTCATATTTTTACATTTTATCAATTTAGGCTAAGGATCACTAAGTCTAAACATGCAGTTAAAGGTAATGTGACAAGTCGGTTATTAATAAAAAATTACGTTTGATTGTGTACAAGTAATATTAATTTATATATATAGCACCATATATTGCCAAACATAAGAAAATGCGTAGAAGTTTTAGGAGAAATATACTGTCGCCTTTTTCCTAGGTAGTCTAATCTGCAGAAAGAGACAATACGTTTCTTGAATATTGTTGTACTCATCTACCAGAATACAAGAAAGAAAACCACAACGGGGCGCGGAAGAATCATTTTCAGTTAAATTATTCTTTTTTCCTCTCCATCCCCCCTTCAAATATTTCCCCTCCTGCATAACCTGTAAGTCGGTAATTTTTAACACATTTCGCTTTGCATTATAAGCCATGATTTTTTCAATAGTTGCAAATTTCTGTTTAACACAGCCATAGGTATCACTTAACGGGTGTGATCCATTTAGACACAAAATATGATTAGACATTCACTGTGGTGTCAGCCTTCTACGTGGGAAGTCCCGACCAGCAAGCAGCCTTGAGGCGCGCCACACCGATTATTTTATTTAATAAGAGTGTCATCGTAGGGAAGAAACAAACGATATAATAATTAGCGTGGCTATACACACTCGGGTTGTCTCGTTTCTTTTACGTCTGAGCACAGAATAGCAAAACAAATGTCTACACATTGCAACCATCGGCGTTCTTGCAGTCGCTTGTTTAAAACTGCAGACGAAATAAAGAGCCATAAACTGAATCGCAGTTTGTCTGCCGGTGGGCAGTGGGCCCCTGCTGTGTGCGATCGTACATCATGACTGTCCAAGGATTTTGCTCATCACTCTGTGTGTGTGTGTGTGTGTGTGTGTGTGTGTGTGTGTATGTATGTATGTATGTATGTATGCACGTATGTACGTATGTACGTATGTACGTATGTATGTATGTATGTATGTATGTATGTATGTATGTGTGTATGTATGTATGTATGTATGTATGTGTGCATGTACTTATATATGAACGTATGTATCCTTTACGTACGTACGAACGTATGTAGCCTATATATGTATTTATGTACGTACGTATATAGCCCATGTATGTATGTATGAATGTATATATGTCTTTTAGGAATGATTATACAAGTATATGTAAGATGTAAACAACAAAATATCGGAAGTAAAGGCAAGCACCCTCCGGACCGAGATTTGAACACAAGGACCTCCGAATGCGAAGCAGTACCGCGAGTCACTAAGCCGCAGGGTTCGACGATAATGATGTGATTCGGTTTTGCAGCAGCAGCAAGTTTTCTGCTAGAACTGGAGGTACCTTAACGTCTGGTTGCAGTTCTTTCTAACATACGGCCAAGTCAGACGTCTTTCGTATCGTACGTGTTTACACTGACAGAGCAGCAATAAGAAAATCAAAATACATTAATTGCACTAGTGGTACATGTAAGCTGCATTTCTGAAGTGAATACAGTTTGCTGATACACAGTCATACGCCTTATAAAGCTTTTTTACAAAGAAATATATGATGAACGCATAATAAAGACATCCGTCTGAATTTTTGTACCCAAAATTGTTTAGTCTGCTTACGGATATTTTATAAAATTTGATATTGATAGATCTACAGAAAAGTACCCGACCGATTCCCATTTATTTTCGTATGGAAATGTGAAACGCAGATAAAATTTTTTCCCGTTTTCTATAGAAATCTTGTCCTTAACTCATGTGCATATCATGTGAAATATCATAAATATGTAGAATTTTATTCGAGTAATTGAAGATGCGGCTAAGGTTTGTAGAAATACATTCATATCTCCGCATTCGCCTGAAGACTACTGCAAAACTGATCGTCAATATCATGACGCATAAACTTGTAAATATGTTTTAATCTTTTAATTACTTATGAATTTTCTGTCACTACCCACACCTTCATGCGTCCACTTTCATTCTTGGCAATTAATGTTTTTATTTTCGAAAGCACCTAAGTAGGAAAACTAAAAAACAATATTATAAATTTAGTGCTGCTTGATTATTTTGTTTTGGGGTAGGGTTTAAGACTTTATCCGTGGAAATGCCCCCTGCCAAGAAGCCACTGTCCATCCGTCTGATAATAGATGAAAGAATATTGAGCGTTGGTGCCATATTACATATAACAGAAATTCAAGATTCTAGCAGGGAAATACACTCATTAACAATTTTTTTCACCACAAATCCTACAATTGCTGTGCCGCGATTGAAAACTGTCCTGCGCGGTGACAAAAGGACGGCTAACTGCCCAAGATATGGTATGGCCAACGTGAAGAAATATGTGCTAAATATTGTGCAGTGATGAGTAATATGCATTGTGTTAAATTTCTAAGAGATAATTCATCTTAAAATATTTTACTTTTTGATAGTTCAACGGAAAAGACCAAGCTGACAAACATACTGTTACTGTGAGAAGTTTGCAGTTGACCTTGGTAGTGATTTGTGCTGGGGAAGGCTGACCGTCTCTTGTTTGTGACCACTAACCTATGTATTCCAGTTAAAAACATATTAGGCTGAAACGCAGTCGTCTTTTATGTGTGTGAGATGTTAGAGTTATTTTCCTTATTGTTCTGTGTGGTTAGAGCTGCGCATAAATTTGACTTCAGCCTTGTAATAACAGAAACGCTTAACGAATGGCGACCATCATTTGTTAAAAAATCTACGTCTTGCAATGACAGACATTCATATTTTTGACAGGATATCCTCCCCCCCCGCGCCCCCCCCCGGGATCGTTGTCGCGACTGTTAATCAACTCTACCCACGCCGTGCAGGTCATCTTCATTCTCTTGTATAAGGGTCTTTACATATACTACTCTACAAAAAAATGTAAATCTCACAAAAAACATCTTAATAATATGCGTAATTAGCTTTGCATCCAATTTTTTATCACGCCTGGAATTATCAGTCTGTATTGTGACTATGCTAAGGACTGGATATGCAAGGAATTATGCCTCGATTGCCGGTAGGATTAGATTCATCTCGTCTTCGAAGCGTCCAAACTAAACGTGGGCCTCAACCAGCCTCGTGTTCAAGGGGTACCGAGGGCTTTTTCCTTGGGGATAAAGCGACCGGGGCGTGAAACTAACCCCTCACCCATCTGGTGCCAAGATTAAAATAAGTGGAGCTACACATTCGCGGCCGTATTGATAACTTAATGCCTGTAACCAATAATTTTTATGATCTTAAATTAGTTCAGCCGATCCCAGTGGTCGCGCGGTCTAAGGCATAGGTCCGCGGCCGAGCGCTTACTGGGATCGTTGGTTCTAATCCCACCGGAGGCATGGGTGTTTGTCTTGTACAGTGTTTGCGTTGTCAGGTAGAAGTCTGTGCGACAGGCCAATCCCTCATCCAGAAGAGTCCTACCGACTGTGGTGTGTGTCTGAGTGCGATCAAGTGAAATCACGTAAACCCTCGACACCTGCTGTGAACAAGTGGGTAAAAGATGGAAGGACTAAGTAAGCAAGCAAGCAAGCAAGCAAGCAAGCAAGCAAGTAAATTAGCTCAAAGACCAACGAACAATGAAACACCTCACACAACAGCTAATAAAAAAGGCCTGTAATTATAAATCAAGCTCTGATGTTAAAAACTGCAAAGATTCAGTCCGTTGGAGCACATGAACTGCAGCAATAATGTTACGGTTGCGTGGAAGTTCAAATTCAATGACACTCTGTCGTAAGCAGGACCTAACTAAGGCAACAGTATAAAGCTAACGTCGTTGTTGGATGGCTGGAAGTCTTGCTTCGTGCTTAGAATGTCTGGCCTCGGGCCGGCTGGGTGGTCTCCAAGAGCCGGTCTGAACCTCGTGGCGAAGATATACATCTCGACCCTGCAGGGAATCGAGCCTGGGTCGTCCAACCCTTCAGACAGTCTGACTCCCGTATCTCAGTCCACGTAAAGAATGAATCAATTAGCCTTACATGGAAGAACTGACAGTAGAGTTAAATGGATATTTACAACTTACTGACGTTTCATTTAACGACTCCATCAGTAGCTCTGTATGAAGTAAGGAACAGTGTCGACTCTTTAAACGATAATTAAAGGACGAATGTGGCACACGAAGTGGCAGTAGCCCAGTTTTAATTCGACCGATTCGAAGTACTCGTATTCCGGAGACTTTAACGTCAAATTCTGTCCCACAGCCCTGTTGCCCAGGTTGACGATTTAGTACAGGTAATAATATATGCTTCCATGGAAAAGGGGTAACGCTCAAAATGTTCGAAGACTGATTCCGGGTAATATTTACAGTACTTAATTACGGTAAATTACAACAAATATTATAATAACATATTTCAATACTATTATATTATAATTATTTTACATTTTGTTACTGCAGTAATCATTATTATTCTAAGTGAAGGATCAAGAAAAAATTAAACATATAAAAAGCAGATATTAAAATAATATAAAAGAATTAAAATGTGTATAAAACAAAAAAGATAAGATTAAACAGCCTTGAAACCCATACATATGGAAGTAATAATGAATGGAAATTTAATCCAAATTAGCCCAATAAAAATATAAACACAAATTATGTAAGGTAAATGGGAGTAACTGAGTAACTTGTGAATGCAAGGAAAAGCAGCAGCAACAGCAGCAGCACCGGCACTAGTAGTAGTAGTAGTAGTAGTAGTAGTGGTAGTAGTAGTAGTAGCAGTGGTAGTTGTTTTGTTGTGTTAGCAGTAGTGGCGTCACTACAACAAGGAGATTAATGGAAGTTGTACGGGTAAGAGAACTGAGATTCATGTATCTTTTTTTAAGGAAATGTTCCTTATTTGAAGAAGAAAACACAACCAACGTCCAGCTACGATCTGTTACGCATCGTGACTTCTAATTCTAGTATATAGATCAAATAGCCTGAACAAATCTTCTTGTATTTTTTTTACTTCAGTGTTATTTTTGTATCTCCTCCTCTGCAACTAACACATAAGTCTCCCTCATTCTGACACTGAGCGCGCTTCGTCGGTCTCTATTGCTCTAAATAAACTTCGGATGACGCGTTCCGCAAGCAGAAGAAAAAAGTCAGGAAAGAAGTAGGGAATCCCACCCAGAAAATCTTTGCGGACAGTTATAAGGCGCTGAGCGTTGTGTGTGAAGAATGGTCTCCATTTTCAGAAGAAGGAGGAAAGACCTGTATAAAGAGAAAAGGAAATCATATATAGCGTACCGGAACATGTGACGTGTCCAGATGTCGCCGTGACCAAAAATATTTGTGTTACCAATTACATCGGCAGAATGACTCAGATGATTAGCCGCTGGCTTCGAAACGTCGAGACAGGTCTCGATGTCAAATTAGTCCTCTTTGGATTTTCAGTAGACAAGGTGACACCCGGACAGATAGATTCCGAGTTATTTGTTTCTCCTGTAAATATGCTGCCACCAGTGTCTCAGAGTTATATCTCATCCACCTTCGACGCTATATAATCTTAGCTGTTTACAGGTACTTAGCAAAACACTTCTCATTCTCTCTGTCTCTCTCTCTCTCTCAAGGGGTGGTGGGCCACCTTCAGTAATTATAAACCTTTGTAGTGAAGATAAAACCTATCGTGTACTCTACCTGCAGGCACCTTGGAGAAAGTATATGACGGCTATATTAGGTAAGTTGTCCTGTCACCTGTGGAAATCACAGTTAGACATGACAAGTGTCAATTTGCTATTATTTTGTTAGTGATAATCTCGTAAGAAAAATTTTTCCGATGAATACATCTAGAACATTTGAATTTTTTCGATAAAGAAACGAATTTTTCTGGCATTACAATTATTTATATATATATAAAATTAATTACCCCAGAATTTGTAGGCGTTGAAGTACAGATGATGTTCGGAGATGGGGGGCAAAAATGTCTTTAAAGATATAAGCTTAGAAGAGAAGATTCAACAACAATTAGAAACAATCAATAACATAAGTAACATTAGCTATGCCATTTGACAAAATCATTGTTTATTATTGTAGAAAATACAGGTTGTGTCAGACGGAATACGTACTGCTATTTATGCAACTCTCCACACAACGGGATGGATGACGTCAAAAAAGTAATATCAGTTGTACAAGCCTACAGAAATGATGATACGACAATCTTTGTCTTTCTTCCTTTGAGGGAGAAGAGAAATCACTCGTCCTAGATCAAGATAGAAAAATCCTTTTACTTGACCTCGAAATGGAGCTTTATGGTGAAAACTTTTATGAAAAAAGAAAGAAAATTATGTAAGTGGTTTCTATTACCCACACAGGTATGTAATGACAGGTTCCTTCGAAACGTCGGCAAAATTTCTAACAGACTACACGAATTAAATTCAACACACAGCTGTCGCCATCACACCTGAAGTAAAATATAAATTTCAAGCAGCTGCCATGTTATAACTTGATATTCTGATATACATTACATACGAAGGCTACCTAGTAATTCAGACGTGTTTCCAAACAAATGGCCAGGCTCCTTCTGCAATTTATTAGCAATTCTAAAATTATAAAATCGCATAGCAGCAATGTTGGCACTATTACTGAGAATTTAAAAAATACAAAGTGGGGTGCTACCTTGTAGCATTTTCTTTCCACCTAGTTTTATTAAAAATCGTGTTTTTAAAAAAAGTTATTAGAAGAAACTAACACACTGTCGATAATAAAGACGCGAAAACTTATACATGGATTAAAAGCGATGCAATATTATATGAATGGACCTTTAACATTCGGTTTAAAGCATTTGCTAACTCATACCCCAGCCTAATCTCTTAATATATTACCAACTTCTTGAATTGAAACTAATCTATTCGCGATAACACTTCGTCGTCATAGGTAATTCCGGTTCAGCATGACGTAGAAACATAGCAGAGAGAGTAAAGTCTTCCACCGACGCTCCTCTTCATCTCTTTACCCAACAACCCTCCACCTTTCAGTCGACCCTTTCCTTCGAACTTGAACTTGACAGTACAAACTCTAGAGAACAAAACTTCCCTCAACCGTAACGTCCCTAAACTTCCTAAGAACAGGAAGTCGGTGTCACAGACAAATATCTTCCGTTCCTGACCACCAGATCCAAAGTTTGCTGTCTCCTGATTCTAACATAAGGATGCTACAAACTCCACAGAAACAACGGTCGGGTGTCGCCACAAGAAATCCTCCACGAACCGTGAGTACGCAGGAAGAGAGCGACTCCTTCCCGCACCGTCAATGCTTTTACTACTCTAGGCCAGCAACGGACTAACAAACCGTGTTCACCCTACGGCAAGAAGTCCTATGGATAGACCCCCTTCATATCTACCTCAATCTGTTACGGTTTTCCCTGCAGCGTTGTAGCAGGTATTTCCTTCCTGCCGTCCAGCCGTTTTGTTCACAAGAATGCTGGTAGTGACCACCTCGTGAAAACAGATTTTAGCGTCACATGTTTCGGTGTGGTTGAAATAAACAAAACAGACTTTAGGGATATAACAAGTAGCAGAAAGAAGGAAGCTTCGAGCGTGGTCATACTTGAATTTTTGTATTACTTAGAGTTATACACAGAGTCGATTTTACCGTTTCCCTAATCACAGCGGGTGTCACGGGATATGTCAGCAGGCGAAAACTGTATATATGATAAAGCTGTTGTGCTTCGGGAAATGCTAAAAGAAACATCCTGTAAAGACAAGAATTTATTCCAACTTATATTACTGGTACATATACATATATATAAGTTATTCCAAAATATTTCGGCTCATAAACGAGGCCACCAACACGGAATAGACACAAGACTCATGTTCAGTTACGTTTACATAACATTATCCAAAGTAATTGTATAATTTCCATTCCACATTAATTACAATATATTCTTATACAGTGTGCAGTCATGTATAAAAGATAAGACATAAAATATACAGAACTCACTTAATAAGATGTGACTGCATCCAAGCATATTTTTTCCCATGTAAGTAGAAAGTTCTGTACATACAGGGTATTTGCGTATAAATCAGGCGAATTATCTGTACAGACTTTGACCTTCGACAGTCATATATATTCTTAGCTAAACATGATCCTTGTGTTTACTCCCTGTTCATGGCTATGTGTATCAGCCGAGACATTTTGGAATAAATTTGTGTAGATACATACCAGTGCAATAAGTTGGAATGGATCTCATCTGTGTACTGCCAGTTGCATGGAAGGTGTATAATACTACGAGACACTCTGTGCTTCACAACGTAACAATCCCTCGGCCAGACAAGAAGTTTCCCGTCTTTTGCGGAACCCGAGAGTGCATTACCGTGCACTTCATGCTTCCTTCCTCCCTCCTGGATAGCTCTACACAATGTCCCCTGCAGCACTTCCTGCTTCCCCACGATGGAGGAAGCATTTCCTTCGAAACATTGCTTACACTCAACCGAAATGAAACGTGTCACATACCACAGAATAATAATTTTGGTATTGTGTCATAAGAACTTTAAAGTCTCACATCGCTTATTACCGTTTTCATAAAAGCACAAATCTTATAAATATCCTGAGCCACGCTTCTTTGATATTTAAGATTTATTGCATCTTTGTTCTTTTATCTAAGCCTGATTATGTGTTATAAATAATATCGTGCTTGTAGGGGGCAGAAGGTTTTATTCTATTTAATTTTATTTATTTGTTTTTGCTTCATGTAATGCCGCGAATAACGTTGCAGATAATACAGCATCGAGTGGTGAATAAACAGTAAACAATTAACTGGAAACATTCAGTGAAGGGGTCGTAACTTAAGGACACGCTCCTGGAATTTGCTGGAGGGAAGGAAGAAAACCACGAAGATTATCAGTAATGAAAACCGATTTCGCAGCCAATATCAGTATGCGAACCAAGAACTTTTCGAATCCGAGTCAGAAGCTTTATGTTTTGAGCCAACTTTTTGGGTAGAGGAACATTTTAATCACAGATGGTTGAAAAAAAGGGAAGCTTTAGAATTTGAAATGAACAACCTTTCATTGAACCTTTGCCGTCCAAGAAATAAGATACTTAGAGTTGTTTCCAATTACCAGAAGAGACAGGAACATTTAGAAAGTAATTATAACTGTTTGTAGTCGCCAGAATAGGTAACAAAAATGAGGATATATGGAGCTGTTTGTAGTAACCAGACTAGATAGAACAATTTACGAGGTACTGTAGTCACCAAATTCCAGAGAAAAATTTAGAAGGTATTTAGACCTGTTTGTAGCCACCAGACTAAATAGAACAATCTAGAAAATATTTAGATCTCTCTGTAGTCACCAAATTTAACAGAAAATTTCGAAGTTATTCAGAGCTGCATGTAGCCACCAAATTTGACAGAAATATTTTAAAGATATTTACAGGTGTTTGTAGCCACCAGACTAAATAGAACAAATTCGAAGGTATTTAGAGGTCTCTGTATTCACCAAAGCTGGTAGCACAATTTCGAAGTTGTTGGTATTTTGACAATTAAGCTTCTCACCAGACAGGGCGGTTCATCTTATGTTTCCGGACTACAGTAAACGCCGTGCATCCAGCTGAGTAATTTCTTTCACACCTTCACTCGTTCCAGCCACAACAGACGAAGAAAATTCTCGTTTCTATTGATATAACACTATTTTATTTCCAGCAATAAAAAAGGATGATACAGGAGGCTAAATTATGCTTTTCTCTACCGTACTTCACATACAATGACTCGACAATTTCAGAAAGCGTTCAAGTCTGTCCGTATCCGAGAGATATTTTGCCATTCAGCGAAATTACACCGCTGTGGACATGAAGATACACTTACACAGCTTCTAAAATTAGCTGCCTAACTTAATATCCGGGTCTGATCATTACTGCTTTCCATTTTCCCGTACCGTCAATAAAGGGCATTCAGTTGACTCTGAAATATAGGCGTAACATCAAGTACGTAGGAAAGGAAACAATGCTTTTAACCTTTGTTATGATTGCTGTTCCAAGCCGTATAAATGAACATGAGCTGTCTGTCTGTCTGTCTGTATAATATATTTATATGCGTAAACATTTACCGTACTGGAAAAACAGCCGTTCTAGTAGAACATTCTGCCTTCTAAACATCGAATTCTACGCGGTCTGATGTTGCATTTTTTGCAAGATGAAGCTCGCAACACATATTGAGCTATAAGCCGTCTAAATCCAACAAACAGCTTTCATGATAGTTTACTTGCAGTCTATATTCCCCAGCTTGACCCTTTAAAAACCTAGTGGTTACTGCACGTACCGCCTAGCCTGCACTTAACCAGTAGAATATATTAAAGGATTTTTCATGATTCTTAAAATATTTATTTAGAGCAAGGTTTCCCCTACACAACATTAATCGACGGATGTCTATAGTGCAGACGCATTCTAGCAGGATTTGAATTTGTAGGTGTCTTCGCAAAATAGGAAATAGCAACTAGTGGTTTCGTGATGTCTGTCCGTCTGTCAATCTGCATGGAAAAACTCGGCTCCCACAGGACGTATTTTTATGAAGTTTTATAGTTGAGTATTTTCCGAAAATATGCCACGAAGATTCAAGTTTCATTCAAATCTGAAAAGAATAACGGGTACTTTACGTGAAGATGATAATATCTCGCCTAATTCTTCTTAGAATGAGAAATGTTTCAGAAAATGTTGTAGAGAAAATCAAAACACATTTTATATTCGATAACATTTTTCCGAAAACCATGCCATTTATGAGATAAGTTGGACAAATTAGTGCTGCCAGAGAGGTCACAGATGGCAATGTCATAAGACGCTTTCGTTTTAAATGCAGGATAATTAAGGCAAGAATACAGACACACGCTCATAACATTTAATACTTATTGCTTTTCCATGGCAAAAATTTTTACAAATTAAATAATAAGAAGACACAGTCAGACACACCACTATGTATGTTTTTTGGCACACTATACCATTTATTTATTTTACGTGTGCTCTGCATAATATGTATATGTATAATATGTAGGCAGAACACACGTAAAATAAATAAATGGTCTAGTGTGCCAAAAACGTACATAGTGGTGTGTCTGACTATGTCTTATTTTTATGGTAGTAACACACGGGGATGGCCCAATTCAAGACTGTTGTAACAATTTTTACGCAAACGCGAAGCAATATTACGTTACTCGTACATTGCCTGTCATGTTAAATGTTTAAATAAGTTTCATGAAAACGATCTCTGAACTCTGTTCAATCAACGCTCTTCTTTAGGGTCCGCAGCCAAGATTCTCACCACACATCTTGCATTAAACTTGTAAAGCCTAGCGGTAACTTTATGTACCACCAGGTTTTACGTTAAAAAATTCTACGTGGTGCCCACATTGCGTTTATGTGTTTTGTACGGATCTCAGAACAAACAGCAACCTTTGCCTTATAAAACATTAAGAGACTGGTTTTTATGACCGAAGTGGAGAGTGTTTACAGCGCGGTACGCACAGAGTCCTTATATAAAACAGCTACGCTTCGTCTTTAACGGGTTAAACAACATATGAATCTTATCGGGCAGTGGTCTATTCAAGGTAGAAACACGAACTACTTGTCATCAGAAACCGCTTCCATTTTTCGACGTCTCCGCCTAAATCCACTTCATATATTTTAGCATTATTTTCTTTTTTATCAGGAAATTGAATCGTAAACCTACGAAGGAAGTGTAAATATTTCTCCAAAGGGTTTTATTTCTGCTTCTTCTTTTTCCATCCCTATTGGTGTGCAGCCGACGGGGGAGAAGCAAAGAAAAGATAGGTGAACGTGAGATTCATTCAGAAAGCCTTTTCAATATACGGCAAATAATTCTTCCCAGAGACGGGAATACATCTCGTGTAGTAACAAGTTACAAACCTGTAATCAGAATACAGCTCTTCCATGTCAGATCTGAGATTCTCAAGGCGGTGACTAGGAAGAATGCGATGCCGTCTATTCTCGTAAGTGTAGTGACATTTCGAGGAATCTGGTGCCAACATTATCAGTGTACATTTCTACCTGACCACATGACCTCACATCCAAGGAGACAATCATCTTCACAACAGTTTCGTAGCTCTAAATCGTGGTATTACACTGTCTGTTGTCGTCGATTTCTCTCTTATTTAATGACCAATTTCAACCATACATATTAGACAGCAACAAATGAGACAGATGGGTAATCAAGAATGATCAGTGTATCGTGCGTAAGAATCTAAAAATCTTCTGGTGCTTTGATTTGAAAGGACGCCCTCGAAATTTTCAAAATGAGAAGTACCAAGGAAAAGCACACTAAGAAGAGTATTTTTGTACTGCTTTTACCCTAAGTCTACAGACATCAAGCTGCTACAACATATCAGTAAATATTTTCATATAACACGGCGTCATATACCGCAAGCTTTCAACCGTAATCAACGCAGCTATATGAACTTAAAATATTTCAAGGGCTGTGTCCCTCTTCAGGTTGATGTTTGCCGGCCTATCACCGCGGAGGCATGGGTTCTGTCCCAGCGTAATCCATAAGGTATTTGTGTTGGACGAAGTGGTACTGGGAGAGGGGTTTCTCCTAGAATGTCGGTTCTCCTCTCTCAGTATCATTCCACAAAATCTTCATACTCATATTTCATTCATCTATTACCAACATTGTACAATTTCATCCACTGACAGAGTATTTAATAATAAAATGGAAAGTAAATGACACTGTTCTCATCTCTTGTGTCAGTCCCGACGAGATTAAAAATGGGCAACCCTCGGAAACATATTTTCATATTTTCAGATTCATAGCTCATTAACATTCCTAGAATCCAACACTATCGGCTGTGAACGTAGCAGTCATCACCACACTGTCGCTTTTATAATATGTCTGCAGCCTCTTCCAAAGCCAGTTCCCCACACAGTGCGATCTAGTGCTTCCTCCTTCAAGTTCCAGGATCTTCTCTTGCCTTAAAGTCATCCAGTAGCTGTTTACGTCTTCTTCCTTGTGTTCCCTCACTTCAATCCTTCCATTTCTCTTTCCTTCAATAACGTGCCTTAAAAGGCAGCTTCTACGCAAGCTTCTAAGGCTATTGCTATTCAACTAATAAATAATATCTTATAGAGGGCTCTTCTGAACACTGTCCTGTAAATTATATTCCATAAAGGTGCTTATTTGATTAACAGCTGAGAATTACACCATTGTGAATCGTTTTATTGAGTTAAACTGGAATTACCTAGGATAGCCTTCACTTAAACCCACACTCTTAAACATGGCGGTAACTCGTGTGACTAATTGTTACTGTCTCCAAAACGTCTGTTCACCACCAGCTTTGCCTTCTTTGACACAGCTGAATAACAACTATGACATGTTTAAGAAACACTATGTGGCACGACGTAGTAACAAATTATTCTGTATACTGTGTGTGGCTCTACCCGCAATGTGGTCACTCCGATACACAAAGCTGGATAAATGCGACTCGGTACACCAACACTTTAATCTGCCCACACGTACATGCATGCGGTGGATCATATCCTAATCTGTGAATGAGATCACATTTATATGAATGCGCAGGCCCTACTTATCCCTGGGGTTTCCCTTTAATGCTTAGAATCAATACAGAGCAGGGAGGGACACGCTATATGCTAGCAGCAGAGTGAATGTTGCTGGGAAGAACCTGAGTGAAGGAAAGCGGATCATCAGATCTCTATGGTCCATATTCAACATCCGTCTCTTTCTCTTCAGTCCTCTAGGATGGATGGAATCCTATGTAGGATCTCTCTTAGACAATGCTGAGCCTTGTATTATTATCCAGCGGGAGAGTATAAAGTATAATGCTAATATTCAGACAGGGCTCTGCTTTTAAACACGTTCTGAGCGGAAATTCTTTTGTCTAGATCACGCTTTCTCATACTGAATAAATTCATTCTAATTAACTTTATGCTCATGTATATACAGTACATGGATTATAGACATATAGTGTGTGTGTGTTCGTGTGTGTGAGTGTGTGTGTGTGTGTAGAAAAATCCAGCATGCCCTAAGCGTATTTACTGGTATAATACAGATTACATATTTACTAACAACTAGTCCTGTCTCTTCTATATTCTATAGGGCTGTGGTAATTAACTGCGGATACGGCGTCATTTAAATTTCGGTACTGCTGCATTACATCTAGAGAGTGACACAAGAAAAGTGGGAAGTATGAACTGGAGAAAAGTAGTGCAGGATAAGGATGGATGGAGAGAAGCAACCAGGAAAGCGCTTGTCTTTCTTGGATAGTGGAACCAAAGAAGAGGAAGAACAAGAACAAGAACAAGAACAAGACGAAGAAGAAGAAGAAGAAGAAGAAGACAAACAAGAAGAAGAAGAAGAAGAAGAAGAAGACTAAGAAGAAGACGAAGAAGAAAAAGAAGAAGAAGAAGAAAAGAAGACAAAGCAGAAGACAAAGAAGAAGAAGACGAAGAAGAAAAAGAAGACAAAGAAGAAGAAGAAGACAAAGTAGAAGAAGACGAAGAAGACAAAGAAGACAAAGAAGAAGATTAAGAAGACAAAAATAAGAGGAAGAAGACAAAGAAGAAGAAGACAAAAAGAAGAAGACAAAAAAGAAGAAGACGAAGAAGACAAAAAAGACAAAGAAAAAGAAGACGAAAAGAAAAAGAAGAAGACAAAGAAGACAAAGAAGAAGAAGGCGAAGAAGAAGACTTTTTTCATGGTTGGACAGTACCACGGGGGCCCAGGCCTCCTCTATGAGGTTCCGCGATCAACTTCAGGTACACCACACTCGGTAGGACTTCTCTGGATGAGTGATAGGCCCGTCGCAGAGGCCTCTGCCTGACAAAATATACCACTCACAGGAGAGAGAATCCATGCCCACGGCGGGATTCGGACCCGCAATCCCAGAAAGTAAGCTGCCGCAGAACCAGTCTTATACCGCGAAGCCACCGGTATCGGCGAAGAAGAAGATTGCTGCATTATATTTAGCAAGGCCATTAACACGATTTTCAGCATAAGCGCGACTTGCTTCCCTAAATATAATTAAGGAACTGGATTTTATTAAAGACATTTATTGTGCATTCTTTTTAAATGTGCTCAGTATTTATAAGGTTAAGCAAATGTAGATATTATGCCGTGTTGTGTGGTATACAGCAACGGCGCTATTAGATAGCAGCGGACACGCCTTAACGTTACAGAAAAAGAAAAACTTCATGAACACCGCTATGAGAACCTCACATTTGACATCCATTGTTTTTCAGGTATTGTTTTATGGATGTCTTTTAGCAGAAGCGACAACCAAGTTTTAAGACTTACATACTTTATGTTTGAGAAAATCGCTGGAAGAGACATGTTACGCCATCTGTCAACAGTTAAACGTAACTATTTTTGGCTTTTACTACACCAGGCGGTTTTTTGATTTCCTGTCAGTGGAAATGCGGTAACTGAAGAAGGTGTGCGTGAATAGAACGGCATGGAAAACTGCTTGGCAATACATTACGTTATTTTTTGCTGACAGAAAAATTACACAGTCAACAGTGTTTAGGAAAACGTTGCTTATGGAGAATTTTGCTTAAAATCGATACATTAGCCCAGAATCTGACGCTAACAAACTGCAGTTACGATTGGTGGGAAGGCGTGCAGCTGCCGGATGATTCTCAATCACTGCCAATAGAATACGTGGCCAGGTCACCACCGTGTCCAGTCGTCCTTCAACCACCATTAAATGACATTCGGCTAGAAGGCTTAAGTTTCGTATAGAAAACCGATAGGATTCGAACACGTGACAATTCACACAGTAATTAATATTAACAGGCAGCAAATAATGAAATCCGTGAATGTCGAAAGTAAAGGTGCTGGAGTAACATTCATGACTAAATTTTCAGATCAGTAGAAATCTTACACAATTTTTTGTAACACTGAGGGAATATTTGGGCTTGTAACTCACACAAATTTGCGTGATACAGAAGGTTCGCTGGGGCGTGGGAACTTTGTCGTGTGCTCGATTATGACACTGATATTTTCATAAATCGATAAAAAATTTCGGCATAACTTCTATAAAATGAATAAACTGATCTATATTAGGATTCAAGTATAGAAATAAAAAAACTGTATTTTGAAATCAAGTTATTTGAAGACGTCAACACAGCCACTTTTCAAGATAAAATGTAGATTTGTATAAAGAGCAATACGTACTGTCCCACAGAATGTTCGTATGTCAAATCGGCAACTGATATCTTCCAGCAAAATAGTGATATATAAAACAAAAATGGATATTGTCAAACTAAATATTCTTATATCAAATCGTCAACAGATATATTTAACACAAAATTTGTATAACAAATGGCAAACCACAACTCTCGAAAACACTGGCGGGTACCACATAGACAATGAAAATATCCAGTAAAGTTTTCGTGTATCAAATCGGTAATGTATATTTTCAAACACAATTTTGGCACAACCAATCGACAAAGAAAATTATCCAGCACAATTGTGATATATTAAGTAGACAATGGATACTTTAAAATTATGCGAAACACATAGTGAATACGCTCCAACAAAATGTTGGAATGTCACATAAGCCAAGAATATTTTACAAAACAGTCATCGTATTATCAAATGGGCAACGGATCCTGTCCCAAACAATGGTGTTATCAAGAAAAGGAAAGGGACATCTCCAGCATATTATTGTTACATAAAATGAACAACGGATGCTGTCGAATAAAATGTTCTATATAAAACTCGGAACGAATATTTTCCAACACAATTTTGGTATATCAAGAAAAAAACGGATGTATTGCAACAACATAGCAGCACTTCAGTTGGGCAATGGGTACTGTCCAACACCATACTGATGTATCATGTGGGCAATGGGTACTGTCCAACACCATACTGATGTATCAGATGGGCAATGGGTACTCCCCAACACCATACTTATGTATCAAATGGGCGATGGGTACTGTCCAACACCATACTGATGTATCAGATTGGCAATGGGTACTCCCCAACACCATACTTATGTATCAAATGGGCAATGGGTACTGTCCAACACCATACTGATGTATCAAATGGACAATGGGTAGTGTCCAACACCATACTGATATATCAAATGGGCAATGGGTACTGTCCAACACCATACTGATATATCAGATGGGCAATGGGTACTCCCCAACACCATACTGATGTATCAGATGGGCAATGGGTAATGTCCAACACCATACTGATGTATCAAATGGGCAATGGGTGTTCTTCAACGTGATGTTAGTAAAATAAGATTAAGACCTTTCCATTTGGAAGGAAGCTACATGTTAATCTTAGTCCTTACCTTTACTACCTACTCACAGCAGGTGTCGAGGTTGTTTGTTTTCACTTCTTCACACTCAGATACATGTTACAGTCGGTAGGATTCCTCTGGACGAGTGATCGGCCCGTTGCAGAGACCTGTACCTGACAACACAAACACTCACAAGAGACAAACATCCATGCCCCCGGTGGGAATGGAACCCACGATCCCAGGAACCGCTCGGCCGCAGACATACGCCTTAGACCGCTCTGCCACTGGGATCGGCCCTACATGTTAATGAGTGGCTGTTTATTTACTTTAGTTGTAGAAGTGGGATGAGACTCAGTACTTTCGCACTGTTGCTATACCAAAACCTCTAAAGGTCAGTGAGTACGGAGCGTTGGTGGAATGAGTTTCGGCAAGGGAAAATCATAGTACCTGCGCCGTGACACTTTCTTGATTACAAATTCCACAGTCTAAATTGGGATTGTACACGCTCTTCTGCGATGACTCTGGCTACTATAACCCGAAGGACGGCACGGCTTTGCCGTCAATAGCTGTTATCAAGTTGCAGATTTTCTTTCAAGATTGAGCTGGCTCAGGATAGGGACAGGTGGCGGGCTCTTGTGAATGCGGTAATGAACCTCCGGGTTCCATAAAATGCAGGAAATTTCTGACTAGCTGAGAAACTGTTAGCTTCTCAAGAAGGCCTCTGCTCCATGGAGGTAGTTGGTTGGTTGGTTAGTTAGTTAGTTAGTTAGTTAGTTAGTTAGCTAGCTAGATTTTCCTTCAAAAGCTGCTAGCCACTGAAGATATTTCCCTGCTTTTAAGAAAAGCAAAGCTTAATTGTGTGTTGTGAAATTAAAACTAATTACTTTGATTATGTAATTTTCATCGTTTTCTTTTCATTCCCTGTCTCTTTAGTCTAAACGTTCTGAGTAACCTATTAACATTCATCCCATATCCATGATACTTCCTTCGACTGTGAGATTTATTTTACTATTAACATCTGTCCCACGATGACAACCAGGCCGAAGGCTACAGAGTGACGTCACTGTGAGTGTTCCAGACAAAAGGAACGGCTGAACTTGCTCAGTGAAAGATATTAATTTTTATACTCTTGTCTGTCTGGTTCTGACGGGTAGCCAGCATTCGCTCTGGTGAAACACAGGCAAGAATTGCAGAGTGACGGACAGTTGAACAACATGAGTGACGCGTGAAACCAGCATAACTTATTATAATTTCACGAACCTGATACGGAAGAGCGGCGTATGTAATGTTGTTACTGAATTCACATTTATTACGGTGAATTAATATGTAACTAAAAATATGCAAGAAATTTGTCATCACGTTTGTCATACTTTTAAGGCTCAATTTATTTAACGTCATTACCAGTTGCGTGATCCTCTTTACAGCGTCCTTTTATCTGTCCACTTATCCTTCATCTTGTATGTTTTCAGTTCCACAATATGTACGTGCATTCCACCAGCATGAAAAATATTACACATTGGCGTATTTTTTGGCGAATTGGCAAAACTGCAAAAAGTGGCTATTAGCTTCATTATGCTTGTCTGTCACTCCGCATAGAACAACTCGGCTCCCAATGGGCAGATTTTCATGAAATTTTGTATTTGAGTATTTTTCTAAAATATGTCGAGCAAATTCAAGTTTCATTAAAATCTAATATGAATAAGGAGTACTTTACACGAAGATCTATAAATATTTATCACAATATCTCGCTGAATTCTTCTTAAAATGAGACATATTTCAGACAAACGCTGTAGAGAAAATCAAACCACACACATTTTATGTTAAAGAATTTTTCCCCGAAAATCGTACCATTTATGCCATAATGTGGAAAATTATGGTAAATCCAGACACCTCACAGGTAATAACACCATATAATACAGCGCATCCGCAATGCATGCTGGATAACTAACTTTACAGACACACACTCAGAATGTGTAATACTTATTGTTTTTCCACAGCAACAGTGGTTACGCGAACGCGCCTGTTATAAGCACATTGCCAGTTTCGTATGTTTTACATATTGTTATGTACTTTGGAATATAATTTTTTATCCTTCTTCATAACTGCTGATTCTTTTGTGATATATATATATATATATATNCTTGGAAATATAAAGTTGCATAGTTTGGTGACGTGCTTCACGACCATTGTTCTAATATATATATATATACACATATATATATTAGACCATTGTTCTAAAATATATATATATACACATATATATATTAGAACAATGGTCGTGAAGCACGTCACCAAACTATGCAACTTTGTATTTCCGAGCCCATGATATTTTCATAACACAAAGTAACAAATTAAAACGACTATTCTATAGCTCGGGCTTTCAGACGCCTTTTCTTACAAAACAGGACTAGTTAGGATGTAACTATGTGGGATATTTGGTGGAAATTTGCATTTGGGTAGGTAATTTGGTTCTCCTGTGTCACATATCATTCGATCAATATTCCATAGACATTTTCCTTATCAGCCTAAGGATGGGAAACGGACCGCAGTTCCGAAAGGCACTTTGACCCGATCACGAGTGAAAAGATAAAGATATAAATCAGTTTTTTAGAAGTTCGACGGTAAATTTTTCGTACCTGACATTCGGCCCCTCCTTCCTGGGGGGGGGGGGGGCTCTCACTAAATTTGGAGGCCAAGTGTCGGTCCGAAGACAGGCTATCATTACTGAAGTATTCCATGGTTTCCTTCAGTCCCTCCAAGCCTACCTTAAATTAGATCTTTAGCGTTTTTACGCGTCCCTTCAAACTGACAGTCACTAAATGAACGATGGGGAAAACAGATATATATATATATATAAACACTCTTCTTTCTTTTATCTCTGTATATTATATATATGTAGATACATGCAAGTTTTCTTATATATCTTCATTTAGTTTATCTGGTAATTTAAACTCAAGGCCTTTAAATTTAGACATTTATTCCGTGCCAATATAATTACCAATATTCTGGACACTAATTAACTGGGAAGACTGCGGCATCCCAAGATTGTAGTTTTGTAGTAATATACTCACATTTTAGAGGATTCTATCCATTACTTCATCAGCCCTGCACAGCCAGTACATGACTAGATTATTTCCTAGATAGCCGAAGATTTGGATGGCGACTGCTGGTAAGAGACAAATATTTTATTTTCTCCACACCCTCCAGCCCGACACTGGCGCACACCCTACCCCTTATCCAGTGGGTACCAAGAGTTCTTTCTTTGCAGTGTACATGCGACAACTCTCTTCCATATAGTGCCAATTCTGACAATACGCGGATGCATATCTCTACATACCCCTAAGTGTTCATGGTGTAGTGTTTAATTAGGAGTAGAGATAACTTTGTCTTACCTTTTTTTCCAAATTAACAAGCCTAGATGAAGATTTACATATGTATATTACTAAGCCCCTCCGTGTGCGTAAGTCAAGTTCGTTAATTAACATCAGTCAACAGTTGCAATAAGCCTCTTCCCACACAGTGAAATAGCATAATTAAAAATCATAGAAAAAACTGGTAACTTTATGTGGTTAGTGTAAGTAGGCGTGCATGGATGTAATGCCTGTGTGTACGTGTGTGTACACGTATTATGTAATTGTAGTGTTTAGCATAGTTTGCTAAAAGCATACTTCTTTTGCATGATTTCAGTCTTTTGTCATGGTGTAAAAGAGATCTGTATTCGTTTTGGATTTTAGGCAGCGGAAAATCTTAAAACAGCGCAGAATCTATCTTCTTTTAATGACCTAATATTGCTATGTTATTACTTTTTATTTATGTTTTTAAGTTTTAAGTGTTACAGTGTCCAAAAAATGAAAATTTCATACCTTAAAAGAGTATAGTAAATGTTAACGCACAACATAATCCGCGCTGCGTAAACAATGATGTTCGTACAAAAACACTAATCACCAACAAATGCACAAAGAGAGTTTTATCAATCATAACACACTTCTACATATTTCGACCCTGCTGGATCATCTTCAGGGAGAAGTTTTTTGTTATCGTTACACTAAGGTTACACTTTATAGTTGAGCGAGAATGTGCTGTTGACTGTGTACTGGAGGCGTGAACTCTCTGCGGTCCGGGCCTGCAGGCCGGGACCGCAGACAGTTCACGCCTCCAAAAACAACGCAGTACACAGTCAAAAGCACATTCTCACTCAACTATAAAGTGCAACCTTAGTGTAACGATAACAAAAAGTTCTCCCTGAAGATGATCCAGCAGGGTCCAAACATGTAGGAGTGTGTTACGATTGATAAAACTCTGTGTCCATTTGCTGGTGATTAGTGTTTTTGTATAATATAGTGCACGGATATGGAATACATTAAAAACCATGTTCGTGTCTTATTTCTTCACCACTATTTGTTCCATAGGCTTTGGAATACGATTACTTTTCGTCTTTGTTGTAATTCGTCACCCTTAATCAGCGCGTGTTTCCTTGCAGTCTTTGCGATGCACGCATGGGCAATTTGCATGAACAATAAAATACTTTTTTCAAAACTGAGCACGCGAGTTCTTTTGTGAACTACAGTAAAAAAGATATTTGCTGGAAGTGGGAGCTGGTCCTTGTGAAAATACGTAAAAATACTAGAATTTCTCATATGACTATATCATATTTTCATACTTCGGCAATAGGTAAAGTATTTACCCTACTCTTATGTCAATTTTGAGAGAATGTAAGGTAATGTTTTTTACTCACCCTATGAATTCCATATACATAAAAATGCGCGTGCGTAGTGACTAAAAAACCTTGCGACTAGAAAGCGAAAATGTACGAAACCATAGAAAATGAACTGCACAATTAAAAACTAAGAAACTGCCACCAAAAGCTCCTGAAATATATAACGCTGAAACATAGTAAAATCTCTATCTATAATCTATAAAATTACGAGCCCTTGACAGCATCGCATACAATTATGTTTTATGTTCGTGATGTAAATTTATATTAAAAGAAGTGGATGAATAAAGCTGAGTAAATTAAAATATTTTCTACTGCATCTCGGAGAGGTATTCAAGAATACTATATCCTCGTGCACAGGTTTATTTTCCTCCAGCTAGGCCTATATTTTTACTATTGTTTTTGTTGCCGAGTGGCGAGGGAGAGGGGAGACGTTTTTGAAACCTAACTACACAAACATAGATTTTGCGCATGTTGAGCTTTTTGTTTACAACCTCAAAGATTTTCACCATCAACACTTTAGTCATTATCAAAATACCAACTACATTTCTTGCAAAATATGTCTGCAAGTTATCCACCCAAATTAGACCGCAACTCACGCTGCCGCCACTGACACGCAATGTTCTGACATATTCATCTGTCCGAATGCCGAGGACAACAACTGTTGCCAACCAGATTTCTTTCAACCCATATTTCTGAGACTATTTCTTTGGTATTTTAGTACGGCAATTCACTCAGTGGGACGCCTCTTTATGTTTATTAGAATACGCGTTAGAATGTGACTGCACGTTGATATGACCCTTTCTAACAAGTTTAAGTTTTCTTGATAGCGTGGCTAGGATATTTCGTATCTTGGGGAAGTCAACTGGACGTAGCCAATTTGATGACACAAACCTTTCAGTAGTGTGTCATTCTGAATTCCCCACCAAATTACACACATGTTCCACATTGAGTTCTAACAGTTTTCTGTAAATTGTTATATGTAAAACTATTTATACAGAACGGTTAAAATTGTGAATCCGGAAATAGCAACAACAGATTTCTATTTTTCAATAATAATAAAACTATAGTGAAAAATTAAATATTAAATAAAAACTAATTCTAATTAAAAATTATATTAAGCCAAGAAGAAAAACCAGCAAATTTGGTAACAGTTACAAACAGAAACAGAAGATGACAGCAATGAATTGTGTCGTCAGTGCTGCACTAACTAAAATTATTTTATACATATAAATCACAAATCGTACATATCTGGTACTAAAGTGGATTACATACAGCTTTATTAAGGTCGAGTATTTTTTTTATGAATTTTATAAGCAAGAAGAACTGCTCGTGGACAGAAAATGTTTTCTCATTCGATCTTATGTTCAGTATTTATGTCACGTTAAAGCTTTAACGAACTTTCTACTGGAGCAAAATTCTAAGGTTTGCATTTAAAAATGTGCAGGTGTATTTAAACAAACCCTTCACAAAACTTGCAACTACAAGAACGCAAAATTATTTGTTTACACCGCGAATCATTTAATATAAAGCATAATTTCGCTATTTCATTGTGCCAAAATAATTTGATTTTTTATTCGGAACATGCTTCATTGACAAATAAAATATTTTCCTTGAATTTCAAACAACATTCAAAACCTTGAAACTTTTTCCCTCTGTTCTGCAGTATTTCACTTTCTTTCTACTCCGTAATTTTTAATTATTCCTGGACCAATTTTCTTTTATTTTCCACAGGCCTGTGTGCGAATCCTCGCAAATGGCACACTTTATTATTTTTCTTCGTAAGCTTTCGCTCACGTGACACTTTCTCCCATTATTATTTTACAGTCCCAATTATCGTAGTGAATTGTTCTTTTATTCCCCCAGAAGAAAGCAGACGTGGACTTATTCCTGTATCTGCCTTCATTCTACACTGTTAAAATGCAATGCAAAAAAGTGTCAGTTCTTTCGGGGTTTTAAACGTCAAGCACTTATAATATTGTTTAGAGACAGCATTTAAATAAAATTCACAAATAACGAAAGGCGACAGGCCTATGAATTATCGCGCATTATTTACAACAGGTAAATAAAATTAACTCACAATGGGGAAGTCATAAAATATAAGGTGACTCAATGTCGTGTTTCGAAAATTACTCCATTGATTCTGATAAGGTTGTGTTCATGATTCTGAACATTTCTTGTAGTTTCGATCCACAATAATTAAATTATGTTTCAGGAACTTTCTCAGAAATGACTTAACTACCAAATTTTCACAAGCTGTACATAATATACGCCACAGATATTAGGTTTAATAAACTTAAAAATAATTCAAAAACACTAATCACTAACAAAGGCACACAGAGAGTTTTATCATCAATCGTAACACACTCCTACATGTTTCGACCCTGCTGGGTCATCTTCAGGGAGAACTTTTTGTTACCGTTACACTAAGGTTGCACTTTACAGTTGAGTGAGAATGTGCTGTTGACTGTGTACTGCGTTGTTTTTGGAGGCGCGAACTCTCTGCGGTCCGGGCCTGCAGGCCGGACCGCAGAGAGTTCACGCCTCCAGTACACAGTCAACAGCATATTCTCACTCAAGTATAAAGAGCAAACTTAGTGTCAGGGTAACAAAAATTCCCCCTGAAGATGACCCAGCAAGGTCGAAACATGTAGGAGTGTGTTACGATTGATGATTAAACTCTCTTTGTACATCTGTTGGTGCTTAGTATTTTTGTATAATATAGTGCACGGACATGGAACACATTAAATTTAAAAATAATTGTCTTCTTGAATATGATGTCTTGTAATCTAGCAAAAATTTATGAATATTCTGAAGAAATCTGGAGTCTTAATATTTAGTGTACCTTATGGAATAAAGCAGCAGGTTCCTCCGAAACTGAGGTAAAGTCCAACTGAATATAGGAGTATGTTTCGCTGAAAACTGCTAAACCTCTACAAGATAACACGAAATAAGATACCAGAAGAGGGTATTGTTGACAGTCAAGGTCGTGAGAATTTCAAGCTTCGCATTTATAAATTTGGATTGGAATAGCCTATTAATATCCCATATTATTTCTTTGAAAAACACAGGTTACTCAGATAATATCGAATAATTCATTCCCTTCACCACAAAAACCGTAACGTATTTGTATTAACCCTTTAAAGAGGAAGCGTATCTGTTTTATATAAGGACTCCGTGCGTACCGCGCTGTAAACACTCTCCACTTCCGTTATAAAAACCAATCTCTTAATGCGTTATAAGGCAAAAGTTGCTGTTCGTTCTGAGATCCGTGCAAAACACATACACGCAATGTGAGAACCACGTAGAATTTTTAATGTTAAACCTGGTGGTACATAAAGTTACCGCTAGGATTTAAAGGGTTAAAAAGAATACTGCAGTTTTTCTGAAAATTGTAAGAAAGCTGCACATATGTTCTGTGTTCAGAATGTAGTTTTTAACTTTAAACAAGTTAAAGAAAGAGTACGGGAGAGAGGTATTACAGAACAGGGTCCTGTGGACAGCAAAGTATTTTAAAATGATGGATCAAAGGGAGCAAATAATTGGTAATTTTCACCACAAAATATTAGGGTAATCACATTATGGATCATAAGAAAGTCGGAGCGTATCGAAAGTTTTGAAGAAATAAGAAATGCATGTGAAATTTTGATAAGAGAAAATAAAATATCTTTGGACATAGACATGATGGAGAGGATTATTAAAACTGAACCACATTTGTCCATAGAAACTGACAATTTTTCACCTGTTTAACAACATTCAATTCTGCAAACACGTGCCTTTGCCATAAAATCGTTAATATTAATTAGTTAAAGTTTATTCAAAATCATCTTACACTTTACAATGCGGATCTGCAAGTGCAGCTTATATGATCTGGCCTCTTATTTATCAAAATAATTTTTATTCCTTTTTTTCTTAATTTCTTTGACAGCGTATCATTCCTTTCTTTTCTGCCACTTTTTCTACCTCCTTTCCATTTACCCTGCTTCTATGTTATTCTCGTTTCCTACAGAGAATCCCTAATTTCCTAGATCTTAATGTGTTAGGGCCGTCTCTGCGTTACGACACCCGGGAGAGAGGCTAATTGTAGCTATTTTGTGCTCCGAATGAATTGATACCAGGGCTCAGACGTGCGGTGCTGCATACAGAGCAAGGCGGTCTCTTATTTTCTAGAAGACCTGGTAGAAGCGATGTGAATCCCAAAAGAGATAAATACCATCTGTACGTCATACATTAATTTATTTGAAAGAGAAGAATTGCAGATGCTAATGCACGGAACCATTTTTAGATATTTAATTACAATTTAACGTGACGTATAAATCATGCAAGTTATTTTAACCGTAAGTGTTTAGGTTTGTTACTCGGAAGGTACTTTCTTCGAATCTCCCGTGGAACACCCAATATTCCACTACTTTTTCGCGATTCTTTCCCAAGAATTTTAAAGCTCTCTCTCCAAATCATAATGCCAACTGTACTATAGGTTCTCAGGCACTGAACTGAGTTCCCAGAGAATAAGCCACAAACACAGCCGTAAAATTGTGCAGCATTACTGCAGTACATAATTTGAAGGTGAGTAGAAGCAGACACATTGTGCCGTAACCTGTAAAAATATATTTACAAATACATGTACTGAAACAAAATAGAATGTACCTCGCTAAATTGAAATGATGAACTCAGACCAGTGGCGTACAACAGTACCTGTTGGTAACACAGTACGGAAGGAAGGACCGTGTTGGCCCAGTTATTTAGAAAATATTTTAAAGCGGCTGAGTAAGAAGTTGTACAACTAGTTATATGGTTATATTGTTCTGTTCGTTAACATATGATGAGAGAAGTAATTAAAATACTATAAAATAAATTAATTTTATATTAAAAAATCGTGTTTGTGATTTTTACGATCTAACGTAAAGCAAGTATTTACTATTTCAATAACAGTTTCCTGTTGTGGGCAACACTCTCATGCTACGTATAAATTAAACCTCTGTAACTTGGCTTCTTCACTGATATTTTTGAACTAATAAACACAGCGTGATTTCACTTGCACGGTGAAGCCCAGGATAAAGTTCGCCACGGTAGGCGAACAGAAATATTTAGAACCAATGGAAGAACATCGAGGCGTAGGCAAGGTCCGCAGATGGACGTAGTTCCCAGGGGAATGTTCTGCAACAGCCCTTACGTCACACGACCTACTCATTCCTGCAAGTGGCTCGAACGCTCGACTTATGATAAACGCACTGCTCGATTTCACACTGAACGTCAAGTGGCTGTTAGAATTCAGCGGTAGGATCTTTTTAAGCACGGGCTTCTTTGTAATTCGATATTTGATAATAAATGTGTGTTAAGCTGTGTATTCATCATCGACAGATTATTTCCAAGTCAAACCGCTCTACTACAAAACCCGTGGATTCCTTTCTATGAGGAAACGTAACGCAGCCATACCTTTAAATATTCATTCACTCCATAGTCTG
Source organism: Coptotermes formosanus (assembly GCA_013340265.1). Taxonomy (NCBI): domain Eukaryota; kingdom Metazoa; phylum Arthropoda; class Insecta; order Blattodea; family Rhinotermitidae; genus Coptotermes; species Coptotermes formosanus. The sequence continues at coordinate 302,765 of BLKM01000454.1, forward strand.
CCTTATGATAGGTCCATAGTCTCTTCCAAAGCGATTTATCGACGTAGTGCAATTTAGTGTTTCCCCTTTCAAATTGCAGTGTCCTTTCTTTTCCTTTAGGCTATCCAGTAGCTGCTTACCTCTTCTCCATCACCTTCCCGTCACTTCTATATTTTCCTCTATCTTTCCTTCAATAACGTGTTTCCGAAGGCAGTTCCTGCGCAAGATGTGACCAAACTAGTTAGGCCTCCTCTTTTTATGGTATGTACGATACTCCTCTCCTCCTTGACTGTACGTAAGCCTTCTTCATTTCTTACGCGATCGGTGTAACTGATTTTCTGAATTCTTCTCCGGCACCACATTTCAAAAATTTCCAGGTATTTTTGATCTGTTTTCCGAAGTGTCCAAGTTTCATCATTATACAAAGCTATGCTTCAGTGTAGCCCTTCACTTGTTTCTTCCTTAGTTTTAAGTCCCATTTGCTCGTGAAAAAGTCTTCTTATTGAATACTGTTTTTGCCACGCCAATGCTGTATTTAATTTCAAGTGTACAAATCGCGTCATTTCTTATCATACTACACAAATAGTGGAAATATTCTGCACTCTCCAGTTCTTTTTGTCTCCCATAATCTGCATTGGGAATGGTTTCCTCAAAATTCTCATTATCACCACATAACTATATGTTATGTATAGGCCTAACTGTTTAGAGTCCCTTCTTGCTCTGTCCCATGGTACGAAGTCATTATTACGGTACTATGTGCATAGGCTAAGTGAGAGTAACTGCCTATGAAAAGAGGCTATGCCATTAGGAAGTAAGCGAAGTATACTTGTGATCCGGCCGACATCCTATCCTCGACCCGTACGTATCACTTTACCTGTCAGGGAGCAACCCTGCTTAACCCTTTAAAGACGAAGCGTATCTGTTTTATATAGGGACTCATTGCGTGACGCGCTGTAAACACTCTTCACTTCGGTTATAAAAACCAGTCTCTTAATGTTTTATAAGGCAAAAGTTGCTGTTTGTTCTGAGATCCGTACACAACGCACAAACGCAATGTGGGCACCACGTAGAATTTTTTAATGTTAAACCTGGTCGTACGTAAAGTTACCGCTAGGCTTTAAAAGGTTAATATAGGCCTATATCAAATGGTCCATCAAGAAATTCTCAAGTTCTTGGCATGCATATTCAGTGAAAGTGTGATTCCTAGTATCCCTCAGTGGATATATTTTCAGTGTTCGAAAAGGAAGTAAGAAAAGGATTGTTATGGTCAAAAAATGAAAATTAGAAAGTAATATCTTTAATTTCCGGTTAGTGGTTTATTTTAAAAAAGTGAGTATTTTTAAATTTGAAATTAATTAAAGCCACTGGAACTTCATTTGGTAAAAACATCGTTTTACTCGAGGCACATATTTTGTATAAATACTGAAGGTAAATCCGTATATGTGATGAAATATTCAGCAGTTTTAGAAACCGCTGAGTCACGGATAAATCGACTATGTAGAATTCATATTTTAGTTTTAAAAACTACAAAAACAAGTGCTACAGAAAAGTACGAAACTCACACAGATACCTGTACAGTATGTGATTTATAGTTGAAAATTCAATTTAAAAAATTAGGTCCCCTTGCCCAAAGTGAAGAGAGAGAGAGAGAGAGAGAGAAGTAATTTATTAATGTATCATACGGAGCTAACAAAACTTTTTAATTTTTAAACACTTTCTGAGAATTCTCCTTTCTCTTCTTTCTCGACCTTGATGTTTAATTTTCAGTTTATTGGTTGAGTCAGTACAATACATGTAGCGCTGCGCCTGCTAACACCAGGTTTTCCGCAGTGCTCAACCCATTCAAACTTAACTAATAGGGACGCCACTAACCTACTTGGAAGTCTCTTAGTATCTCCTCACTTCCTAGTACCTCCTCTTCAACTTCAGATTGTTTTGTGTGGTGGTCCCATTTACACCTGACTTTGTGCAGAAATGTACCTAGCTGTCTTAGGTCAGCGGGTTTGGAGCACCTCAAAAGTTCCTTAACCGCTGCCTCTTTGTTCAGTTGTAGCCACTTCTTGTTCAGATGCTTCTACCGCCATCTTTTTGTTTCCTTACAGTTTAGAAGTATGTGAGTGGCATTCTCCCTACCTGGGCATAAAGGGCTGAACGTGATGCAAATGTCGAAATATTTCGTACATCCGGCACGCTGGCGACTCTTTCTATGCCACTGTTTACGTAACACTTTGGGGCAAAATTACCAATCAGAAAGCCTACATTAACCCTTTAAAGACGAAGTGTATCTGTTTTATATAAGGACTCTGTGCGTACCGCGCTGTAAACACTCTCCACTTCCGTTATAAAAACCAATCTCGTAATGTTTTATAAGGCAAAAGTTGCTGTTTGTTCTGAGATCCATACAAAACACATAAACGCAATGTGGGCACCACGTAGAATTTTTTAATGTTAAATCTGGTCGTATGTAAAGTTACCGCTAGGCTTTAAAAGGTTAAACTGGACGTTATTTCAAACAATATAGATTGCCTTATATAAGGTATACCAATATTCATTGTGCAGAACTGTCACTCACATTTGATATTTTTATTCATTGATTTAATTCATGACATCTATGGCATCACCACATGTGCAGCAATTGCTAAGCTGCAAGGACGGTGTATCTGGCGTAGCTAGAGGCCGTCATCACACCCCATGCAAATCCGCTGGCTTACGGACAGGAGTGCGCGTAGTTTGAATCTCTGAGAATCAGCGCTAGCAACCCCTAAGCACTTCATAACTAATTAACCCAAGTACACATAAATCTATCGTACAGCACAGGAATGATTGAAGTGTTTGTAGTAATGGCTGGCTGCAAGTCTGCTGGAACGCTGCTACAGACATTACCGACCCCGAATTTTGAAAGCCCTGAAAGGACGTAATTGTAGAAATATTGAAGTTTTAGTGGGATGTTCATCCTGTTTTTCTCCAAAATTTGGATCTTTTTTATCAAGCCGTTTCGTCGTATGAAAAAGTATTAAATTGTTAATTAATCGCTTATTTAGATTATATTTTGAACACGTAACGACAAATAAAAATATTTTAATGAATCTTAGAGTCAAATATTTTTTTTTTTAATTTCGTGAAATCTTCTTCTTGATTAATTGTAGGTACACTACTAATGTCTGAAGTAACTCTTTGAAGTAATTTCATTGAGGGCCTTGTAAGCAGGTGAACAGTATTCACCTGCACTGTATTTTATTTATCGGGACACACGACAAATATATTTTAGTTTAAACAGACTTTGCTTCTCTGGTAGAATAATCCATCTTGCAACTGTTTCTAAATGTGTCTTATTTCTAGCCGATCTCAGTGGCCGCGCGGTCTATGGCGTAGTTCTGCAGCCAAGCGCTTGCTGGGATCGTGGGTTTGAATCCTACCGGGGGCATGGATGTTTGTCTCTTGTGAGCCTTCGTGTTGTAAGGTCGAGGTCTCTGCGACGGGCCGATCCCCCGTCCAGAGGAGTTCTACCGACTGTGGTGTGTGTCTGTGTGTGATCGAGTGAAAAAAACACCCTCGACACCTACTGTGAACAAGCAGGTAGAACAGGTAAGGACTACGAGTGCTTTGTTCTATCAAAGAATCCAGAGTAATAGGTCTCGTGCAAAACAAAACTTCCTTAAGTACTGAGACTACTGGTCTTTCTCCTTCAATAATATTTCATGCATTAATGCTTCGTGAAGATATAAATGTATATCTGCAATGCCATTTAAAACACATACAGGGAAACGTGGGAACTATAATACCTAACGTACAAACAAAATGCTTCCAACTGATTGCAACTTTACATTGAATGCCCGCACGACATATTCGAGATCAATGACGTTTTTAAAGACGCACTGTAAATAATATACAGCTCGTCAAAAAATATTATCATAGAGAAAAGTGACAAAACATCACTCACAATACCAGTCAGTGATTGCTACAATGCAAAATTATGACGTTTGGAAATTTATTTACGTGTAAACGAGCTACGCTTTCATTTTTGCCAAGCACATCGAAAGCACCATCATCAGAAAAAAAACCGGAATTTTAATAAATTTATAATCGAATTCATGAAACTGTAAGAAGTAAAGAATGCTTCTCAGGTGGCAAAATCTTCCGCGCTGCTTTGTTCCATCAGTTCAGAAAATAACGTACTTGCCTCAATTTTACACGCAAACGTATAGATGGAGAAGACATGTTTATTGTAGTATATCCGTCATTCAAGACATCTATTTTCTGATCATTCCCTAGTGTGTAACTAACAAGCTTCTTTCGCATACCACTTGCAGTATGACGGATGATTTCAACGCAAGCGTTATCACAGTGCAAAATTCGCTCCAATTTCTAAACTGTCGCTAGTTCGAGGTTTTTAAATGCCGGTAAATTGGAAATAAATAATGTGTTTCTGTTTTGCAATTATCGGCTTCAAGTATACGGTAAGCATTTACATATTTATTCTTTTTAATTTTAGACCACATTCTACCAACTGTTGTCTGGCCAAAGAAGTTATTTTGCAAGTTTTGTACGTGCAGCTGATGCCTTACGGGATGACAGCAGCCTCGCATTTATTTCTGCTTTCTTCCTTTTGCTTCACCACTTTTTTAAAGGACTGTTTCACCAACTTGCTTCCTAATTTTAAACTCTAAAACTTTTTTCATTCCAAAATCTCTACCGACATACATGTAGAGTATCTAAGACTACGTTTCGTATTTTTTAACTAGTCGAATGTCTTTCATTTTCATAACATTTAACCCCTGCTCACTAATGCGGAAAGAGTGTTTTATAATTTTGTGGATTGAAACGTGGATCACTTAGACTCGAACATGATTCGTAGTCTCCTCTATTACTACTAAATTTTTCACTAAAAAGTACACTTACCTATTTTTAAGAGGTGATTGAAACTCGGTACAACGGAGAACAACAGGAACAACAAGCACAAGTGCACAGAGCAGAACCACCAGGCCCACGCGTTTGGCCTGCTTGAATAACACAGGAAAATGCGGACGGGTTGAGCTCAGATAGTCGGTGGTGGTTTGAATCTGCGTAAACGAAAAGAGATATTTTAAAGTTTATAAAAATACAAGGGTATGGCATCAACTCTCACTTCCTGCAATGGTTGTAATAGATAAGGCTGGATTAGTGGGAGGGTTATATATGGCAATCATGAATGGAAATTGCAAATTTTTTCCTAAATAGACTTAAGGCTTTTGGGAGTAAAGTTTAAAAAAGAATTTGACTGAAGGAACAGGTACTTAGTCCAATTAACACAGCAAAGTTGAAAATATTTCAGAAGTATTTCATAATGTGGCCGTGAAAGAAGGAAATATTGTCGGGTGATGTTTATTGAAAAGATCGACTTTTTTAAGTGGTGACTGGCTTAAGGCGCGCTGCATCGTAAAAACGCCTGAAAAAAATGTGGCCAATGAGTTTATTAACCCTTTAAAGACGACACATATCTGTTTTATATAAGGACTCAATGCATACCGCGCTGTAAACACTCTCCACTTCGGTTATAAAAACCAGTCTCTTAATGTTTTATAAGGTAAAAGTTGCTGTTTGTTCTAAGATCCGTACAAAACACATAAACGCAATGTGGGCACCACGTAGAATTTTTTAATGTTAAACCTGGTGGTATGTAAAGTTACCGCTAGGCTTTAAAAGGTTAAAAAGGAGATATAAAAGTATCGTCAGTCCAGCGCTGAACATGCAGCTGGAAAAAGGTCAAATAATTAAAAGATAATATATGTTGTGGGAAAGGATCGAATCGAGAAGATAGGAAAAGTGTGAGGCCCCGTGGTAGTTTCCAAGGCAGTAAAGACAGGAAGTTCCTTCTTCATGCTTCACACACAGTCGTATGTGGACACTCACACATATGTGGACACTCAAACATATGTGGACACTCACATATATGTACGTGATAGAGCAAGCAGCTCGTAAGGTTATAAAATTATAAATTATTTCAAGTTAAGTTCGGAAAACACTAAATCGGCGACATTGCGTCCCATACCGTAGACCTCAATCCTCTATTAAAAATTAAAAAATTATTCTTGTGTTAGGGTGTTGTTTTCAAAGAATATGAAATTTTACCTCATTTTACATGTACGAGGTAATTAGACATTGCTTTAAATGACTGTGAATTCTGCTAAAATACAAACTGTCTGGCGAAGTTAAATAGGTTCACATATACAATGATGGTGTAAAATGTGGTTTTATTAAAATCGTTTATAAAAGAACATTGTCCTTAATAAATTATATACAAATGCAAATTAAATCTATGCAAAAAGCTAAAAACTTTGTTGTCTCCCATACATATGTCTATTATACTCTATTCAGTAAAACCGTACAGCAATTACCTCAACAGAGTTTTGACACAATTCAACACTTCTCGAAAAACTAATTTAATATCTGTGGCTCTGCCAAGTGTTTCAGCTATAATCTCTTACAGCAGGAAGTTACAGAGTAACCCGGCACACCGCTAGTGCCGATGTTCTGTAGATATTAACACAGAATTCGAAAAACAAAGGGTATTAATATATAAAAAATTAAAAACTTAACAACATCTTTTCTGACTGGTTACATTACATATCTTCTAATTTATTCCACCTCACAGTCCTTTAATATTGCCTCAAATTCTTTGATTCATGCTACAGAATAAAGCTACGCGTTTATCGGCTATGAACGTTATCATATGAAATATTTATCACTGCTCCATTAAGAGTTATGAATCGAAACTAATTACACTGCTTTTCAAATCACCGAACTGCAGTCATATTCGCCATGACACGCAGTAGTTTTAAGGCAAAATTAATGTTTCCTTTCATAGTCCTTCCCTCTTCTACCTACTTCTTCACATTAGGTGTCGGGGTTGTTTATTTTTCACTTGATCACACTCAGACACACACCACAGTCGGTAGGACTCCTCTGGAAGAGGGATCGGCCCGTCGCAGAGACACCTGCCTGACAAGACAAACATTGTACAAGAGACAAACATCCATGCCTCCGGTGGGATTCGAACCCACGATCCCAGCAAGGGCTAGGCCGCAGATCCACGCCTTAGACGGCGCGGCCACTGGGATCGGCAAAATACAATATAACTACGTATAATTAATTAAAATGTAAGATACCATGAAATAGCACAGTGCAGTACAGTTGATTAATGTTGAGAACATCGCATGTAATCTGGTTCGCCTGTACCACAATGTAATAAAAATTAGGCCGTTGTGTCTTCAAATAGAAAGGGAGCTAGAGAAGGATCCTAACCTGACACGTCCGTTAGGAAGGACTAGTGTCCATCATTGTAACCAAACAACAGACACTGAGCACTGTTTCGTTTCCGAAAACGCTTAGATGAAAAACATATAGAACAAAGCTCTGCAATAGTGGGCTGATCGGTGTTGGATTGGCCAGTTGTACTCGTCTGATTTTCGGCAACTTTCGGTAAAATTAAGTGGTACATATCAAACTCACAAGTTGCCAAGTTATCAGCTGCTTTCGATTAAATTATTTCCCAGCTAAACTGAAAAGTATGAAAACACTGCACTGTTGTCTCTGATCGGGACATAACCTCTTCGTAAGAGTGCCAAGCTATAATTGAAGGCTTCGGAAGAAGGCTAAACCCGAACTCCTTGCAGTATTGGGTTTCTGTATTTCGTAGCTATGATCCAGTCTGACAGATATGGAAGTTATTATAGCTGAGGAATAGAAATACCCTTCCCTTTCTTCACTCTCGATCTGAAGAAGAAAATAGAAACAATTTTTAAAATGTTGTGGTATCGAGAACCCGAGGTAAAAGAAGGGCCCGCCTTCGCTGAAAGTGCAGAAATATGTGCCCCTGTCAACACGTTGGACCCCCCTTCCCTTATGACAAAATGGCTAAGTATATATAAAAGCAAGTGTCTTGCTATGGGATAAATTCCTCTCAAGGTCCCAAGAAACGCCCGATGTTACGAAGAGGTGAGGAGTCGGCCTTTATACAGCTAACTAATAATGTTTAACAACAGTAAACAAGTTGCGCCTATGTTCTTTTAAACAAAGGGTTAATCCTTCGAGGGATGGATAGAAATGACTGGAAGACGAGGAAGAAGGCGCAAGCAGCTACTGAATGACCTTAGGAAAAATACTGGAAACTGAAAGAGGAAGCACGAGATCGCACCCTGTGGAGAACTCGCTTTGGAAGAGGCTATGGACTTGTAAGACAGACTACAGAATACTGATGAGTCCTTCGAATTTCAAACTTGTTTTGTGAATTTCAGTAGTCTTGTCCGAACTAACTTAACAAAAATGTATAATCTTCAGATTTCAAAGAACAGCCAAGAGATGAAAGGAGCTTATAAACATTTACATAACATTCCGTAACATAATGTGTCGATTTGAGGTCGACACAGGGTCTCGTGCAACGCACGGCTCTGGTCGTGTGTAACTCGACGTTGGACCGGTAAGGGTTAAAGCAGATGTTCTCTCCACCTGTCCATTTGTCACCTACCTACCCTCAGCGTAATGTAACCCAACAGAAACAACCACGGTCTGCAGGCATCCTATCTATCCTTTCTGCCTTCTTACTTATGTTTATTCACTTAGGCCTACTTACTGGCGTTATCAGTATCTCAGTCTATATGACTTCTAGGGGTAGGATGATAAGTGCACAATTAAAAACAATAAACTACCAAATAAATGCAAAATGCGTACTATTATATTTGTTATTAATATTAATTCCTCCTACATGAATAGAATAGCACACATTGCGCATTTAGTTGGTAGTTTATTGCTTTTATATGACATAAAGCACGGAATGCAACAAAATAAATTTAAGTGAACAGTTGTTTACGAATGGTGTGTAAGGAAGCAGCTGAGCCTAATTTAGGCATTTCAAGGCTTTAAACTTGATGGACTGAGGAATATCTCAAGAAAAATCCCAGAAAGGATATTTCTTGGTACCTTAGGGTCTTGAAATGTGCACCTCCCGGATACAAGTCAAAACAGGTAACGCTTGTGCCAACTTGCTATTTCCGAAACTTTATAAGAAAACTGTAGACTTGTATGAATCAAATTATATTCTTTTTAGTATAGACAGTGTTTTACATGTATGGTAGCCATTTCAATCTATGTAAGCACATATAATTGTAAGTTGTGCCAAGCTAATAAGCATTTGGATAGTAAAGTACGATATAATGTCCTGTGCATTATTTGCAATCAGAATTAATGAATCATGAATATAAAATTTTATTAGTTGCTGAACATGAGTTTAAACCTTTCAGAATACAGTGGATATTATAACTACCGCATGATTTAAGGCAATTAGGCTCTGAATTCTGCTTCCAGACAGTATGTAAGCGTTTCGTATCACTTTCGCGATAAACAACTATCTTTGTAATATACAGAAAATGTGTTTTCAGAGAGGAAGAACTCAGTATTTAAATATTATTAACAAGGCATAAAAGAAGTATATTTGAAATAAAATCCTGGATTTTTATGGCAAAAGTGCAATTCAACAAGAAGAAGAGTTTTTTTCACTTGCAAAATTTGGGTTACGTATTTACGGAAGAAAATAGTAAAGTGCTACACTTGGAGAAAGATTTGTATGGTGCTGAAACTTGGATACTTCGGAAAATGGATCAAATGTAACTTGTAAGTTTTGGAATATGGTGCTGGAGACGAATGGAGAAGATCACTTGGACAGACCGTGTGAAGGAATAAAAAGTATTACATAGGGTCAAGGAAGAAATAATACTCTACATCCAATAAAACAATGGAAGGCTAAATGGATTGGCCACATCTTGCGCAGAAACTGCCTTTTAAATCACGTTATTGAAGGCAAAGTAGACGGCAAGATAGAAGGAACGGAAAGATGACGAAGAAGACGTAAGCAACTGCCGGACGACCTTAAGGAAAAGCGAAGATAATGGGAGTTGCAAGAGGTAGGACTACGTCGCGCTCTGTGGAGAACGCGCTTTGGAAGAGGCTATGGACGTGTCGCAAGGCAGACTACTTATTGAATGAACTTACATGTAATTGCAGGTTTCAAATGATATATCTCACATATCATCGCCTTGAGGAATCATTAGGTTATCTGACCGTGCTGTTTCAACTTCATATGTTGTAGGCCTACCCTGTAGCACGAATAATTTGACGTTACTGCAACTACCAGGTAGGTTATCAAATTTACTTTGACACGTTATGGAGTATTTGGAAATATTTTCATGATATGACCCTGAGGGGCCTGAGGAACATCAGCAGAAGTTCAGTCATGATAACCTGAAACCCAGCAGATATCTGATAAAGAAAAATATCTCCGAACGCAAAACTAAATATCAAAATGATAATATTAGCAGAGTTACGTACGTCTCCACGTCACAGCCGTAACACAGAATATAGCAGGATATATGACATTTCTAAAAATGTGAAATAATTCGGATTATGTGAAAGAACACGCGACGCTTTTCACCAGTTGAATCTATATTTTCTTTCACATACACCCAGTCATCTTACATTTTCCGTCTTCTCATATTGCTTTGAAGAAAGCGAAGAACATCAGTATCGCGAAAACAAGTACTAAAGGCAAAAGAATTTGACGCCAGAAACTGTCTTGTTTTTCTTTAAATCTGTCCAGAAAACGCCCCTTTTCTGACAAGAGAAGCGCCAGAAAAATAATTTAAAATTAAATAAAAAGACTTTTCCTATCTCATGCCCCATTTGTTCTCGCTAGCTGCGTATATGCTATGCGTTACGAGCCTCTGGAGAGATATTCCTTCATCTGATATCACCAAGTTTTGTGGTAAAAAGAAACAAAGGAGACCAGTGCTTTGACTCTTTGCCCGTAATAAGGAGTTTAAGTTTCCCTTGATGGCGTGCTATAAGACGGCTGTGAGATGCTGTTTCCGCATGAGATGTGCAATTTATCCCAACACTTTGTTGAATCATAGCTTATCTTCAGTTGCTTGTGAACGAATCGCAAAACATAAAAAGGAAGAGGGTTTTTAGGGTATAAATTTATGACACGCTATTATTCATCCCTATCGGCAATGAGTTTCAAATACGAAAAGGTTCTTCTTTTGCCTTCGTCCTCAAATAAAATTTCTTTCTCTGAGGCTCGGTGTTGGATGTTTCAGGCTTTGTTTAAAAGTTAACTTCCACAAGCCGATTGTTCTTCTTTTGTAAAGGATTAAAGTTCTTGTCATATCTAACGTACATGTGACAAATAATATCGCTAGAAGTACGAACTGGCTGATAGGTTTACATTTCATTTGACTGCACTTAGTTGTGTGTAATAATGTTACAATTTTTGGCCTTTCGGACGTCTAATTTTCACCATTCAAAGCTTCGTTGTTACTTTAAACACCACTACGTTTAACATAAAAAATTCTGCAATTTATACACATAGCTTATCACTGATATTTTCAGGCGTTCTTTATGAATAAAGGAAAAACGCATTACGTGGAGACAACATCTGTCTTTTCTTTGGTAACCTACTATCAGCGGGTAAATGGCTTGTCGTATTTTCATGAAAATTTGTATAGAAATTCTTTATGAATTATTTTCGTTCAGGCTTGTGTTTAGTGCACTTCGGCTCACTTATATCTCACTTACGTAATTAAATAGTTTTTACCAGTACTTTCCAAGTTCATTGCAAACGTTTTTGTGGCATTTGGTGTAAAATTCTCAAGACGTGAGAGCATATAGACGCAATAACATAACAAGGGATTTGGGATATTTGTAGGCATTCGCTTATATAATTTCACGAAAAACAACTGAGTAGAATAATAAGAAAAACATATAATGATGACAACTGGAACATTCCTCCTAATGAGAACATGTATCAAGGAAAGTAAACATAGCAACCCCCGAGGCCGACATCCCTGACCCAGATCTACACTCTCATTTGGAAGCATTAACACATTTCTAATTATATCCATTTTAATGTCATTTTAGTCTTTTTATGGTTTTGCATCCATGTTAAGTGGGTCCCTGTCACCACGGCATGGCGCGTCCTCGGGTTGCGGATGGAGGAACGGCCTCCAGGTATGGAGGGTAGCTGCGAATACATTGAATAAGCAGTCGCGGACAGCCGACAAGGGGTGGTCCTCCAGCTTGGGGGTTGGGCGAGGTGCTAACAACTCCTCACCGTAAAAAATTATGATGTTACGAAACAGCCTACAAAGCCTCGGACCTGGACCGATTCTTTGGTACGACCCCAGCTACGGAAAAAGGATATGAGTTTTGGAACATGGAATGTGAGGAGCATGTATAGGCCAGGGTCACTTACGACAGTGGCCAGGGAATTAGCTAAGTACAAGTTAGATTTAGTGGGTGTACAGGAGGTTAGGTGGGACAAAGAAGGGACTGTAAGAGCCGGGGAGTATACTTTTTTCTATGGCAAAGGGCAGGAAAATCATCAATTGGGAACAGGTTTTTTTGTGCACCAGAGAATGGTATCAGCAATCAAGAGAGTGGAGTTTGTTAGTGCTAGGATGTCATACATAGTGCTGAGAGGCCGCTGGTGTAATATCATTGTTCTGAATGCGCATGCACCAACGGAAGAGAAGGGTGATGATTCAAAGGACAGCTTCTATGAGGAATTAGAAGGGGTTTTTGATCATTTTCCTAAATACCATATGAAAATTCTGTTAGGAGATTTTAATGCAAAAGTGGGGAGAGAGGATATTTTCAAACCGACTATTGGGAATGAGAGTTTACATCAGGATAGCAACGATAATGGTGTTAGAGTAGTAAACTTTGCCACATCAAAGAATCTAGTTGTTAAGAGCACTATGTTTCCGCACCGAAATATTCATAAATACACCTGGACCTCTCCTGATGGGAAGACTCACAATCAAATCGATCACATATTGATAGATAGGAGACGGAATTCCAGTATACTCGATGTGCGATCTTTCAGGGGAGCTGACTGTGATACTGATCACTATCTGGTGGTTGCGAAAGTTAGGGAAAGACTGGCAGTAAGTAAACAAGCAGCACAGAAGTTTGATGTAGAGAGATTTAATCTCAAGAAGCTAAGTGAACTAGAGGCTAGGAAACAGTATCAGCTTAAGATCTCAAACAGGTTTGCAGCTCTGGAAAACTTAAATGTTAGTGAGGACATGAATAGGGCTTGGGAAAACATTAAAGAGAATATCAAAATCTCGGCTCAAGAGAGTCTAGGTCTACACGAACGGAAGCAGCATAAACCATGGTTTGATGCAGAATGTGCAGAATTTTTAGATAAAAGGAAGCAGGCTAAAATTCAGTGGTTACAGAATCCAAACCAAAATAATGGAGATAATCTGCACAACGTAAGACGTGAAGCTAGTAGACATTTCAGGCACAAAAAGAAGGAATATCTGAAAGCTAAAATTAATGAAATTGAAACAAACAGTAAGAAGAAGAATATAAGAGACTTGTATAGGGGTATCAATGAGTTTAAGAGGGGGTACCAGCCTAGAAGTAATGTAGTAAAGGATGAGAAGGGTGACCTGGTTGCAGACTCCCACAGTATTTTGGCTAGGTGGAGGAATCATTTCTCCCAGCTGTTGAATATACACGGGTTAATGATGTTAGGCAGACTGAAGTACACACAGCAGAGCCACTAGTGCCTGAGCCCAGTGCCTTTGAGGTTGAGATGGCTATTGGAAAACTAAAAAGCCACAAATCACCAGGTATTGATCAGATTCCAGCAGAATTGATTAAAGCAGGGGGTAGGATTATTCGGTCTGAAATCCATAAACTTATTATTTCTATTTGGAATAAGGAGGAATTGCCTGAGGAATGGAAGGAGTCGGTCATTGTGCCTATTTATAAGAAGGGTGATAAGACAGATTGCAATAACTATCGAGGCATATCACTTTTGCCGACTACGTACAAAATTCTATCCAACATCCTTTTGTCAAGGTTAACTCCATATGCAGAGGAAATTATTGGGGATCATCAGTGTGGATTTCGACGTAACAGGTCAACCACTGATCATATATTCAGCATTCGTCAAATACTTGAGAAAAAATGGGAATACAATGAGGCAGTTCATCAGCTATTTATAGACTTCAAGAAAGCCTATGATTCAGTTAGGCGGGAGGTCTTGTATAATATTCTCATTGAGTTCGGTATCCCCATGAAACTAGTAAGGTTAATAAAAATGTGCCTAAGTGAAACATATAGCAGAGTTCGGGTAGGCAAACATCTGTCTGACACGTTCCCTATTAAGAATGGCTTGAAACAAGGGGATGCTCTGTCGCCATTGCTTTTCAACTTTGCTTTAGAATATGCCATTAGGAGGGTTCAGGCAAACCAGGAGGGCTTGAAATTGAATGGTACACATCAGCTTCTGGTTTATGCTGATGATGTTAATATATTGGGCGGAAGCGTACATAGCATAAAGAAAAATGCAGGAGATTTAATTATTGCTAGTAAGGAGATTGGTCTAGAAGTAAATGCTGAGAAAACTAAGTACATGGTCATGTCTCGAAATCAGAATGCAGGACACAATCACAACATAAATATAGATAATAAATCCTTTGAAAGGGTGGAAGAATTCAAATATTTGGGAGCAACCCTAACGAATCGAAACTCCATTCATGAAGAAATTAAGAGCAGATTGAAGTCGGGGAATGCTTGCTATCATTCGGTGCAGAATCTTTTGTCTTCGAGGTTGCTATCCAAAAACACAAAGATTAGGGTATACAGAACTATAATTTTACCTGTTGTTCTGTATGGATGCGAAACTTGGTCTCTCACACTGAGGGAGGAACAAAGACTGAGGGTGTTCGAGAATAGGGTGCTGAGGAGGATATTTGGGCCTAAGAGGGACGAGGCGACAGGGGAGTGGAGAAGACTACATAACGAGGAACTTAATGACCTGTACTCATCACCAAATATTATTCGGGTAATCAAATCGAGAAGACTGAGATGGGCGGGGCATGTGGCACGTATGGGGGAGGAGAGAGGTGCATACCGGATTTTGGTGGGGAGACCCGAGGGAAGGCGACCACTTGGGAGACCCAGGCGTAGATGGGAGGATAATATTAAGATGGATATTCGGGAAGTGGGATGGGAGGACATGAACTGGATTGATCTGGCTCAGGATAGGGACAGGTGGCGGGCTCTTGTGAATGCGGTAATGAACCTTCGGGTTCCATAAAATGCGGGGAATTTCTTGACTAGCTGAGAAACTGTTAGATTCTCAAGAAGG
>BLKM01000454.1:322888-336165 GCA_013340265.1 Coptotermes formosanus
TGGCAACCGGACTTCAAATTGCAAGAATTTTTCTCACGGCTGCCAAATTTTTATTTTACGCAGTACAAAAATATCGCCTTATAAAGCTGAATATTTTCCCATGCTATTAGTACAAATCACTTAAACACATAAAACTTTGTGGCGCTAGTATTGTCCGCGCCTCAAAATGTCGCGTCCTCTCTTTTGGGTGTGTCATCGAATAGATGGAATTTATCACTCGTTTTCATAAAAACTGTTTGATAGATAGAAAAATTAACAGGGGACGTAGCATATTGACAATCATAAGCAGATACACACACAGTATGATGATCTAGAAGCTCTGGGTCGTTTTGAGCAATAAAACTAGACTAAATATTCGCAAATTATAACTTAATATGTACAAGTACTATTACCACTAAACTCAAGGGAAAAAATTGCAATTTCAGTAAGAAAATTTGTACCCTCATGAGTTAAAACTTCAAACTTAAGACTGATAACATTTCTTAAGAGACTGCTGTCTACATCTTTAGGGTAGAAAAGGGAAATTTACATTCGACTTTCTTAACTTTCCGCTGTTCTTACCTACAGTGGAAATTAGGTTTTCAGGTTTCACAGCTTCGTTAGTAAATAGTGTTACATCTGGATGTGTACTGCAGACACAGTCTACCGGGTAAAAGGGGCGGAGGTAGTGTGTGTGTGTGTGTGTGTGTGTGTATGTGTATGTGCGTGTATGTGCATGTATGTGTGTGTATGTGTGTATGTGTGTATGGGTATGTGTGTATGTGCGTGTATGTGTGTATGGGTATGCGTGTATGTGTGTGTATGTGTGTATGGGTATGTGTGTATGTGTGTGTATGTGTGTATGTGTGTGTATATGTGTGTACGTGTGTGTGTGTATGTGTGTGTATGGGTATGTGTGTATGTGTATGGGTATGTGTGTGTATGTGTGTGTGTATGTGTGTGTGTGTGGACCGATATATATTTTTCGATTCGAAGTGTAGGCGAACTGATAATATAGGCTTATTTCACACTTGGTTTTCAAGAATATGGGTACAAAATATAGAAGGCTGAAAAACATTTTTTAATTAAATAAAAGTACTCAGTGTTTTGCTTAGAACATGCGAGCACATTTGTTTAGGTTACTCCATGTTAGTTACGGTAAGTTGAAGTATCATTGGCTCGGAAGGTGTCTGAAGGGTTTTATGACACGTACTGCTTCCCAGATAAAACTAGGTTGAACAAATCACGTTGCATGTGGCAAGTATGGGAGAGAATATAACGCACACAGAGGGTTGACTGGAACAGCTGAAGGACAGATACAGCTTTGAAGACCTACTCATAGTTTGGGGGATAATATTGAAATGGGTCTAAAAGAAATCGGGCGGGGTGACGTAAACTGCATTCATATTAGCCTTCGCTCTTCTAGGATGTCACGCTGCACAGATTAGTAGTTAGTTACCGACGTTTCGGCACAACCTACGGGTCCTATTTTCAAGGGACAAACTGTTCAAGAAGCAAATTTTTGGACTGCTTGCCTCCTGAAAATGGGACTGACATACACTTCCGAAACGTCGGCAGCCACATACCAGGCTATGCTCAACAACGTTGCGGCGATAGCGAAATCTTTCATGGATTCACCCGCTTCGGGTTCTGTTTCAGATTGAACTGTTGTGAACACGGTATTAATGTCTAGAAGGGGAATTTATTGACTGGCCGAAAAATGTGTTAGCTTCTTAAGAATGACTGCTTCATGAGTTAATGAAGTCAGGTGCATAGGTTAATGTTACTTCAAGCAAGTTGGACATGATTATTTTAGAATCAGGTGTGTTGTGACATGTTACTTTAGGTTTAAGTTTTGTAACATTCGGTTTTAAAATTCAGGTCTTGTAGGATGTAACATGGTTCATTCTTTCGTTTTTCATGAGTAATCTGTCCTACGGCAGGACCATAGCCCCTTTCAAAGCGATTTCGTCACACAGTGCGATACGGTGCTTCCTTTTTCAATTTCCTGTATCCTCTCCTTTCCTTAAGGTCATCCAATAGCTGCCTACGTCTTCTTCTTGGTCTTTCCCTTACATCTATCCTTCCTTCTATCTTCCGTTCAATAACATGTGCTAGAAGGCAGTTACTACGCAAGATGTGACCAATCCAATTAGACTTCCTTCTTTTTATTTCATGTAGGATGTTTCCTTCTCCTTTTCCAGCACCACACATTTCGAAAATTTCCAGGTATTTTGATCTACTTTCCGAAGTGTCCAAGTTATGTCATATCAGCTTGTAAAGAGTTAACGACATTTCGGAGCACCATACTATCTCTATATTTAGCGTCCAGCAATCCAGTATCTTGAAATGTTCCTCCGAGTCACAGGTAAGAGTTTGTCAGTCGACGCAGCTTAACGTCCCACACGATGGCCTTCCATCAATAAGAAAGTCCGAAAATTAAAAATCGCACATTTCCTTTGTGTTTGTTTCTTTACGTTAAGTTACACTTAAAGTAAGTTATGTTCTGTTAATTTACATTAAACTTGGGTTAATAATTTCGATATTTAATATCCTATGCTTAATACAGTAATTTAACTTCCTTTGCTTTTATTCCTTTCGATATCTCCTCTTTTATTTTCGGCCTACTTCACTTGCAGCCAACTTTGCTTTACTCTTTTAACACTAGAGAATTTTTTTGTTTTTATACTGCTACATTTTTACCTTCTCGGTAGGTTTCCTAATGTGACTCATTCTGTAAGTCTAGTATTGTACCTTGAGTTTACCTTTTTAGACTTTATATTGTATTTTCTGTCTTTATTTCTTTTGGTCTGGTTTGGAGTTTTCTTTTCACTGACTTATTTGTCTTTGCCTTGAGCATGGCAATGTCTTCCTTTTTAAAACCTTTTCATTTGTTTACTTACTTTTCAATTATTTGCACGGTATATTTAATTTACTTAATATTCAGATGATGTTCTAACTCATTTTTTCATTACTTTTGAGCACACAAGGGAACATATTCATAAAAAATTCAGCACGTCGTGCTACCTTATGCACTATTCCACACGTCACACACTGCTGTAATTTAAATAGTATCATTTTTCTACTAATTTGCCAGAATCTTCCTTTTGGAAACCGTCTACGTTTAAAAATATTGCAAGCAAACGTACCGCATACGTAATTAAATAGAGTAGCCGCATTTTAATAATACACTACACAGAGGAAATAATGAGACCACTGTATAAATAAGAACCACTTTCATAAATATATTTAAAGGTAAATAAAAAATATGTAATACAAAAATAAAAGGAATTTTAACACAATTCTCATTACATTAGGTCCAAAAATTACAATGTTATTAATATTATAATTTTGGAATTATTGCCATAAAACTTCATTTTCTACTATAAATGATTTTGGGAAACATGATGCAGAGATATTGAGAGGAGATTATGTGAAATGAACATACATAAATGCATACACACACACATACATACATACATACATACATACATACATACATACATACATCATACATACATACATACATAAATGCATACACACACACATACATACATACATACATACATACGTACATACATAATACATACATACATACATAAATGCATACACACATACATACATACATACATAATACGTACATACATACATACACAAATGCATACACACACATACATACATACATAATACATACATACATACATACATAAATGCATACACACATACATACATAATACATACATACATACATACATACATACATACATACATAAATGCATACACACACATACATACATACATACATACATAATACATACATACATACATACATACATACATAATACATACATACATACATACATACATACATAAATGCATACACACACACATACATACATACATACATAATACATAATACATACATACATACATACATAAATGCATACACATACATACATACATACATACATACATAGTACGTGCATACATACATACATACATACATATGTACGTAAGTACATACATATATATGTAAGTACATACATACATGCATACATACATACTTACATACATACATATATACATACATACATACGTACGTACGTACATACACACATACACACACACATACATACATACATACATACATACATACATACATACATACATACATACGTACTTACATACATACATACATACATACGCACACATACATACATATATACATACATATACACATACATACGTACATGCATACGTACTACGTATGTACGTACATATATACATACATACGTATGTACATACAAACATACATACATACATACATACATACATACATACATACATACATACATACATACGTACGTAGTACATACCTATATACATACGTACGTACGTACTACGTAATACGTACATATATACATACATAGATACGTACATACACACATACGTACATATATACATATATACGTACACATATACATACATACGTACGTACGTACGTACATACATACATACACACATACATACATACATACATACATACATACATACATACATACATACGTACGTAGTACATACCTATATACATACGTACGTACGTACTACGTAATACGTACATATATACATACATAGATACGTACATACACACATACGTACATATATACATATATACGTACACATATACATACATACGTACGTACGTACGTACATACATACATACACATACGTACGTACGTGCGTACTACATACGTACATAATACATACATACGTAGATACGTAGATACATACATAACACATAATACATAATACATACATACATACATAGATACGTACATGCATACATACATGCATATATACATACACACGTGCGTACGTACGTACACACATACATACATACATACATACATACATACATACCTACGTACGTACGTACGTACATACATACATACATACATACATACATACATACATAATACATACATACATACATACATACATACATACATACATACATACATACATACATACATACATACATACGGATGTGTCCAGAATTATCAAGTAATTGTAGGAATAAAATATTTGTATGTTAGAACACATTTATATATACAAATATTACGGTCGTTTGTGATTTGACGTGGTACAGTTCTGCAGTACTACAGTTGGAGGATTTTAGTACCTCCGCTTTTAGGATATCCTAATGCCCGTGGCAGCATATTCCGTGAAACCTTGTTGCCTGAATGTTGGCAAAAACCGCTGTGGGAAATCCAAGTCTCATACAGTGACACACTTTTTGGTCTGAGCTGCAGAAGCCTTAATATCCCTAGTTCACGGATGTATAGGGATCTGAACGGCTTGCAGATTATCAATAACAGAATTAGCCCATTTCGACAGATGTATCCACCATACAAAACATTTCTTATGTACCTAAAATATATTCTGTTTAACAAGTTGTGCCGTACTGACATACTGTATCAGCATTGCCACAAGTACCATCTGACCTTCATCATGCTGATACCGTTATTTCACACATGCATCCAGTACTGCATATCTGTAAGATCGATTCCAATATTTTTCGTCCTACACCTATTTGTCCTATGGGTTTTCCTAATAATTTCTCGAAACAAAATTCGTATTCTCAACGCAGACGCTTGGTTTTTTTTTTACTGGAGTGTACTTGGCCTGTTGATTAGCGCTGAATAAGACAGATGGCAGATGGCTACAGGACCAGCGGGTTTTCTCAGCTGCAGCATGTAAACTCAGTACAATACCTCCTCAACTTTTAGAAATAGCTCACTGTTTGGCTTCCTCTTACGAAATACACATTAGGATGCGCAGCATATGTGTTCACAGATATGCTTGAATGACTGGGATAATTTTGGTTCTGAAACTGTCACTGATTCACGCTTTGAAATGAAACAGACTGTTCGCTAGGTGGGTGTTCTGACTGTCGGGGCCCACAGTGCTGAATGTAGACAGCAGTCCGTCTGCGCGGATGTTCAGGGTAACCAAACGTGTCAGGCCTTGTTATTATGGGTTGGTGGTGAGACAAGTGTCACCGCTTTGCGTCTTCGTGCAGCAATATTATTATTAAGTTAATAGTATCTGCGAAATGTTACAACTTCAGTCAGTCAGTCAGTCACTCAAGTATTTATACGAGTCAGTAAAGTTTTAAATTTTTGTTCCGATATGCGATTATTTTAAGACAATCGACGGCTGTGGTTATATGCCACTGAAATGTGTAGCTATGGTGACGCTGAAAAATAAAGCCAGAAGTTTTCTGAGGGGATTTGATTTTGAGAATTGTCCGTCAGGATTTCTCAGTCATTTAAGGATACTTATTCGGTCATGGTATTAATATGTTATGCTGCAGATAATGTGTCAAGGACTTTTCCTTTTTATCTGCCTTATAGATCAGAGAAGTATTAATGCTGTAAATACAGTCGTATTCGGTTACGTTGTGGAAGGGACTGAATATTTAATGTCGTTATAACCGAGGATTATAATGTTATGCATAACAGTGATGGATTAATTGGTTCCACAGAATATCTAACTCTAAAGGCGAGGTGTCGTATAAACAGATGTCGTTATAAGCGGGTTCGACTGTCCTTATATTCTTTTATGGGATGAGGTTTTAGTACTTTAAGGGAATTAATATTTTTCTGTCTGTGTTTAACTATTCATTCATTAGTTTAAACAACTGACATATTCACGTTATTTATTTTCTCGATTATTTAAAGCTTAAAAATTACCTAAGGTAATGGTGGCGGTGATGATATAGTATAAGGGTTATTACTGATTTATTTTTCAGAGCCTGGAATTTGAATACAAGGTTTTAATTGCCACTTACGAATTTTTCAGTTTCATTTGCACTCAGATATGTCAACAGAAGCAGCCGTGTCTTATTTTAAGTTCCTATACCTCAATTTGTCTGGAAAGAGTGAGATCAGAGAGGTAAGAAAATAAACCCTACATGATTATACGTGTAAATTGAGCTCTCCGAAACGTCCTTGCTTTTTTAACCTGGGACGAGAGACATATCCAAAAGGTCACTCACGTCAAAGAATTCTTGGTAATGACGTCTTTGGTAAACTCGTACCAAAGATTCTAAGAACTCCTGTCTCCACACTGAATATGGAGGCAGCATTTCCTCCGAAACCTCGGTACCCATCTGCAAAACTACACAACGTCATATTCCAGAAGTCGGTTAATATAGCTTATGGCGTATCCAGAAATTTTCCAGTTGCTTTCTGTCGGGTATCAGTTGTCAGTAATCCTGTATACCTTAGCAAGCAATAGCTTTTTCCGCTCCTAATTAAATCTGATACAGTCAAGAAGTAAAAACGACTGACCGTACATTCTTAATTTTGACACTATGTCGTCTTCACGCCCTAACTGTTTTGGCCAAAGGGAAAGAAAGCTGTGCAGCCCCCAGAGCTCATCTAGAAGCGGTGACAAAGAAAAATATTCCTGCTTCTGCCAGGAATCAAAACCAAATCTTTCATTCCAGAACCTAGTTGCCATATCAAATTAACACAGCTCCAGTGTCTTAAGAGAAACATACGTTATCATCTGAATCTTCGATGACGTCTGTCTGTCATGAAGCTCTCTCAGTTAACCAGCCGTGACAGATGGTTAAAGGCCGAAAAAACCAATTTTGGACAAATATTTCGTCCTCACCATCAGACGAATGATTCATTTCCCTGATGGCAAGGACCGAGGTGGTTTGCTGCATATTTTAGGGTAAAGTTTTCTCTGTCTACGCCACTGAAAGCATGTATGGGGAGTAGGGCTATGGCTCCACTTTTTCTTCACATCTGCAACACAGATCGTCAAATCACGCTCCTGCCGCTTTACCCCCGGCAAAGAACCCCGGTAACTATCCAATTGGAGATTATGTGGGGCTCCAGAGACAGCCCGGAGGGTTTTGAAGAAGGGAAAATTTCTTGCCCCTTCCGAGATTCTAACCCTGGACCATCCCTATCGTAGGTAGTCGCTACACCGAATTCGCCCCTTTATGCGCTTGTTATAGATAAATTCCTACCAAACTTTAAGCATAATATCAGTGCTTTAACGCTGTGTATTGGTATGTTGTGTGTAGGTAGTTGATGGATGAATCTGGAACAAGGTGTAATACCAAAAGTGTGTCATATAGAAATGCGATTCTTTCTTCCTGATATGTGCACAGTGGCTCGCCACGTTGTAAGGTTTCTTTCAGTTCCATATGGAATGATTTTACCGGTTTGAAGGCGGCTTTAGAAAGAGGAAGGTCCAACTAATAAAGCTTCCTTACGAAGCTTCTTTTCCGAAAAATTTACATTCTTCATACTTCAAAGTTATGCCTTCGTTAGTTGTTTTAATTGCTCAAACAAAAAATGTGTATCTTTCTACAGAGAATTAAGACCAGTACCACAATGACATTATAATTGATTATAATAAATAATCTCTTTATCATTCCATATCCATCAATAAATATTCATGGATATGCAATGATAAAGAGAAATATCTACAGTGCAAGCAATTTTACCCTTGTGTTACGTTTGCTGCTTTTAATGCCTGCTATATTGGGCATAATAAATTATTTTCCCAAGAGAACAACAGAAAGCGTTACCCAACAGATTTACTACACTGCGTACGTGCAGAATTAGAAGCCTAGAAATTAATTTTTTATATTCAGACAAAACGGGCGTAGGGCCTACTGCAGCTTTAAGACATGATATTTGTTTCGCATTCTGTTTTCCACAAAATTCCGTTAATTTCATAACTTTACCTTGTTCATTTCTGATAATATTCAGGTTTTTCATTAAGCGTGCGCTAAAACTGACGTGTCTGAAATTTAAATATCCGCTGTCTCGGACAAACGTGCCAGTGAGATTATTTGATATAAATATCAAACAAATAATTATCATGGATCCAGGTTTAGCAGAAGCACATCTAAAGGCTCCACATTTTCATATATTAAGAGTCAATATATATTGTCTTGAATGAGATGAACAGAAGTTAGGATAAAATAAGACTGAATCCCATTGAGATTACGGGACGTCAAGGTTTCTCTGAAAACCTGCCGGGCAGTGCATGTACGTATAGACATTGTAAATACGGTTTGCTTTTCTAAGTTTTTATTCCGCGTCTAAGAGCTGTGTTCACCCCTGCGAATGTTAGATTGTGAGGTTGATGACGGAGGAAAGTGAGTACGGGTCTTCTCAGTCATCCTACCTGCTACTGCAGTCGACCACAAATATTTGGAGAGTTAATTAAACGCACTTCCACCCCCCGTTCTTTCCCCTTCCATCCCAACTCATGATTTCTTCCCTTCCTCCTCTATTTCACGTCATTTCTCTACGCTTTTCCTCTTCCTCCATCTTGTATTGCCATGTCACGTCCTTCACGTTTACTTACGTGGCTCTAAATTTCCCATCGGTTACCCCTACTACCGTTCTGTGTACTTTAGACCTTCTTTCCTCTGTCAAGATCTTGTTTAATGGTGTAATATTTTAGTACGTAAGTTATTATAAAGCGACGTCCAGTACACATAATATTTTGGCCTTGAAGTCAAATTAATGGGGCCAACGTTCTTTTTAATCTTTCTTGTAGAGACATTAAATAGATTCTGAAGTTTAAATTCTAGTTCAGCCGGTAATTCAGTCAGTACGTGCTAAGGCTTAGGTTGCCGACAGGAATCCTGGGGAACAGGAGATAGACTCCCGGCCGACGTTCCCTTTAATTTCCTTTTTACAGCTGCGCTGACCTGCTAGTGCTCTGAACAGAAAATGTTTACAAGACCTGACGACTGCGCGGCACTTTAAAAGTTTTTTTTCTGTAATACGCATAATAAGAATATTTACAATGAAAGTTGAAAAATTTCAGCTTCGCGGCAACAATTCAGTGAGAGCGGGAGCATTTCAGTTACTGCGCGGCTGCACATCCACGCAGCTTAGAGGGAAAATTATTCCGGGCTATAGCAAAATCTTTTTTCTTTGCCATTGCGTCAAGACTATCCCTAGGAACTAGTACTTTGCCCCGTCTCCTTGCTCACATTAAAGATGTCGCCAAATGCAGCTATCCATTCTCATCTCAGATACGTTTCTTGTGGCATAGCGCTTACTTCACTAAGTACAGAACACTTTCACATTTATGTCTCCGTTTCGTAGTCCTTAGCTCTTCTACCTACTCACAGTAGGTATCGAGGCTGTTTATCTTCACTTGATCACACTCAGACACACACCACAGTCGGTAGAACTCCTCTGGACGAGGGATCAGCCCGTCGCAGAGACCTCTACCTGACAACACAAACACTGTACAAGAGACAAACATCCATGTCCTCGGTGGGATTCGAACCAACGATCCCAGGAAGCGGTCTGCCGCAGCCCTACGCCTTAGACTGTGCGGCCACTGGGTTCGGCCCTTTATGTCTTAATGTTATAAATTCAAGGAACTGAGTTGATGTTGCAATTTAAGTAACGTTTACAATACTAGACTGCCGGCACACAATAATTCCGGGTTCGATAACGGTCATGGCAGGATAATGTACGCGCTGTCTTGTACTGTGTTGTAAAAATTAATTTATGGGCAAGAAGTACAAAGAGTGCACTTCGAATATTGCAGTATTGCCCAGAAAACATCTACGCTTCAATTAATCTCTTCCCCCAACATGGATTTAGTGCCAAGGAAATTACAAGAACAGTATTTAGTTTCGAAATTACATCACTGTTCAAAGGAGAACGATTCACGACATGCAAGAAGAAAGTAGGAGAAAAAATCCCTGTACCGTTCGGACACTGTGTTTAACCTTTTAAAGCCTAGCGGTAACTTTACATAAGACCAGGTTTAACATTCACAAATTCTATATTCTGCCCACATTGCGTTTATGTGTTTTGTACGGATCTCAGAACAAACAGCAACTTTTGCCTTGTAAAACATTAAGAGATTGGTTTTTATAACCGAAGTGGAGGGTGTTTACAGCGCGGTACGCCCTGAGTCCTTATATAAAACAGATACGCTTCGTCTTTAATGGGTTAATACATGTACCGCTTTCTAACGTTTTAAAACTCTGTATTTTGTCAACACAGTATATTAACATATGTCATACAATTCTCATTAAAAAACATTACTTCCCTAACCTTCATTAAGAGGTTAGTCTTCGTAATGGAGATACAGCATGTTGTCCGTTATGTACTATCAGGATATCTATGTGCCGCTTACACTAAATTCGTATTTCAAAAACCTTTCGGGAAATTGATATTTTACTCCGTGGCCTTGCAGACCTAAAAGGACCTACGTAGCCTCATTTATGAGGCTTCTGTATCACACACAATCAGACACACACACACAAGCAGTAGGTTACTCTGAACGGGTAATCAGCTCGTCGCAGAGACCGCTACCTACACAATACACGACAAACACAAGAGAAGAACGTTCACGTCCTGAGAGGGATTCGAACCCGCGATTTCAGCAACGGAGCAGCCGCAGACCTACGCCTTAGACTGCGCTGCCACCAGGATCGGCAAGGTAATAATTTTACTGGTTGTGACCAAGGGATTTGAATGTCGGCCCCGGCGCTCAATAATCTGACATATTCCACCTTGCCTACTTCAAGAAAAACAGGACTTACTGTCACGACAAAATAAGAAATGTCCTCTGAAACGTGTTCTGCTATTCTACGAAAAAACTCCCCGTCACATGGATGGATGCTGGATTAATCACTATATTTGCTTAGGGTTAAGTTACACCAGTTTCCCTTGGAATGGTTTTTACAGTCAAAAACAGTGGACTGGTGAAATTTCACTGGTACTTTTATACTATTTTTACGCTATTTTTTACTATGTGATTAAGGATCTGGGTTTTAACATTTATACATGTACCTGATGATGGCTCGGCCGAGCCGAAACATGTAGTATATTGGCACAACTTTAGAATAAATGACGTAGTGTGCAAAAAAAATATATATATACTGTGGTGTGTCTGACTGTGTTTATTATCACTTTAAACTGACAGAGGTTCCTCGTGGTTTTGTTCAAAGTGTCGGGACAAATTCCGATAGATTATCTCAGTCAGGCCACAACTGCTTCCTTACACATTTTGCAATTTGTTTTTGACCATTCATGCTGCCACACGCTGAAATATAACACGAGTTGCTGAGAAAGTCATTAAATATTCTGCATAATAAGCAGATATTACGAGAATTTGCGAGTAAGTAGGCCTACATTTTGGCACTACGCATGCGCATGTTTACACACTACCTTCGAGTGAAGGAGTAAGGACACTGAGGCTACTTCAGGTAAAGTATAAAGTAGCACGCAGTGTCACAACACATTGCCACCCCTCCGGCTACCGCCGGTCGCAGTTCCGGCGGTATACTCTGTCCTGAGTA
Organism: Coptotermes formosanus; assembly: GCA_013340265.1. NCBI lineage: Eukaryota > Metazoa > Arthropoda > Insecta > Blattodea > Rhinotermitidae > Coptotermes > Coptotermes formosanus. Next base: position 335,241 of record BLKM01000454.1, read on the forward strand.
ATGGCTTTTCCCGAGGGACGCAGTGGGAACTGCGTCTCGTCAGAGGGACGGTGATAGGAAGGGACGCGGTGATTGATAGGGACTGAGTGGAAGCAGGCATCGAAAACAGCGTGGGGAAGGAAGAAAAGAAAATACCGACACTAAAATAAATCAAGGGCGTATAACATAAAAGAATAAATTTGAGTAATTTGTGTTATTACAGAAAAACATATTATTTCTACAGTTTTCTTTCATTTAAACCATCTCTTTGCACCCAGTACGCAACTGGGTTTTAAAGATATGCCCTCTCCTCCTGTCCGTCATTACGTTCTTAACGTGTAGTTTAGATATTTCTTGAGAAATTGTCATTTTGTCACTAAGCGTCTATACGAAATTTGTGGTGAGAAAATATCTGTTCGTTCGTGTTACATAAAGCTCAAATCCAACTTCACGGAGTATATAACAGAGGGGCCAACGCTGTAATATTCTACAAAAGAAGGTCTCGTAACAATTGCACAGTCACTACAAAACATACTGAAATGATAAATATTTATCCAAGTGCAGTGAACTATTGTATTTGACTCCATTAACTGTGATAGCTGTAGCTCTAAGAGAAAAGGTTTCCTATTAGTAGGAATAGACTGGTGTGTCGAATAAATTCAAATAATCAATGCGCCTTTGTATCATAGAAACTTCTCAAATGAAATTCACAGAAAGTACACCCAGAGGAATAGAGGCCATTACATTATATTCACAGATTATAAAATTCTCTATTATATCAAAATTCCGAGACTGCTGCCTCGTAACTTCTGTTAGGAGTCCTGAAATTTGCTTTTATAAAAGTGAACTGAACAACCAGACTAGCGAGCAAAGCTCAGGCTATGGATAAGATGGATGCTTGACACTGACGTAGCAAGATGTCGGTTGTGTATGTCTGCCACTCCTC
>BLKM01000454.1:336232-371507 GCA_013340265.1 Coptotermes formosanus
CCCCCCCCCCCCCCCCCCCCCCCGCCCAATATTTCCTTATTCAAATCCTGCTTCGTAAGTTTCAGGCTAGTTTTATGTCTACATAAATGTCATTCATGCCATGGGTAAAGTTTTATCTCTATTGCACAGGAAGAGATGCGTCTCTACTGCAGGAACAACCCTTTAATGTTGCTTAGGAAAACAGGTTAATCGCAATTTGTTCTGTAAGTATCTGAAATTTTTAAATACACCGTGTGGACAAAACCCGAGGTTCTAAGTGGTAGATGCTATTGCTCATGTGCTGTAAAGAGATGTAGGACTTTCCTCTCACTATTTCAAATTCAAGGAATATTCTGTTTGTGGAAGAAAGAAAGAACTGTGTTTTGATTTTGCTGTAATACAGTAATTTGCTTCATTCAATGTACCTTCAAGTTTGCGATCAAAATTAGGTAGTACGGTTAAGCTGTCCTGCGCACACCGTGAAGACATGCGGTGACACCAGACCTACAGAATCAGAGATCCCTATATTCGGGACTGGACTGAAGTAAGAGGACCAATTCTTAAGCCAAAAGTTTTACCACCGAGGAAGGAGACTCCGGCATTCTTTGTGTAGCGGACTGCGTGGGATCCAGAGCCCGTATGATCGTGTTGCATAAGAGTAACATTTTGCTTTCTGCCGGGGATTCATTCTTTAATTCCCTGTGGTGACTTCAGGTGCCATCACTTTTAACACTAAAATTTCCACGTTCTGCCCAGAGTGAGTTTGTATGATTTGTATGGATCTCAGAGCAAATAGCGAATACCTCTCCACACAGCATGAAATAACTGGCTTTTAAGCGTTTCCAAAAAGTTGCGAAAAGCGACTATTTGCTTCGTCATGTCTGTCTCCATGTCCGTCCGTTTGTCCGCCTGTCTTTCTGGCCGTCCGCATGGAACAACTCGGCTACCACTGGAGGGATTTTGATGAAATTTGATATTGGAGTATTTTTGTAGTACCTGTCTAGAAAATTCAAGTTTCATTAAAACCTGTCAGGAGTAACGGGTAATTTACATAAAGACCTATGTACATTTATGACAATATCGCGCTGAAATCTTCTTAAAATGAGAAATGTTTTAGACAAAGTTGTACAGAGAATCAAAACACAAATTTTATGTTCAATATCTTATTTCAGAAAATCGTGCTGTTTGTGAGATAATACGCAAAAATGCTATAGAACCTGAGACTCCACAGATGACAATATAATAACGCGCATGCCCTCTGCATGCTGGATAACTAAGGCTACAAAGAGAAGCTCAGAATATGTTGAAGTTATTGTCTTTCGTCGACAACAATGGTTACGTGAAGGCGCCTCGCTGTTACCTTATAAGCACAATGCCTGTCTTGTAAAACTGTGACGGTGTGTGCTTACTGCGCGGCACGGATTACTTATACTTCAGGTTAGTCTTGGTCTTTAGAGGGATAAACTGTGATTCCTCTGTCGTTCAGCCCGTAGCTTTGTCATTACACTGACTAGGGTATTACGGTCCCACAGAAGGGGTTAGGGCACACAAGAATTGAGCCGACGCCTGTACGGTTGAAACACGTAACAGCGGGAAATGTCAAGTAGAAAAGTTAAAAATCTTGTTTCTAGGTTTCAGCACACTGAACATTCTGGCCAATACCTCAAAATGGCTCCAGGCCAGAAAAGGCGGGTTATATTAGAACTAGATTTACAGAAGGGAAGACCCATACTAATTTCATTAGGAAGTGAGGTATTATGTGAATAAATTTCTTCTTCATCAAAGGACTGGTAGTGTCGTCTGTACGTATTGGCCACCGAGATCACCAGATCTCGCACCCATGGATTTCTTGCCTGCTGGGGGATTGATTAAGGATAATGTCTGTACGTTTCTATTGCCTAGGAAAATAGAAGAGTTCAAGACACGTATTACAGAAGTCTGGAAAAAACTTTCCCCCGCTAATTTGCAAAAAGTGTGGCAGAATTTCGAATAAGTGTTGTATAATTGCTCGAACCAATTTCAATTTTAGTTTTTCGTACATTTTGTGAGGTGGTCTTACAGAGGGCTTGTATTTCTTAACTGAACTCTAAACTTTCTCTGAGTAAAATGAGACTAGAAATGTGAAGAAAATTTAAAAACACTGTAATTCAGATCTTTTTCTTTACAGTTACATCTGCCTGGACATCTCAGCGCAACAAAAGTTTTAATTAGCCGTAAGAGTACTGAAGACGAGCTTACACCCGCAAACGAAATGTGTAATCAGAAACATGACTCAGCACCGTTACCGAAGGTTTCTGGGAAAATGTGATGCCGACGTAGCTTCACAACCTTCAGTTTCCTGGAGCCGCAGGCAAAAAACACAAATGTGTGATTCTGAAGTTTAGAGACACATTAGTGTGTGTACATTTATGATCCCACTGTATAAAAATTTAATTTGTATTGCTCAAATATTTGATTAGTATCAACATTAACCACCTAAGCATAGTGGTTTTTATGTATACCATCTGCTGTAACATTAGGATCTGCTGCGGTTTGCCCACAGACTGTGTTAATTTGTTTGGCATTATTCTCGGTGTCACCAATGATTATTTTGCCGTACCCTATAGCAAAATAACCTGTGGTGTTTGCAACGGACAGGCAGCGAGTTCCCAGTAATGTATGAACAGAATTTTTGTTCCACATTCCACTATTTTTGCACTTTAGGCGGTTAAACATGAAGTTTGGGTCCTGTCACTTGTATATTAATTTCAGGCGCTTGTCACAAAATGCCTATTAGCTTCGTTATGACTGTCTGCCTGCCTGCCTGCCTGCCTGCCTGCCTGCCCGACCGTCTGTCCTTCCGTCAGTCCGTCCGTCTGTCCGCCCGCATGGAATAACTCGGCTTCCACTGGGCGTATTTTCATGAAACTTGATATTTGAGGATTTTTTGAAAATATGCCGAGAAAATTTTAGTTTCATTAAGATCTGAAAAGAAGAACGCGTACTTTACATGAAGACCGAATTCTTCTTAGAATGAGAAATGTTTCAGAGGGGCTTTTTAAATATATTGTTCATACCGTGCATTGTCACTAATCGACGCAATATTCAAACCAACAAAACCCAAAATTCAGAAAACTAATTAGAGTGCTGGATTCCACACACTTGCTTGTTGGAAGGTAAGGTGCTTACATGTTTCGGCTTGCAATCGAAGCCATCGAAACAGTGGAAATATTCATTCCTCATAACTAATATTTCCTATATAATTTAATGTTTTATATTTGGCCTGATGAAGCGCTTGATAGTCGAAACATGTAGTCACGTTATTTAATAAACAAGAAGCTCGCCTAAGTTATCTTTTTTCTTGATTTTCCAAAACATATTTTTTTTTCTAAATCGGACCTTTAGACTGGGGATAGAAATTAATTCGATTTCATGCACCAAAAAGAATCGATTTTCTGATATAATTTTACCAGGTAATGGAAGCCAATTCCGATACCGAAGTCAGGTGTCTGTCAAGTACACCCCATACAAAAGACAATATCCAAACAAGTACAAAAACACTAATCACCAACAAATGCACAAAGAGAATTTTATCATCAATCGTAACACACTCCTACATGTTTCGACCCTGCTGGGTCATCTTCAGGGAGAACTTTTTGTTATCGTTACACTAAGGTTGCACTTTATAGTGCAGGCCGGGACCGCAGAGATTTCACGCCTCCAGTACACAGTACACAGTCAACAGCACATTCTCACTCAACTATAAAGTGCAACCTTAGCGTAACCATAACAAAAAAGTTCTTCCTGAAGATGACCCAGCAGGGTCGAAACATGTAGGAGTGTGTTACTATTGATGATAAAACTCTCTTTGTGCATTTGTTGGTGATTAGTGTTTTTGTATAATATAGTACACGGACAAGGAACACATTAAATTTGTCCAAAAAGGTGTTGTTACAAAGCATCAACCATAGGCTTATAGAGATTAGGGAAGTAAAACTGTACCAAGAAGTATGTGACTACTGTTTTAGCGCCTCCGCAAATTTAGGGAAAATCGATTATTAGATTCGTCATATCTTTTCCTTCCTCCGTCTCTTCGTCTGTCGGTCTCCGTTCTTTCTTCCGGTTGGATCAACTCAGCTCCTCCTGAGCAGATTTTTCTGAAGTTTCACATTACAGAATTCAACTAAATCCGCCTAGAAAACTTCAGTTTGGGCTAAAATCGAAGAAAAGTATCAAAAACTTCGAATGGTGACCTGATTACATTTATTATTTTATGTCGCTTAATGCTTCCAGGAATGAGAAAATTTCAGTGTTGTAGACAAAATCAAAACAAATTTGTGTTAAAATTCATTTGTTCCGAAAATCGTGCCGTTTACGAGATAATTAAAAGAAATGCGGCACAGCCAGGGAGGACAAAATGTGAAGCAAAAAATGAGATTTCCATGCCGGGTAATTAAGACAAAGTACAGATATATTCATAATAAGCAATTGCTTATATCCAGGGATATTTAGGTTGGAATGCACATACGTTATCAATATGCCTACAGACTATGTATGAAGTATTGTCTGAAAATCATAAATTACAAAATATTTAGACCGACTGAAGATCTGTGGCTCTGTATGACTGGAACACGTTAAGGACAAAAGCCTAGACAAACGTTTCTTCAAGGAAGTGCAAAATCAGACCCTACTAACAGTAAAGACTTTATACGTGTATTGAATACTGTAATACCGTGTGGATTAAACTGTATGAACGTTTCAGCAGGGTCAAGGGCGGCAGTAGGTAATTTGCAGAGTCTTGCAAATTCCGGCGTCTAAAATTTATTAAAATGAGATGATTTTCTATCTAATATCAACAATATATTACCTGAAATTTTCCATGGAAACGAGTGTCCCTTCAGTGAAGACAGAAATAAGCTTTGTTTTATGTACTATGATTATTTATTCTTAAACATCATAGATCCTGCTGGCACTCCGTCTACATTTTCTAGCTTAGCGGTTATGCTTTGAAAATACAAAGGGATTGTGCAAAATTCTATAGTCTTTTCTGACATATTAACGAAGATACAATAAAGCTTGATTCTTTAATTAAAGTAAAACAGTTCATTTAAAGTACCAGTGTACAGCTGACTTTACTCAAACGAGGAACAAGGTTGCCCCAGCTGAGCACATCACCAAGGCTTGGTTGGCGAAAATTTGTAACGGTATGAAATGGCATAGAAATTTTCCATTCTCCTTTCACGTAGACTTGTTATTATCATTTTATACATAAAAGCGTAGTAAATTAACCCTTTAAAGACGAACCGTATCTGTTTTATATAAGGACTCAGTGCGTACCGCGCTGTAAACACTCTCCACTTCGGTTATAAAAACCAATCTCTTAATGTTTTATAAGGCAAAAGTTGCTGTTTGTTCTGAGATCCATATAAAACACATAAACGCAATGTGGGCACCATGTAGAATTTTTTAATGTTAAACCTGGCGGTATGTAAAGTTACCGCTAGGCTTTAAAAGGTTAATAAAGTAAGCTCCGTGAATTATAGACGGGTAAAAATCACGCGACTTATTTTAGACAATAATGTAAAATTTTAAGAAATAAAGAATAGCCGCAACTTGCACATTTCCAGACGGGCTACTGAAAGACCTTCAAGCTAGGTGACATGTGCTTCTTCCTAGTGCTAAGAAATTGATTGTGGGTAATCACTGACCAGTGGGGTAACTACGCCCATTTTACCCTACTTTGCTGCAGTGTACTCCAGTTTAATGAAACAATATAACCAAAAACCTATAGTTTATAAAAAGTTCATAAATTATTTATTTAAAGAATCCAACATGTTTCGGCCCGTCGGCCATCTTAAAGAACAGTAAGGAATAGTCGTGTTTGGTTAGAGGGTTTTCTTTGATGTTACTCCTTGCCAATTTGTAAATAGTTGCCGACATTTTGAAGAATCGTGATGCCTTCGACAAGTCGACAAGGCCTAACAGGCTCGGAGACTTGAATTTCAGCAATACCGCTGTGGGAACCTCAATTCTCACAAGTCTAGAATCTGCGTAGTTTCTGCATCCGCAGATCTTTTACAATAATCTTAACACAACATCCAACGGTATACAACTTTTGCGTTTGTATCAGCTGTCATTTTATAGCCAAGGAATCAGAACATGAACAAAACGTGTACTCATGTTAGTCTCCTAACAAAAGTTGATCACTATTCTCCATCAACACTCATATATAATTTAAACCGATTATTAACATTATAAGGATTATTTACCTATAGACCTCTTATAATTGCCCGAATTATATGCACGTAACGTGGAAAGTTTGTACCTTATGTATTTATTTAAATAACCTAAATTGAGCAAAATTTCTACAGAAATTATAGTGTAGATGGAACACATCATTAAACCATTTTAAATGTATTGTATTAAAAGACACTTTTTATCCCGTAACTATAGACACGCTTCCAAGCTAACTGAAATATCGAACTTTGTTCGCTACAGTTTTAGATTTCTGTCTTTCACGTTACCTTCTGCGAATGGCGTGTAGATCACATTTGTTGATACGTACTTCAAAAGTCACGTTCACATTAATTATATTTACTAATCCTGAAAAATTACTACTTAACTACAACACTTTGCAATACTGTAATACTCTTTGTGAGTTACAGGTGGATATATCATTAACGTAATGGAAGTTTCATGTGACGTATTTGAATTATCATTACTGAAGCTTCGTTTCTAGTCAAACATTGTCTGTATTCTATGAAATGAATTAATGCCAGCCAGAGGAAGCGAATTCCCAAATGTCCCATACAGTACGTACATATTCTGTAATTTTAAGAGATAATATACTGTCAGCCCAGGACTTTGTACTAATTTGACGTCAAAGTTTATACAATAACTTCTGAAAGGGACGTATAATATCTGCTTTCATTAAAAGCCTGAAAAGACAACTTCGCGAGCTTAGCGAGAAAGATGAACTAATAGTTACACAGTGAAGTACTATGTTTTCTGCGATTCGACACCGTGTATTCCTATGGATGTTCACCGACGTTTCGGAAGAAACGCTGCCTGAATATGGAAGCAATTCATCGTCATATAAACTTCAAGTCTTAAATTCCTGTCGTAAATAGGGGGAGCAAGAGGGTCTTGCCCACTTGCGGGAGGGGAAAGGTTCTAGCAATATTGAAATCCCGCAGGTCTCCCGCTAGTCATTTTGATTTATGACCAAGAGTTGGCGGTGCCTAAAACCGCCTATTAAGTAAACGAACGTTACTAGATCGTGAATTATGTACTTACTCGTAAAGTCATGCAACATATAAATAATAATACAATGACAAAATTAATATAACAATACTTTCAATTACGCACTTTCCCAGCAGCTCATTTAATAAGTTTCACAAAAAACACGTTCTACAGCTATAAAACATGATATTAAACGCCAATGTTTCGATCATTATTATAAAATTATTTAATGTTATTCTCAGGACATAATTTATTAATGAATCACACGTTGTAGGGCATAAGACACAAGCCAAGGAGCAGACAAATATAAATACTGAAACAAGCACACGGGAATTTGCCCACTCACTAGAATGGCCACTTCCAACATCTGATGAGTCGTACAGCAGAAATTCACTGCCTTGCTTCAGTTTTGTTTAGCTACCAGTTGCCAGGGAATTCTTTAATCCATAACATATTTCTTGAATTTATTCTTGAACATTAATTTGCACATAAATATTTTGCTGAAGTTCGTGAAGTATTTTGCCGTTTGTATCTCAATAAAGGAGATCCAAATTAGACAACAATACTCAGATTAGTGAAAATGTTAGGAAAATTGAGAGTATTTGCGACAGAAAATTTGCTAGGCCTGTGACAAGAAGGACACTGCAGCACTGTTGAAGATAGGCTAAACCGAGCACCATGAAAGTCTTTAAGAAGACTGTCAAGGGACTCTCTTTGTGACAAGTTGCTTTCGAACAGATAACGACTAAGTTACGTTGCATCAGCTTTATGCCCGTTGTACAGCCGCAAGAATGGATTCTGCCACTGGTATTTTGTGTTACGCGTGGAAGTGTTTACCTGGTGGACAATATTTTTACAGACAAGACATAGTTATACTTCAGTGGATACATTAATAATTAAAATATCACAATTTGGAGCGCTGAAACCACACACACTGCATAAAAAATCGGTGCGCAGTGTCTTGAAAACGATTTGTGGGACCATGGTTTTTGAAGACAAAATTTCCGCTGAATATTGCCCAAATGTTTCGCTCATTTCATTGCCCTGCTGAAATAGAATGAAGAGGACTGCTAGCTTCAGCAAGATGAGGCGACCGACCTTACTGTGGACACAACAGCTTTCTTAAAGAATTTCAGTGACCGCATTTCCGGGCGTAAAATTTCGCCACCACGATCCCCAGAACTTAAAACCTGACTTATTTCTGTGAATATTTGCTTAAAGAAAATACAGGGCAATAACCCAAGGAGACTGGAGGACCTTAAACATAAAAAAGAAAAAGTGTTGCCGGCATTGACCAAAAAAAAAAACTGTTGGAAAATTTGCAAAACGCCATGAAAAAAAAAATGCTCTTCTTCAAAAACGTGGGGGACATTTCCATCATCTGTTGTAGTTACACATTTCTATAACATTCGTGGTATATTTTAAAAATAAAAATGGAATAAATGTTTTACACCATTTGATCGCGTTTTATACGTTACACTCTGTATTATCATAGTGGGATGAAGTTCAAGCTGCTTCTTAGCGGTAACGCGATTTTGGCAGCCTTCGTAGAATGATATCCGTGTTTCCCGCAGGCATGACGCTCTTGCCCCGAGATCTCTTATTAAAATACATATTGGATCACGTTGCTGCTACCTGTCGTATCAGTCTTACAAAGTTTTAATCCGCTTTTACTTAGAATGCTGTGTAGATTATATAAGGAAATCACTCCTGGCTGCAAATATACTTTTAACCTTAATATCATTTACGTAGACCTCAAAAGTGCCCGATACAGCGCAGTTAGTTTTGTTGTGTATATCTCGGCAAATGTAACTGATTTATAAAAATAATTATGCACTGTAAAGATTCAAGTTTTCTTGGATATGACGCTGTGAATATTGACAGTTACTTACAGCAGGATACAACAATCCTTGTAAACTCTGGTCTACAGTGGGCAGACCAGACAAAAAGTTGAGACTAGGATGAAAGAACATCACCAGCAAATCCGCTATGGACTGCGAGACAAGTCGGTAGTGTCAGGTCACAGCTTCAGCGAGAATATCGCTTCCAAATCTTGGACTCCAAAATTCTCTCCGCTAAATCCCGATGCCTGGACACGTAACTAAAAGCGCGTAAAAATCGATGAGGAGTCATACGCAGAAGAACTGAATCTTCATCAATCCGGCTGTCAGAAAATTTAATCTCACATTTCCTACAATATGCACAAGCACGTTATGATATACCCCTACATTATATTTCACGTGGGGCCGCGGTGGCGCAGTTGGTTGAGGCATTGCGCTATAAACCGGCGGGTCGTGGGTTCGATTCCCGATGGTGTCAGTGGATTTTTTCATTGGCATAATCCTGTCGGTCGACTCAGCCTCTAACAGAAATGAGTACCAGGAATATTTCCTGGGGGGTAAAGGCGGCCGGCGCGTATGGCTGACAACCTTACCACCTTCATGTGCCGATTGTCTAGAAATCTGGGAACCTCGACCTCCTGGAACCCGAAGGGCCTGTCCAGGCCTGTAATGGGACTGCTTTGCCTTTATATTTCACGTGCCTAATTCCAAGTATTATTTTGTAATCGCCAAGAAACCGAAGTCTAAGAAAAGCCTGATAATACGTGTTATTTTACATTCTACAAAAAGAATACTTCTTCATAAGTTATATACTGTTCTGTAGTCTATTAACATACATTATTTAAGGATCTCTAAGTTAAAAATCGGCTATCGCTCCTACAGTCTAGGTTTGGGTGTCCACCTTATTGTTAATACTGGTTGTAAGAAATTAAAAGATATTATTATTATTACTCACAGGTTGAACATAGTCCATGGTCTGATTAAATTAAACATTCTAAACAAACTTTCAGAGACTGGCTGTACCTTCATCCTCAGTAAGACGACGGGTATTGCTACTCATTTGTGTTTCATGAGGATGGATAGTTCGCGACTGGGTGAAACACCGTGTTCTCTGGATGTTTTATTTTAATCAGAGAACTTACGAAGTCCAAATGTAACACTAAAGTAAAATAATAATAATAATAATAATAATAATAATAACGGTTGCCACTAAACTTCATAAAATCACTGAAAATAATAGTCATTAAGACGCCAGGTCCAAATCACTTGCTAATTAATTATGTGATACGATGGCCTATGTGTAAAATTATGTTCCGACACTGGGACAAACCGAGACTCATTTAATAAACTCTGGAGCACAGAATCCTCATTACCTGTCCCTCCAGTCTCCGACCGGGCTCGTTAAACAAATAACTTATTCACACTCTTGAATATGATTCAATGCAGGTAAAAGTTTATTTGCCGTGGAAAAATCCTTGGTTTAGCAAAGTGAGTCGCCTTGGCATCAGACGAAACATCAGTCTTTCTTTATTTAGGGTTTTATAATTTCCTTTAAGCAAAACAAAAAAAGCGCACGCAAAACCTACTCAAGATAAGCAGGACTAGGTATCAGCCAAGTGTTCGGCACTTGATTTGAATTATACATATTTGCGTGCGGTCAGAAAATAGAAAATGCAAATTAGGCTAGAACTGCTACCAGTACTTTGAAAAAAATAGGACCACTTAGAAACCTACTGCAAGGAATATTTCATCGACTTGATGTTATATTTAAAATATCAGAGTGATATCTCGTGTGGAACATCGGCTCAGAAAATTGCAACCGCCGTGTGAAGGACTTAAAACAGGAGAAAAGATAATATTAAAATGCATCCTAAAGAAAAATTATGTAGAAATTGACACTGAACGAAACGGGCTAATAATAATGCGTGATTTCAGCCTTCATCAGCGATGTAAATCAGATCTTCCCTCTTAGGCTTTTACGGTAGACAGAATTTAATATCGACAGTATTATGACACAGGGCAGTATCTAGCATCATGCGGGAACGTAAGTCACAGCGTAGTTTAATATCTGTATGGCAGTAAAGCCCTTCTATTCGTTATGTCTCCAGTTCGAATCTAAACCAGATTCCATAAAATTCTCACATAGGTTTATCTAGACTTTCCGGATCTTTCCAAACGAATATAAGCAGACAAAGCCTGAACTGAATACACCAGGACAGCTTCATTCGGAATCACTCACTTTTCTTTGGCTGCTTGACCAGAAGAGAAAGAAGGCACCCTGCTTACAAAAGCCGGTAATTACTTACCAGTCAATCAAACATAACGTCTGATAAGACTTGAATTTTATCGAATCTCGCTGGACTATATAAAGTGCAGATAAAAATAATTCAGGGACAAATGAATCCCTAACTAACTAACTCCATGGAGCAGAGGCCTTCTTGAGAAGCTAACAGTTTCTCAGCTAGTAAAGAAATTCCCTGCATTTTATGGAACCCGAAGGTTCATTACCGCATTCACAACAGCCCGCCACCTGTCCCTATCCTGAGCCAGCTCAATCCAGTTCATGCCCCCACATCCCACTTCCCGAATATCCATCTTAATATTATCCTCCCATCTACGCCTGGGTCTCCCAAGTGGTCGCCTTCCCTTGGGTCTCCCCACCAAAATCCGGTATGCACCTCTCTCCTCCCCCATACGTGCCACATGCCCCGCCCATCTCAGTCAAGTGAATCCCTATTAAGCCAAATCCAACAAATCTATGGCCAAGATAGCGGCTCCTTTATATGATGTTTTGTAGTTGGTACATTCTGGCGGAAGTTTAGGAAGGACATGATGCCGCCATCTTCCATTAAATACGAAGAGATTAGGCTCCTCTTGATCTTGATATATACCGTACAAGTTACACGCAATCAAAATCTCGAAAATGTTACTCTCAGCACTTACTCTTATAAGAATTTCAGAATTCACTGTCTTAAGGCACTCGACATCACCGCGGTACCTCTAGATATGGATGATTTGTTCACTCCACGTATAAATCGCTATATTACAGACACAGGAACTGCCTTCTGTATTTGTCTTATCTTTCTATATATTGGGGGGGGGGGGGTTAGGGTGTAAAAGTTCCATTATTCACCGCCACTACTTTATACGAGTGCACTACGCTCCACCGATAAAGGTTTAATGTCGCGCAATTGAATTCATTGCACCGCCCTGTGTACGTCTCTGGCAGTGAGCAGTTACTGTGTTTAATGCGTCACGGCTTGTTTCTGAAGATTAAACATAAAAACTTTAATTTTAGCTATTGCATTTTACGAGTTACAAACTTGGCGTCTGGCTCTGCACGACGCAGGTGGCCTGCAGGTGTGAGGAGAAAGTGCCGAAGACAGTGTTAGGTGCAAAGAAAGAACAAATAACAAGTAGATGAAGGAACAGGAGGGGTCAGCATAATTCCTAGGCCTACACGTTATCTCACGATGGCTGATAGTTGAAATGAAAAATAAACTACAGCCAGAATATGTCGCTGGTGATGGACAGGGCGTTGAATTGAACAGAACCAGTAGAGTACGTCCATTGTTTTGAATGTATTTCGGTAAGAAGTCCTCCTGTAAGAGATATTGAAAATGCGCGCTACGAAGTACAGCTGTGAAAGGCAGGACATAGTATTATGGTAAGTAATGTCCTTTCTGAGGCCAACAAATTGAGACCAAATACAAGCAGCTGTAGGCACAGCTAGATGTCATCATATGGTGCAGACAAGTAGTGTGTAGAGTGCGTCTGGCAATGCGGGCTTCTTGAAATCAGTGGAGCGATGATTCCTGTCCTGAACGAAAGAGATATAGCTTTCTGTCATTTGTTTCTTGGTTGCGGAGTAACAAACCCATAGAAATCCACGGTTGCCTGAATTTGTAATACGGTAATGTGTGCTTATCTCTGCAGCAGGTGTGCGAATGGAGTAGAGAGTTTAAAAATTGGGAGTCTTTTTTCGTGGATGTCACTCGACGGGGCCACGTCCACGGAGTCAAAATGACGCAAGCAATTGCGGAGGCTGTACATGTCACTTGCAAAACCATCGGTTTAAGGTAAAAGAAGTGGCTGCCATCAGTCATGTTTGAGCTGTTCATACCATTCATGGCATGTTGCAATTTAAAAAAGTGTCTGCACGTTGGACACCCAGACAACTACGGAACTTAAGGATGGACAGGAGGACGCGGGTCAGAAAATTCCTCAAGGATATGAAACATAAGGTGATAGATTCCTGAAGCGCATGGTGGCTGTAGATGACAGCTGGGACCACTACTCCCAGGTCTGTGGAGTCGGAGTCCGAGTAGGAAGCAATTTTAGGTGAAGTCGGAAGGAATTTTTTGGTGGAGTTGGAGTCGGAGTTGGTAAAAATGTACTGACTCCGACTCCGACCTCAGTCTAAAATCTTAACTAGATACTCCAACTGCAGAGTCCTGATAGCTACAGTAACCATTAGACTTATACTTAAATATAGGTTATAAGTCAAAAAAGTAGCCTGATGATTCACGTGATGTTGATGAAATGTCTTATAGGTTTACATTTATTAATGCATATTGAGCTTTTATGAAGGAGTCGGAGTCGGAGCTTTTGTGTACCGACTCCACAGGCCTGACTACTCCTACACTGAACCGAAGAGATCAAGCAAAGTATGGTGCCATTCCAGCTCCAAAAATTGTTTTAAAAATTCCGCACGCATGCATCAGCGGGAAGAAGTAATTTTGATGCAGTTCTGCGATTACTAAGTCCCAAGGGTAGGGAACTCATCGTCCAAGTGTATCAAAGTCACCACTCTCGTGTTGTGACTTTAGAAATAATATGAGACCCAACCGTCATGGATGGCTAAGTACCAGTATCTAGAATCTAGATATATAAAAAAAGTTTAAAATTTTAGTATAAATTTTAAAATATTTCAGAATGAATTTTATTTAATATATATTTATTTTAATTAAACTTTTTATATTCAAAATTCAAAATTTATTTGGGGACCGCACAAAAACATTCGAAGGGCCGCGGGTTGAATACCCCTGATCTAAATGCAGCATGTAAACAAAAGGCCACACACTGCCCACATAACACGTGGGACAATCACGGACATTCATTTTCAGGGTCTCCCTCATTCTCCGTACTCGCCTGAAATCACTTCTTGTGACTAAAACACTTTTGTGTCACTCAAGGCGACCCTTGGTGGAAAGATCATCCTATCATGAAGTCGGCCAAGAGGCGGCGCTTGAATGAATAGGTACGCAGCATAAATAATTCGCCTGAAGAAGAATCCAGGCATTACTGAATCGCGGCATGACATGCGTTAAAGGTAAAGGGAATTGTGGTTAAAACACGACAAAATTTAACCGAAATAATATGTACTACAGTAGCTGACGAAAAGTCGTTAAAATCTTAATTTCACTCACTTACTTAGATTTTGTCTTATCAAGGGCTGTATATGCATGTTGGAATGGAGAACGCTCCGCCATACTAAGGAGAGTATAGGGTACAGACTGCCAATCAGCACGTGCCTTAAGCTATGATATCAAAAGTTCCTTCCCATCACTTTTAGGCACTTTTGCAAAGAATTTTCTGATCAGTGGTTGCCGGTTTTGTCACATCCATCCTTCTGTCCCTCCGTCTGTCGTTCTGAATAGGTGGAGGAAATCATGTATCAACTCTCGCAGAACATTTCGCCCTCCATTAGAAAGACTTTCGTGAAATTTTTTATTGGAGATACGTACAAGAAAATCTGTTTACATATACCACTTTTTTAAAAATCGGAGGAAAGCAGCAGACATTAAATGAAGACCTTCGCACTTGCACTATTTTTTGAAACGTAAGTGCGGAAATCCGTTGGTAGGATGAGGAGAAACATCACCCGCGCGTAAAACAAAAGAAAGTCGTGTTCGATTTTAAATCTCCTGGAAAGATAGAGATAAATCACAGAGTAAGTGCTGTGTAAAACGTGGAAAGGCACATACAAGGCACTCGCATTTTGCAGTATTATTCTTGATATTATTCACGAATTTAACCTTTTAAAGCCAAGCGGTAACTTTACCTACCACCAGGTTTAACACTAAAAAATTCTACGTGGTGCCCACATTGCGTTTATGTGTTTTGTACGGATCTCAGAACAAACAGCAACTTTTGCCTTATAAAACATTAAGAGACTGGTTTTTATAACCGAAGTGAAGAGTGTTTACAGCGCGGTACGCACTGAGTCCTTATATAAAACAGACACACTCCGTCTCTAAAGGGTTAAAGCATAGGAAGAATAATAGGGAACGTGCCAAAAATATTACGCACGGCTTAACTTTCCCACGTGCCTTCTGTAAGCAGTGATGAGAAAGAGGTAAGATTGTATCGTTGTCTTTTTGTTTACGCTTGTTTGTTCATATCGCATTGCCAGTGATATGCTTTTCAAAAAGGACGTACAGAGAGTTACATCCACTTGGACCACTGTAAGAAGTCTGTGTGTATTGTTTATTCCGTCTTTCAAATGCTGGAAAATCGGACAGAGGACAGAGCTGTGCCGCATTTCTGGAAGTTATCAGGCGGCTTCTCACCACGGAGCCGCGGTCTCAGTGTCATGGCGGTCCATGTTTGATTTGTGGTTGACAAAGTGGTACTGGGAGAGGATTTTCTACGAGTTCGGTGGCTTTACCCTGTCAATTAACAATACACATGTGCTCAACTTTCATTTATCTACAATCCAGCGGCTGTACAGTACGTCCATTAGAGGCCGTACTTCAATGGAGACAGTTTCACCTCACTTTGAGGTCTTAAAAATTACTGTTACAGAGCTGACGATCCAGGAATACAGGTTCTATTCCCGGCAGAGATCCTTATCCTCTCAAAAACTTTTACATTTTGTCTCGAAGACAACCCAGCTTCCTACTTCATGAGTTTTGAAGGTATTACCCTGAGAATAGAGCGATTTTGCGTGACTCTGACAAATATCTCCACCAAGAATGTGTGGAAATGGAACTCCACTGCTCCTTACGCCTTCATGACGTTTTCTTTTAGGTTTATCCTCAAGTTATTCGACGCTACAAGTCTAAAATCTGAGCCACTAGTAGTGCCATCAAGTTTCTTTTTCATGGCTTGACAGCCCTAGCTCCCTGATCACACTCAGACACACCACACTCTGTAGAAATCCTCTGGACGAGTGATCAGCCCGACGCAGGGACCTCTACTCGACAATACACAGCACTCACTAGAGACAAACATCCATGCCCCCGGCGGGATTCGAACCTACAGCCCCAGCAAACAAGTGGCCGCAGACCCACGCCTTAGACTGCGTGGCCACTGGGATTGACAGTGTCATCAAATATACCACTGATTGTTTAATTAATACGTTTAAATATACCACAGCCCCTTATGTTCATACGTAAATATGTAAATTCTTTCCGAAAATTAATCACACAAACAAAGAAAGAGAGGCAAGGACGCGACTTCCATGTATTCACTTTATACAACTTGTGCAAGTAACGTAGGGTTAAAGTAATATTTATTGACAAGCAATGTGACCGAAAACAAACGACATTCTTTCTACACTTCTTTCTCTGTTCACAACCCATAGCCTTGGCGTTATTCCATTCGACACAATTTGACCTAGGTAGCCTAATTAAGAACCTGTCACAAAGGAACTGTCGTTTGTTCCTTGGGCAGATACAGAGGCTTGCGTGCAACTTGGGCAGTGTCATGTCGGCAACTGTGTGCATGAATACTGAGGCAGGCATGGATATGCCGTGACCCAGCCCTCTACAGTTTAAAAAGACAAACACTCTGCGTCAGGGTGTCCATATACAGAATCGTGGGCCATATATATCTTACGAACACACCTAGTAACAAGAGAGGAAACTTAAGCAAAGGTGACAGTTTTGGTGTGTCCGTTACCTTAATGATTATAATACTTAATTGCTTCACGCTGTCTCTTGTGGTTGTGTTATAAACAGCATGAACTAATGGTATCAAGAAATACTTTGGTTAATACCATTATTTTACATGTGTCTTGACAGTGCTTATGTAACACATAACCTGAGTCTTCTCTGTATCCTAGTAACACGTCTACAATCCGTCGCCCTGAGTCATGATGATGTTTCTAAAGTAAGGAGGAAAATTATAATGACATTTAATATTGGTAAAAGCTAGGAGAAGTTGTCGAACCAGTTCAATTTTGGTTGAAATCGGACAAAATTAACGGATATATAAGCACTTGTACGGGTAAATCCAGCGTAGATAGTTCAACCCACCACAACAAGAAAGCAAAAAACAACAACAACAACGATAACGACGACGACGACGACGACGACAACAACAACAACAACAACAACAACAACAACGACGACGACGACGACGACAACAAGAGCAATAACTTGTATGGAATTATTTTGCATTGAAACGACTTCACTTTTATGCTTTGAGTGTAGTGCAGCATTAAAGTACATTTTTTATAAAAAGAGTTCAATCTTATTTGAAAAGAACACTATATTAAACAAATAAAACGGGCCTGTTTTAAAGCTGTCTAATCACAACGAAATCTTCTTTTGTTTGTCGCGTAATATTGTGTGTGTAGGTCTCTGTGCACTCGAGATGCCCTTAGATATGCATATATTTCTTCATGTACAGTGTCCCTTACCTTTTTTTTCCGATTTTGAACCAAAACAGAAGTGGTCTGACTACTCGCAAGAAGTCTTGGTAACCAAACGCCATGGATATCCATCCAGCGACCATGATGTGCTACTTGAAAACAATTATGACTAACAGAGCGATACAATAAGCGTGCTGCAGGAATGCAAGACTATGTTAAAAATGTTTTACGCAATATAAACTTTGAGTTGAGATTATTTGTGCTTGGCAGACTCTGCAATTTTTATATCATACATAAAAATATAATAATACTAATAATACTAGCATGATCCCGCCATTAG
The DNA here is from genome assembly GCA_013340265.1 of Coptotermes formosanus. NCBI lineage: Eukaryota > Metazoa > Arthropoda > Insecta > Blattodea > Rhinotermitidae > Coptotermes > Coptotermes formosanus. Next base: position 354,213 of record BLKM01000454.1, read on the forward strand.
TCTATGCCGGATCTTATTTTCACTGACTGAGTGCGCTGGAACTCGGAGGGGTGCTAGTAAAGGGCATCACTGGTTTCTCTCCTCGAATCCAGTGCTCCGTGGTCCAGGGCGTTTGAAATCTAATTCTAGACGTGTATTTGGTTACCCCAGAACTCGGCAATCCTTTATTTCACTTACAGATCTTGGTTTTATCTCATTAACTTACACATACGTATATTCACACAAGGTCAGTTCACTTCGTCACCCAATCGCAGCGTCTCCTTCGCGCCACACCGCCCTCGGAGCAACCGCCTCTTATTCCCTCTGTCACCCCACATACTTCTCAGTCGTCGTGGTTTTACAAAGACCCTTCCTGGACAATACCTGTAGAGGGAACAACCCACTCCTCCTGCCTGGCCGTCCCAAGTCATCTCCGCAATTAGCCTTCTCACGACGACTGCCTACCTGCGGTGTGTCGATCCTTTGCATGGTCGGTCAGGAGGCACATTCCTTACTAGTGAACATTATTTAATTTACAAGTCGCCCGCGGATTTGGCCCGTTATAAGTCTTTATTGGACAAAATTACAGTTTCGAAATGTACCGTTCATGTGGGATTGGCTGCAGTTGTTAAAGCCTCCGGTAAAATTGTGTCGTCCATGAATTGGCAATTTTAAATCTTATGGTTCTTCAAGAGTGGTAGCCATTACTTGACTTGTTAGGTCAATATGAATTCTCGAAAAATGTAACCAGTATCAAATAAATTTCTGCTATCTATAGAACTTCGCTGTTATAGCCCCAAAATATAGATCTGCTCCAGTTTCCAGGCTTAATAGTGTAGTGAAATTACTATCATTTAATATTTAAAGGCTGAGAAAACCTGAAAGAGTTTTAAATATTCAGCCCGTACCGCGCAGTAAACACTCGTGCTCGGTTATGAAAAGTCAGTTTGTGCTGCACTGTATAGGGAAATAATCGCTGTTTTTTCTGACACAGGCACAAAACACATTTAAGTACATTTTGTGGGGAGAATAAAGGATTTTTTTAATTTTAAACCTCCTATGATATAAAGTGACCGCTAGGGTCTAAAAGTTCAATAATCTGATCTATTTTCGAGATAAAATTACCACACACTTACCCCTCAAACTTTCCGTCCTGTTACAGTATCCATTTAACTGAGCGCACGTGTTATTCATTTCTATTGCATTTAGAACTTAAGTCATGTGGCCAAAAATATTATAGATGTTGGGCCACCCTGGTCTGTGTAAAATACGCATGTCCACTTGCATGATAGGTTTGTAATTATATATACCTGTACAGGTAGAACTGCTTGCGGTGTAATGCACAGTAGTGGACAGCCGAATGATGGATTGGCCTAAGCACCGGATCGTGCGCTAATGTTGAGGATTACCAGGTGAACACTAGCATGGAAATAATTTTTACTGAAGGTGTCATAAAACCAGATTAGCAAACTAAAGCGTTATTAAGGCTCACATATAAGGCAGAATGTTCAGAAAATTGTGTACGCTGTAAAGGATTTTTAGGGAAAAGTCAAAAGGAGGTTAATATTTTGTGAGTTGCTATGTCGTGCGTGTAGATACCAATGTATGGCAGGAAATTTGATCCTTTTCTGCAGAACTTCAAAGCGTCATCTATCAGAAGACAGTAAGATTCATAGCCAAAGTCATGTAAATTTAAAATTTAATGCTGAAAGGAAGACCTACATGGGGACAATCCAAGGCTTAATTTTGAGGCTAATTTAAAAATTGAAGAAAAGTGAATTCCTTTGTACCGGAATAGGGACCGATAGCGGTTGCTTGTGAACAATGAAATGATCATTCGGTTTCCACAAAATGCTGGCTTTTATTCTGTACTTTAGCTACTATCAGCTTATCAAGAACGTCTATCATTAAGTGAGTTCTGGAATTATATGTTTTCCTCATGATGTATGTTTTGCACAAATTACATAAGGATGAAGGCAGAAAAAAAGGGTTGCTCGAATGACATATAAGAAGACTCGAAGGCCGAAGATGCGATACTCATTAGACTGAATTACATAAATAACACTAAGCATTCCCTCTGACACAAAATATATTTGTTATTATTTTTCAAACACTACATGTTTCGATCATGCCGATTATCACCAGGTGTTTATTTATACAAAAACTTGAATTCAAGGTAAAAATGTAATTTTGCGAGATCTTACAAATGATATAAAGTATAAAACAAAGCTATATATTTACACCTACCGATCAGCCAATCACCACCAACACTTCGCTTTATTAAAAACGTATACAGGCAAACAGGTTTCGGGTCGAGACAACATACTTATACATTATACACATTTTTATATACCATTACATTACGTTACATTCAATGTTGTAAAAACAGGAGGATCTTCCACTTTCCAAAACAGACAGGATTTTTAATTCGTGGTTTCTGTACGGCCTGATGATGGCTCCTTGAGCCAAAACCTGGCTGCCTGTATTCGTTTTTAATCAAGTGAAGTGTTGGTCGTGACTTCAAGAAGTGGGATGCAGGGGCATGGACTGGATTGAGCTGGCTCATGATAGGGACAGGCGGTGGGCTGTTGTGAATGCGGTACTGAACCTCCGGGTTCCATAAAATGCAGGGGATTTCTTTACTAGCTGAGAAACTGTTAGCTTCTCAAGAAGGCCTCTTTTCCATGGAGTTAGTCAGTTAGTTGGTCGTGACTGGCTGATAGAAAGGTGTAAATATATACGTTTGTATCAGCACACCTACTGGGATGTTTAGTATTAAAATTATACAATATAAATTGCATCGACTTATAATTCTTGGTGGTGTGTTACAAGTCAATGCAAGTTGTATTGTACATCATATGTGAGATCTCGCAAAATCGGATTTTTATCTTGAATTTTAATTTTTTGTGTAAATAAACACGCGATGATGATCGGCTTGATCGAAATATGCAGTGTTTGAAAAAAATAATAACAAATAAAATTTGTGTCAGACGGGAAAATTAGTGTTATTTACGTAATTCTATACACACAACGAAATGGATAGCGTCAAATTGATAAATAGAGTGCGTACCGTGAAACCAAAAGGAATAGTGAAGGGCGATACATTTTAAGGCGTTATTCAGATATTTATGTAGGAAGACTGAGAGAAATTACAAAAATCGTAGAATGATCGTATGAACACTCAAATATTTTGTTAAGGTAAAACATGATATTCTTTGACGAAATTTCTGACCCTTAAAAATTCTGTACTAATATTTCAGCCGACCTATTTGGCATTACACCTGATTCGAGAATAGGTCTCTTCCTTGTTAGAGGTTTACATTCTTTTTCATAGGTTCTTTCCATGGGGATGGATCGGCCGCGGTGTCAAGATAAACTGACTTACATATAATGCCGTGGTTAAGAAAGCGTGGGGCTTTACCACCATCCCCACTACATGCCTTAAAGGCGTACACACAGAAAATTGTGTTTTGTTCGTCTCCTGTTGAGATTTTCTACATTGTTATTACTGTTTCTCGGACTGTAGATCAGATCACCTTTGAATATTTGTTGATGCAAGAGGACTCAGAGTATCGGTGTCCTCGAATTGAGTGAGAATTAGTTACTACGACGGAAGAGGTGGAGTTGCTAGGAAGACTGACCAAATCTGTTAGTGATACCCTATGGAAAGTCATAACTATTTGCCGCAACAAAGCAACATTAAACACAGATCAAAGGGAAATTAGGTTATCATTCTCAACGGACAGGTTATTGGACAGGTTGGACAGGAATGCACAGGGTAGACGTCGCAAGCACATGTTGGACTTTCCATAACAGTAAAAAAACCAACAAATTCATTACGGCCCTCCAAACTGTACCCCGCTCCCCAAACACTACAGCAATGGCATTTTCAAACACTGCTACACAATGAGGGTGGAATCGACCGTGCGTATACACCGAGGCCCTGGGGGGTAGTGCTCCCGACGCACGGTTCATGAGCAACCAAATAGGCCGGCACGGTCACGCTGCGAGCGCATATGTAACATTTTACACAGCACAGCGGCGGTTGGGCTCCAGGGAGACAATGAGCCACGCTCTTAACAGGTTAGAAGAGACATATCTGAGATTCATATTTTGGTGTGACGGCCTGTGACTCAGTGTTGCTGAGTACCAAATTTTCAGGGGCATATAATATTCGTATTTCATCCACAACGACTTGGGCATAATGGTATTAAAACATTATAATAACACTATTTAAAATGTAATAAAATATTATTATAACTACCCCTCGTGCCTCTTTATTAAATATTCTACATATTTTGCAACCTTTAGTTTATGTTGGATAATTTCAATTAGGGGTAACGCGAACTGCAGGTAATACTGCTTTTCTGTGAAACAGGTGCCACTGGTGTGTCTGTATATTGATTTACAACTCATTCAGTTTTTCAGTGAATTCGTTACTTTTGTTCCTCTCTGACCTTCTTTAACACAGAAGTAAAGAAGCATTAGAAATTTCAAATTATGATTAACCATTTAAAGACGAAGCGTCTCTGTTTTATATAAGGACTCAGTGCGTACCGCGCTGTAAACACTCCCCACCTCAGTTATAAAAACCAATCTCTTAATGTCTTATAAGGCAAAAGTTGCTGTTTGTTCTGAGGTCCGTACAAAACACACAAACGCAATGTGGGCACCACGTAGAATTTTTTAATGTTAAACCTGGTGGTACGTAAAGTTACCGCTAGGCTTTAAAAGTTTAAGTACACAAATATTGCATCAGTTGCTTAAAAGAGTCATTCTGATAACTGAATACCTTAGTGATATGTTGACTGATTTAATGACGCCGTCTGATAATATGTGAGCATTTGGAAACTGGTTCAGAAATAGCCGCTAAATAACATAATCTCATCAAGCTCGGTCACTGAGAAGAAAACACGGCTTCATCTAGTCAGAAAATATTATACCGTCATAAAAACGGCCAGGGCCTGACTTTAACAAAACACCTCCATCTAGAGCCGAGGTTAAGAACGAGTGGAAATATACCTCTCTACCCTCCATACGCCTTCATGGCGTGGACAAAGAAAACTTTTTGTCTAAACGCAGCACAACGTATATAGGGCCTCATTCTATTATCCAATAAAAATGCTCCACAGTAAGTATTTACACCGGCTGCTGTCCTATTAATAAGGGCTGAACTTTTACTGCAATTGTTATGTGCTTCCTCTATCCTGTCAATAGACATCTGTTATTTCCGCAAACACCATTGCTATTTGGTCTTTGTAATGAAAAACTTCTGTGTTCTCTGTGAAGTAGGAACTAAATGTCTACTTACAAATCACTTGGAAATGTGTCTTAAAGAGTTAAATTTATGAATAATATCAACTGAATAGGGGTTTCTTCCTTCACAGCCCTACACAGCAGACAGAGTGACGGGTTCTAAAGTTGAGGGTTAGTCCTCTGATCTGTACAAGGCAGCATGTGTGGTAGGTGTTGGAGGGGGGCGGACTTTTAGCCGCTAGAGCAATGGCCAAGCACGTAGAAGGACTTAAACTGTAGAAATATTGCAAGATGCTGTACATAAGACATGATCTATAGGCCAGTACACACACAGGTTTGGGTGTGACAATGTAGCAGATTACGGCGTTATTTGCCAGAATCAAATTCCGTGCGACGCAATGTCAAACTGTGGGAATAATCGATTCGTTACGAATTATTCAATTAATAATTATAGCTGATAAATTATATTAGCCAAGGTTACGATCTTTTTAAGAAAGAATGACGAGTAAATATATTTGAGCACAGATTTCATTCTTTATAGCTTTAATTAAAAATACTAATCAGTTCTATTTACCAAAGTAATAGCTGTTTTTAGGATCACACAAAACACATCTCATCATCATGGTCATCATCATCAATGTCATCATGAACGTAAACAGATGTAGGACTCCAGGTCCTGTCCTGTGGAAACTCAATCCTGGAGATGTTGTTGGTCTCTCCATCTTGTTTTTGGTCGATCTATGTCGCGTTTGCCTTGTGGTTGGTATGCCAGTGCCATCCTGGGTATTCGTCCGTGTTCCATCCTTTTAACATGCTATAGCCAATTGTTTTGGTAGCTCTGAATTTCATCTCTTACATGTTCTACTTTTAGTTTTTCTCTGATTGTTGTAATATATGAAGAATAGGGAGCTGAGCGGAATATCTGGACGTAAGAAAATGGAAGACGCAGCTTCGTAATTCGAAATCTTCGTACGGTTGAAGTAATAATATTAAGAATGGTGTCACTAGCACGCGTAATATGAATGGCAGATGATGAGTTCTTACAGCATTAGCCTTTTAAAGCCTAGCGGTAGCTTTACATACCACCAGGCTTCACATTCAAAAATTATTCATGGTGCTCATATTGCGTTTATGTGTTCTGTGTGGATCTCAAAGCAAACAGCAACTTCTGCCTTATAAAATATTAAGAAATTAGTTTTTATAACCGAAGTGGAGAGTGTTTACTGCGCGGTACGCACTGAGTCCTTATACTAAACAGATTACGTTTCGTCTTTAAAGGGTTAAACTCATGTTCGGAAAATCTAAATAAAATCGATAATTAAAGGACATGCATTTATATTATATTTAAATGTATCTTAAACAAGAAGGATAGTAGGGTGTCGAGAAGATAGGTATATAGGAATATAGGGCTGGAATAGGGGCACGTTGGGAGAGTTTGTGAGGATGGTAAAAATCTTTAGAATTCAATAAAAGACAAAATTTACTGACTAAGTTGGCAACCAAAGTTTTCTCGAGAAGTTTAATACTGTTCATTCCGTGCACTGTCCTTGTAATCGTTTATAAACACCAATATATAATTACACAAAATAAAATTATAAGTTTATATAGACGTGAACCCGCCTACATGTTACAGCGAGAAATCGCCATCTCCAGGGAGAAGTGAATACAAAGGAATCTCTAAATAAAGAGATAAAGAAAGTCGGTTGTGTCTGATTTTTTTGTGAGAAAAAGGAATACGTAATTTTAAAACATCGATCTCAAGGGAAGTCTCTAGGCTATCGAAATAGTTAGTTACTTAAGCAGATTTCACGTATGCAGTTGAGACATTAGCAACATATATTCCTTTTTCTAATGCTGAAAGTGGATAATATTAAGACATATCTCAAAGAAATAAGCTTTGATTTCGGTCGCTTGTTTTTACTGGTTTAATATGGGGTCTAATGGCGGATTCTGGTGAACACATTAGTGAGAAATATTTCGATCAGCTCAGGGACAACCAGTTTCGGAAAAACGACTGTTTTCTATTAATTTACTTACAATTGCAGCTTTAAGCTATAAATATATTTAATGCAGTGTAATGTTTCAGTGACATGATAGATTTAGAGTATAACAAATAGTACAGATGAAACAAATGGTTGCCAACCATCCAAATTATGAGCTTTATCCTAATTTAACATCAGAACTTACAGTGTATGTAAGTCAATATCAGAAACTGCGGCACATATAAGCCAATCTCAAATTCCACGGCACGTATAACTCAGTGCCGGAAAATACGGTACATATAAGTCAATATAAGAACTTCCGGTCTATATAAGTCTCGTTCAAGTCAATGTCAGAACCTACAGCATGTAAGTCAATGACAGAATCTGCGGCATATATAAGTCAGTGTTAGAATTTACGGCACATATAAGTCAGTGTCAGAACTACGGCACATGTAAGTCCTTGTCATGGCCTACAGCACATATAAGCCAATGTCATAAACTGCAGCACGTATAAGTCCGTGTCTAATTCCACGGCACATGTAAGTCAGTGTCAGAAACTACGACACAAAAGTCAATGTCAGAACATACGTCACATACAAGTCAGTGTCAGAACCTACGTCACACATAAGTCAGTTTCATAAACTACAGCATATATGAGTCAACGTCAAATTCCCCGGCATATATAAGACTGTGTCAGAAACTACGGCACATATTAGTCAATGTTAAATTCCACGATACATATAAGTCAATGTCAGAAACTACGGCACACCTAAGTCAAGGCCAGGACCGTCATGCACATCTTGTTGGACACAGCTGGATCAGCCATATAAGCCTATTACATATCATATACCGTTCATAAACATGCATAACATCCACACTGTGTGCCGCGACGTGAGGCCATCCAGTCTGCTAGACAGGTATGTAACAAACTGCGAACGTATCTACTGCTTCCGTGTTCAGGGTCCAAAGAGATCTTATACTAGTTGATGTATCACCGTTCAAAATTCTAAGAACGATACCCTGTACGGTGGGGCCTCAGTGGCGCAGTTGGTTGAGGCACTGCACTACAAACCGGAAGGTCGCGGTTTCGATTTCCGATTGTGTCACTGGAATTTTTAATTGACATAATCCTTTCGGTCGCAATATGGCCCTGGGGTCGACTCAGCCTCTAACAGAAATGAGTACCAGGAATATTTCCTGGGGGGTAAACGCGGCCGATTCGTAGGGCTGACAACCTTACCACCTTCATGAACTGTCTGTCTAAAAATCTGGGAGCCTCAACCTCCTGGAACCCAAAGGGCCTGTCCAGGCCTGTAATGGGATTGCTTTACCTTTACCTTTATACTTTGTACGTTAGTTTCTTTCTTTCTTTAATAATAAATTATTCGCTGCTTATGTCATGACTCCTTGCACGCCCACAAGTACTACTGTTTACACAACGGTTCTACGCTTAATAGCTTCTATTGGCAGTAGAACTTAAAATTATAAAATTATGACGCCATGGTATAAGGCAACATGCAAAAGAGGTAACAACTAAACATTAATTTTCATGCCATGTATATTGTCTCAAATATACGTATTTATATTACATATTTAGTTTACATTATGAAGAAAAGTTAGGGAAAATGCATTACATTTTAGGTGTATTTTGTATCAAAACGGAACGCTTTTCCCTCCCAAGTTGAATACACAGTTCCAGTTTTATTAAATTCAAATCGTTTTGTTTGCTAATTCTTAAACAAGACGAATCTAACAAGATTTCTGCAGTAACAGACGTTTCTTAAAAGCAGAATACTGTTTTAGCAGAAATTGTATCCAAAGTAGAGAAGCAGTAACGTAGACGATCTGGTTGCCTTTAATTAATCGTCCGCCCTCTTTCTCTCCGTCTTTCTGTTTCATTTATCTCATTCAGCCAAAAAACATAACAGACAACAAAACGTCCGACAGTGATAAATTTAAAAGGAGAACCATAAGCAAGACCATTCATGTCATGCAGCACACGTTTACAGATATTTAACACTAGACTGCTTAATAAGCTCCAAGCCACGAAGGCACATGATGCTGTGAATGATTGCTGTGATAATGCCTCAGGCCAGGGTCGCAAATTTTCAAGTAATTTCCACCTCACTTTTTACCAGTTACTGTACTTTAATGCCATATGATCAGAGATACTGATGGCATAGTAAAGAATAAATAAATAAATAAATAAATAAATAAATAAATACAATTTTGTTGTTTATGAGAATTATTTGGTGGCCAGAATAGAGTATTTGGTACGTATAGCAAGTCGCTACGGGCTTGATGGTAGGGGATCGAATCCTGGTGGAACGATTTCCCGTGACGTCCACAGAGACCCCCAGTCCTACTCAGCCTCCTGCACAATGGGTACTGGCTCTTTCCCTGTGATGAAGCGACCGGAGCGTGGTGCTCACCACCCACCTCCTTCTAACACCTGGTTGCAAATGGGTTCGAGCTGCAATTGTACCTGACCTCTTTGCTGCCCAAGCATGTTATAAGGTGATATTTAACTGGTGACTTTGTGGTGGTGAAAATTATGATAAGAAAAGCGTGCAAATATTTAATATGTTATAAATACACAAATAATTTAAACAATATATACTATACCAGAAACCATAAATATAAGCATTTAACTGGTCTGTGATAATGCGCCTGATAATTCGGGCAATTAGTCGCTTTGGTAGAGGAAATTATAAAACAGGACAGTGAATTATTCAATTATTAATTTATAGTTTCTACTAGATTAAGTGTGAAATTCCGTGAGGTAGAGCCACATTTGCAAAACTAATATTCTTGAATATATACAAGAATTTCCTTGTCTTTTATGCAAACTCAAAGTTTATTACCATGTTCAAAATATTTACGTAAATTGAACCCACTTCAATTGTGCAAACTCAGCCATTAACCCTTATACACTTGTACACAACTTTGTTGTTTGAAAATACGCACTTGTTTGCGAGATACGCAGCATAAACTAGATTTTGACTGCAGCAATCAGATGGCAACTTACGGTCAAGACCCGTCGATATTAAATTACAACCAAGTCGTGCCGCAGCCCGTGATCGTGACTTGTGAACAATGGCGGTGTCGAGACACGCAATGATTTCCTTGCGTTTAATATTAACCAAAGTGTGCCTTGCTGAAGAAAACAGTTTTCGTACAAACAATTGAGTTTCATTAATTTTGTGATATTAACCTATTTCCGAAGACCACAAAACATTTCCCGTTCTGTTTCGCTCTGGTTACATTCAGAACTTGCGCCAACAGCTGCAACATTTTACGTATTTACATATAAACCTAATTCAACTCCGGCTGCAACTTTCTTAGATTTAACATAGTAGATGCTGAATTCTGTGGAAGTTATAGGCCGTACTCTAATATTAAAAGAGAACGTACATCGCTGTTGATAGCTGAAGCAGAGTAATCAAAGAGTGGATACTAGTCAGTTTGGATTCGGAAATAAATGCAAGTAATTACCACGCAGAACGCGCTGGCAGCTGCAAGCACACAAACTCAAGGTAGTATTTTATGGGCACTTATCTACATGATACAGAGAGTGCTGTTATTTACGCTTACACATATTAGGCTGTCTGGTCCCCTCCAGTTCACAACACAATCAAAACGTAGTTCGTCTTACGATAGGCCCATAGCCTCTTCCACAGCGAGTTCTCCACAGAGAGTAATCTAGTTCTTCTTCTTTGAATTTCCAGTATCGGCTGTGTTTCTTAAAGTCATACAGTAGCTGCTTATGTCTTCTTCCTTGTCTTCCCTTCACTTCCATTCTTCCCTTGACGTTTCCTTCAATAAGAAACTCTTTCTTTAAGATTAATTTTAATAATATCCGCCTCCATGTGTATATTTTCTAAGCAGCTCTAGTCTTCAGGTTTTCCCGTCAAAATTTTCATGCTCTTCATTAAAACCAACGCTTCCGCCCCGCTTATGCTTCTCCATTTGATCATCCTAGCAAAATCTGAACACAAGTACAAACTATGAAGTCACCATTAAGCAGCTTTCTGAGCCTCCCCTTGCGTCCTTCAGCTTAGGTCCAAATATTCTTCTCAACAATCAGTTCTGGAACACCCTCGGTCCGCTTTCTTCCCTTAATGTGAGAAATCAAATTTCCGATTCATGCAAAACAACTTGTAAAGTAAGGCCTAAAATCCTGTAAATTTGAACAACAAAACAACAAGCAGACAAAAAAATTAATCCACGTTCAGGTTCAATTCAAACCGGTAATCTCAGCGTCTGAGGTTAAAGTCACATGGACAAGATTCCCCACATTACCTCAGCACCAGCTTCGCCTAGCCATTATGATGGATGAGGCGGTAAAGCCAACTTTGTAATCTACAAGAAGACCTTTAGTTAAACAAGAAAACTTCCATTGGAAAGATGGAGAATGTAAAGACACCAACAGAGAAGGAAAATTCTGGGTATATTTATAGTAGCCATATTATTCAAGTAATTTATTTCAATTGTACACGGAATGATTTGCCAAACAAGAATTTCGGTACTTGTAGAATTTAATGATTGACTTTCGGTCATAATTACCGCCAGAAGCTCACACACTTTAACTACTTTATTTTTATAGATACAAATTCAATATTTCGCACGGCCATGTTTAAAATCATTAACATAAATAATTTCATACAAAATGAGCACGCAGGCACAGGATTTCTCTCCGAATAGAAATTGCACACGAATATTTCGCAAACTTGTATATTATTTAACGGAATACAAGTACAGTGTTTTCCCTAACAAAGGCTCTCCTATAATTTCGGCAATCATACGGGTTTAGTTTATACTCTATATTTAAAATAATTTATTTGACGGCAATATGGTGGAAGGAGAGCAAGATATAAATTTCCTAAAATGGCCACACTAGAGAAAACATTTTGTTTCATCTGGACGTTAAAGGGAATGACTTGGGGAAGATGAATCTCGGGCAATCTGAGATGGAAAATAAGAAAGAAGGAGTGTTTGCCTTCTCCTCTCGGGTGTCAGAAATGTGTCACATTCATCACAAGGCCCCACGCAAAGAGGAGGGAAGCACCAAAGATTAATGATGGATGAAGAACTAGCCAGCCCACTACATTTGTATTGTTTGCTTGAGCAGGCCCAGGACTGTAGCTACAGACACAAGCAAGCAGAAAATCCGTTCATTTTTTTTGTATGAGATTTGAGCTTCTCACCGTGGTGAATGGAAAAGTTTCTGTCTTCAAGAAATAAAACCTTGTGGTCTGGTAGGTAGGTAACAAATTCCGGAGGAAATTACTACCTCCATCTTCAGAATATAAAACTTACATTATAAACATGGAATCTGCTGGTTTCTCAGAAATGCTGGTAACTTTTTAACAGATCGCATGATGTCGCATAAAAATATAGTACTCCAGTATCCTTGGTTGTCTCAATATTATTCACTGGTTCCGTCTGTGACAGAAACCTAGTGCAAATCTTAACTTTTGTTTCAGATTCTTAATTTCGTGCAAGTGTTTTTACTTAGTCCAGTTTCTTTCGACTTCCTTATTTTGGGAGTTCTTTATTCCAGAGATCCTTCAAGAATAGTGGCTGCTATACTTACCACCACTTTCAATAATGTTCCTTCTATTTTTAATATTTTCCATTCCGTGTCGTTTATGATGACAGAGATGTGTAACCAACTCCAACACAAAGCATCGTTTATTTATTAAGATGTCAGTTTGCAAAGTCCGACACGTTTCGATGATTAAATAATCATCTTCGGAGACATCTTCTCAGTGAAATATGTAAAACTTCTTGGTGTGAATTTATTATAGATAGCAGACCAAGAAGTTTTCCATATTTTACTTAGAAGATGCCCCGAAGTTGATTTAATCATCGAAACATGTCGGAATTTGTAAATTGCCACCTTAAAATAAATAAGCAGTGCTTTGTGTTGGAGTTGGTTACATATCTCTGTAATAATCTTTATATTTCTCTCACACAATGTTACGTTGCTTGCACGAATCTGATAAAAATTCGTGGGCGTTTGTATACACTCAATTAACGCTTTTCCTGTGTAATGGAGGCGTTATATGTTTTCTGTGAATAGAACGTAATTTTTTACTCTTTAAAACATTATATTTCAGAAGAAAATATTTTAACGAATTTTCAATAGAGAAACCATTAACTTTTCACTCCGATAACCATTCATTAACCTGCATACCTTCCTGACGAAGATGGAAAGTTTGAGGTTATATCTGACAAAATAAACACAAGCAGAAGCTGTAATTAAGTGATCAGTTTTTCATGTAAATTTTACTTTTATTTTTACTTAGTCCTTCCCTCTTCTACCTACTTTTTCACAGCAGGTGTCGAGGGTTTTTGCAATTTCACTTGATCACACTCAAGCACACACCACAGTCGGTAGGACTCCTCTGGAAGAGAGATCGGCTCGTCGCAGAGACCTCTACCTGACAACACAAACACTGTACAAGACAAACATCCATGCACCCCGGTGGGATTCGATCCCACGATCCCAGCAAGCGCTCGACCGCAGACCTACGCCTTAGACCGCGCGGCCGCTGGGATCGGCTTTCATGTAAATAAAATAAAATATTTTAGTCCACAAATTAATAATGGATGTGTAAAACTCGCATAAATCAATGCAATACGAAAACCGGCTTTCGTTTCATCTAATCACTCTTTCTTTATAGTTTATCATTTTAGGAATTATTACTTTAATCAAGTACTCTCCACAGCCTATTACAATAGTAGCCTTCAACCATGAATTGTTGGTACAATAGCTTCTCCTTTCAGAAACCACTGACGGAAAAGTATCCCTTACACAAATGCATTGAAAGAACAGTTAAGATGCTTAGATTTTCCAATTTATATGTGTGTAGTCAATATGATATATTTGTTTATTCTTACTGGTAATAAACATATGTATTTCATACAAAAACACTAATCACCAACAAATGCACAAAGAGAGTTTTATCATCGATTGTAACACACTCCTACATGTTTCGACCCTGTTGGGTCATCTTCAGGGAGAACTTCTTTGTTATCGTTACGCTAAGGTTGCACTTTATAGTTGAGTGAGAATGTGATGTTGACTGTGTACTGCGTTGTTTTTGGAGGCGTGAACTCTCTGCGGTCCCGGCTTGCAGGCCGGGACCGCAGAGAGTCTGACGCCACTGTGTCACCCCCTTACAACCGGCTGTGTACTGTGCTGCCCGTTGCGTGTTATTTTCAACTCATAACATTTCACGCCCCATCGAATCCCTGCGAGAAGCCTACTAATACCAGTGTGTCTGTCGCCCGTTCTTCCTTCCGTCAGCCTTATCTGTCTCTAAGAAAGTGGAGAACGGCTGAATGTTTCGTTTTTATGAAACTCAATATCAGTTAATTTTGCGAAAAATTTTCGAGCCATTGAATTTTTCATTTAGAACAAATAATTTTAACGTCCACTTTAGATGACGATCTAAAGGCATTGCTAACTGCATTTAGAGCATAACTCGCTAAATATTTATTGGAGCGAGACCAGTTTGCACCAAGCGCTGTAGAGGCAAACGCAGCATATGGATACTTTCTATCAGCATAAGTAAACTGAAGGGACGAGGAGTGAACACTGTTAAATTTGTGTATTGCATAATGAGAAACTACCTGCCTATCGTAACAACAATGCGACGTGAAAGAAAAAAAGGAAGATCTTGACCTTGTTTTTACTGCGTTGAAATCAAATTGGGGTTTTCATATTTTAGTGCAGTGTTACATTAAAGTATAATATTAATCATTTTACTTAAACAGATGTACTTTAATATAATTACACAATCATTAATATAGACGAGGTATTAACTTACTAGTTCTACTCCGTTTTGAATAAGACTGTGCTTGAAGTTTTCTTGTAAATATATTGCTGGTTTCCTGTAAGGGAGCAATTCATTACAGTGTTTTATTTTTTCCTTTTATTTACAAAACCAACACATGCACACATTGTGTACACAACAGTATAATTTCTATATGTTTCTTTGATTAAATCGCCATCATCAGGGAGTGAAAGAGAACAAGTTATTTACAAATGTTAAAATATGATACAATTAAAAGTAGTACTACACATTTTTACCACAGTGATATCTGCAGCAATGTGTATAAGAAGTCGGATGCAATAAAACTCAGTAAAATAATATGTGTTCTTAAAAGTTCATCCGTTACGTAATGTTTACCTTAGAACAGGCCATGAAGGCCCAGAGGGGGTTTAGAGTCGTAATTTTAGTCCTTGTTTAACCTCGGCGCTAGATGGGCGCTTTGCTCCCCGGAACGAGACACAGTGCCCATTTTTATAGGGGGCTGGGTGGGCCTCATGGCCCATTTGGAGGGGTGCGGAAAATTTTTCCCTTACCGGAATTCGATCCCCGGACCATCCAGTCCGTAGCGAATCGCTATACGGACTCCGCCATCCCAGATCAATAACAGTCTACCAATTTTGAATACTGATGTAAGATTCGAAGGGGTATACGAATGTCTAAAAAGCGGTCTTAATCCATAATGGATCTGTTCCTGAATTGCGTGTTTCAAAGTTTACGTCACATGCCAGAAAACGGTGTTGTCATGTAAATTATTTCAATTACGCGTACATAGCCAAACTAGCCACGTGCCCATCACGTGACGGACTTACACTGCCTAGTGTTCAAGCACCTCTCCGCGATCTCTTTCATCGCTGTATTTTTAATACGGCAAAGAAAGGATTAACTTCATCCGAGTGCTGCTATCTTGTTGTGGTATGCTGTAAGATATACACCATGCTCAACTGTTTCTTCAGCCTCAGGTCATACCTCATAAACAACACTTTCGATACTCAACTGTTTCTTCGGCTTCAGGGCATACTTCACAGAGAACACAAAAAAGCGGTAACCATTAAACACGGGGTGTAACTCGTATGCCAGAGGGAAAAAATGTGAGGGGTAACGCATTTTCTTGTTCATCTTGTACTTTCCATAGCATGTTTGATAAGAATATTTTCAATCCGAATACATATAGCTATACGTAGAGGTATATTCTGCTTAGCTTGCCAAGCGATATTTTTTCATATATCCCTTTCACTGCAATTTTAAAAACTTTTATTTATAAAAAGGAGCTTTGCATATAAACCTGTGTCTCTTTCAAGTCTTTTGTCAATAAAGGGCTTGTAATAAATACGACGGCGAAGCCTTTCAAAGTTTGCTCTTGCGTTTCCGGACTACTTTCAATATATCAAACGTTCAGACATTACCTTTAAGGAGTTAATAAATGTTGCGCTGGCCTGTAAGATATTAACCTGATACGCTACTACATGTTTACATGACTATGAAATGAAAAATATATTTCGTTTCACACAAAAACGGGGAAAATACTAACAATGGAAAAATTTGTTAAAAATAAGATTTTAGGGAATGTTATGCGAGGAAATTTGTTACGTCTCACAGGCGACAGATTACAAAACAGTTGAAGGGCCTGAAGTGTGACGTTATCCTGGCAACACTGTAAATTACAGATTTTATAGAAATTCTTTAGCTTTCGCAGTGGTGCCTTTGAGATTTACGTTCTGCTGGGATAGTGCGCCTTCCCTTAAGCCCTTTATTACCAGACGTTTCGGGACAGTGTAATGTTCTCATCCTTACCGGACGAATGCCAAATATAAATATCAAGTGGACAGTGGACCCTTTAAGGTGATACCAACACTCTGCTCCGAAAAGTCAGGCACCACTCACCCAGTGACGCGGAACAACATGCCAGAAGAACCGATAAATGTGTGGTTCCTCTAGAATAACACACTGCTCCTCCATTATGGAATCCTGCAGAAGAAGGCTGTAAGGCAAATGATCCCTCTTTTTTGTAGCTTTCCATACCGTGTACGTATGAAGCAAATAATTGTTTTTTCCAACTCGTAAACAAAGAAATTATGTACTCTATATAATGAGTCATATAGCAGATCGCGACGTGTTTCGATGTATATCACATCATCATCAGGGGATTATTAGAACATTAGGAAAACAGCTGAAGAAAGTTAGTCTTTGTACTCAAAGGTCTATGGAATCGTCGTCAGCGACGATTCCATAGACCT
>BLKM01000454.1:385800-595473 GCA_013340265.1 Coptotermes formosanus
GGGGCAGCTGTATCTAACTTACTTCCCTGCAGATGTCGCTGGATTCTGCTGTAAGAAATTTGACACAATCTGAAATACATTTGCTGTAATTGAGCAAAATGTTATCGATGCTGAATCTGACTATTTCAGTCGTCAGAGTAAACACAACATTTTTTACAAGCGTCAAAGGCCAGCTGTTACCAAAACGATCCACTACATATTTTCTAAGAAACAGAGATGACACCCATCCCAGTATTTTAGTAATTAGACAATTTTAACTATTAAAATGTACGCAAATACGTATTATTCCTTATACGGCATAAGAGAATTATATGGTTTTATGTATCTTAACTTTAAAAGGGAAGCCTGCATCTCAACATATATTTTTAATTTTATGACCTTGCAGCTTCTACCTGATGATGGCTGGCGTACGCGGCCAAAATATTTTGTAGAGAAAATAAACACTACGTGTGAAAAGTGTTGTGTTTACTCTGACAAAGATCGAAATAGTCAAAAACACTAATCACCAACAAATGCACAAAGAGAGTTTTATCATCAATCGTAACACACTCCTATATGTTTCGACCCTGCTGGGTCATCTTCAGGGAGAACTTTTTTGTTATCGTTACACCAAGGTTGCACTTTATAATTGAGTGAACGGCACATTCTCACTCAACTATAAAGTGCAACCTTGGTGTAACGATAACAAAAAAGTTCTCCCTGAAGATGACCCAGCAGGGTCGAAACATATAGGAGTGTGTTACGATTGATGATAAAACTCTCTTTGTGCATTTGTTGGTGATTAGTGTTTTTGACTATTTCGATCTTTGTCAGAGTAAACACAACACTTTTCACACGTAGTGTTTATTTTCTCTACAAAATATTTTGGCCGCGTACGCCAGCCATCATCAGGTAGAAGCTGCAAGGTCATAAAATTAAAAATATATGTTGAGATGCAGGCTTCCCTTTTAAAGTTAAGATACATAAAACCATATAATTCTCTTATGCCGTATAAGGAATAATACGTATTTGCGTACATTTTAATAGTTAAAATTGTCTAATTACTAAAATACTGGGATGGGTGTCATCTCTGTTTCTTAGAAAATATGTAGTGGATCGTTTTGGTAACAGCTGGCCTTTGACGCTTGTAAAAAATGTTGTGTTTACTCTGACGACTGAAATAGTCAGATTCAGCATCGATAACATTTTGCTCAATTACAGCAAATGTATTTCAGATTGTGTCAAATTTCTTACAGCAGAATCCAGCGACATCTGCAGGGAAGTAAGTTAGATACAGCTGCCCCACGCACACTGAGATATTTTGGTTTTCAAAAGAGAAATAGCTTTTTCTTTACTTCCACATATCTATACATTATCTGCTAATTCACATGAATCAAGGAAACAGACAATTTTTTTAAATTTTGCAGAAATTGCAAGAATTTTAGCCTTTATTTATTCATAAAGTCGCAGCCTAAGAATTTCCGAAATACATGAGTTCTTTCCTTCGTGACATTTGAAGATGTAAAATAAATTCACTGTTATGATATGGCATCGACAGGAAACATCACGTTCCCTGTTATATGATCCACCTGAAGAATTTGCATTTTTGATCCCTCATATCAGAAATGAAAAGAAATAATACGCAATATATTATTATTATTATTATTATTATTATTATTATGCAGTTTACAAATAGCTGTAATACACATAACTCAGAGCTGTGCAACCTGCAATATCGTCGAAGTTTCTTCAGGATTTGAAGCTGCTTCAAAATAAAATAATCATTAAGCCTATTTGGAAAGAATGGGTCCAATATGAAGGCATAAATTTCAACACAGACATGGTTTAGAGTTTTATTTCGAAAATCAAAGCAACAAACCAGCAAGTTGCCTTCAATTTCAAATCTTGACGTAGAGATCCGCTACTAGGTCTGAGGGCTTCGCGTTTGCCCTTAGTGCTTCCAGGCCAACGCCGGAGCAGCAACTCAGGGTAGGCATCGACCGAGTTTGGATCGCTCCCGCTTCACAAGTTCGTGTGTAAGCCATTTTTTTATTGGTTGTCGGAAATTATAAAGTACGATGTTTTGGTGTCCTTTAAGCCCATAATATTCCCATCAAATTTAAATAAAATGGGTTAATTGGTTGGAACATTGAAAAGGACAAACCCGTGCATGCAAACAACGTAGAGATTTCATAAATCCTTTTAACCCAAAGAAAGTAAAATCTGTCATTTGGTATCCTTGTGTGGAAACCTGCTAATGAATAACAACGAAGGCTAAATAGGCCTATATTCCTGCCTTGTTATAATGATACCTGCTGGGCAAACCTTCCCGGCAACACGGCAACTAAGCGACCTCAGATAGCAGAATGGATCGTACGTAATCAATCAAGTTTGTGCGTGATGCACGCACGCACGCACGCACAAACGTACACATGCACACGAACAGATTCACCTCTGTTGGGTGGGATGATTAGTACTGCCTTGTTGCTGTCTGGGTCACTGTTCACCGCTACTTGTGAACGTTTCAATGCAAAAACTCTCTAAGTCCAATTACGAAAAGAGCCTTTTTGGGCCGTACGGCTTACAGGCCACAACGTTGATATGCCTATGCTTTAAACACATGCTTGAGTTCGAAAACGAAGCGCTGAGGAGAAAATTTAACTAAAGGGAGAAAGAATAAGGCGTAATTAGGAACTTAGTAATATTTATTTTCATCTAATATAACCATAAGCGTAATAACTGACAAAGCTTTTGGGGTTTAACAGCAGATGGTGTCTTTCGTATATTTATCCTTCAGCCCTTTCTTTAACCCTGTCATACCTTTAACACTATTCTCTAGTTCTACGTTAAAAGAAAGAGACTACTTTGAACACCTAGGCGTGCATGGGAAGATAATATTGGGATAATATTAAAATAGATCTTAAGAAGTGTGATGGGAGGCATGGACTGGATTGCTGTTGCTCAGGATAGGGACAGGTGGATGCGGTAATGAACCGTCGGGTTTCAAAAAATGCGGGGAATTTCGTGACCTGTTAGCTTCTCAGGAAGGACACTGCTGCATTGAGTTACACAGTTAGTCAGTCAGTCAGTCAGTCAGTCAGTCAGCCAGTTAGTTATTTAGTTAGTTACTTAGTTAGTTAGTTAGTTAGTTAGCTAGCTAGCTAGCTAGCTAGCTAGCTAGCTAGTTAGTTAGTTAGTTAGTTAGTTAGTTAGTTAAGAATGTAAGAGGACGCGGTCGTGGAACACTTTAAGGCAGCAGCCCTGCATTTTTGTGCTGACACTGACGAGAAAACCAAAATACACGTCTCAATGTCCCTACACTCCCACCGCGTCAGTTTCCATAGGCAATAACCGTTCTGAACGTTTTAGGAAAGTGGCACATTCGAATCTCGGCTGAGATACCTGCTAACCAGACTCCAGCTTGTTGTGGTTCTACTTAGTCTTTTCAGGCAAATGCCCCAAACTAAGCCACGTTCCAAAAATCATTCGGTACTAAACGCATTATTCGACAATACGTCATAGAAGCCTTCGCAAAATTGCGAAAAGTCACTATTAGCTTCGTCATGCCTGCCTGCCTGACTCTTTGTCTGTCCGTCCGTCAGTCCGTCTTTCTGTCTGTCTGTCCGTCCGTCCGTCCGTATGGAACAACTCGTCTCCCACTGGGCGAGTTGTCATGAAATCTGGTATTTGAGTGTTTTTCGAAAATATGTCGAGAAAATTCAAGTTTCCTTAAAATCTGACAAGAATAACGGTTACTTTACACGACGACCTGTGTACATTTATTACGATATCTCGCTGAATTCTTCTTGCAATGAAACATGGTTTAGACAAACGTGTAGAGAAAGCAGAACACATATGTTGTGTTCAATAACTGCTTCCAAAGTTCGTGCAGTTTATAAGATAATGTGGAAAAATATGGTACAGCTAGACAGGCCACGTATGACAATATAACATGGCGCATGAACTTTGCATGCTGGATAATTAAGGCTACAAACACACACTCAGAATAAGTAATGCTATTGCTTTTCCTCAGTGACAATGGTTGTATGGAGGCGCCTCAATATTGTGTTACAATTACATTGCTTCTCTCGTTGTGAATTACTGACAGAAGCGTTAATAAATAATTCTGGGCCCACAAGCGAAGTCCAGACCCCCCAAATACGCAGCATAAGTTCTAACTGCTCATCATCCCTTGCTCAGTTGAAGTGACATCCGTGTCTTGTTGCTTTTGCTGCCGATATGTGTGCAGACAACGTCACAGAAAGGATTGTGTTGGATTTATGCTAATGAACGTTTCGTATTAAATCATGTGGACGAGCCCAGTACACGTCCGTCTGTCGGTCACAGATTTCACCTCTAACAATAGACAGGCCCAACTGTCCGCCTAGCAAGTCACAAGTCCTCATCATCATTACAATGGCCAGCTAAACTGACTGCCCGACATAAACCGACACAAAAGACGTCACTTGGACAGTCGATATATGGATAATTTAACCCAGAACATACCTAGCTATAAATGTGGTACAGAAATCAACAAGTAAACTGACATTCACTCCCCTCGTTCGACGGATTCTTCTTCCATGATTGACGTTGCAGGAACGACACAAAGTGAGGGCGTTCGTGAGTATACTGTTGGGGAAAATATTCTGATATGATAGAGATGAGGTATAACAGGATAGAAGAGGACTGTGTAATGTAGAAAACGACAAATTTTAATTTTTACAACGAGCAAGGTAACCTAAGTGGTAGCTACTCTGACAAGGATTCGGAAATTATCAGGTTCGAAACTCTATCCGGTCACAGCCCATCATTAAGGAAGTATTTCGTAGTTGTACCAAGTACGTTCTAACTGATGTTGTAAAAATACCCTAACCTACGAAAGGATAGCTTCTGTCTATACGTTTTCTAATTCATTATTCACTAATTATCTAATATTCGACGGTGTGCAATCTGAGCTACTAACATCTTAAAGTAACCCTAAATAAAAATGAATAAATAAGTAAATAAGTAAGTAACTCAAAGGAACTGACTCCATATTAATAAATAATTAGTTGCTCACTTAGTCCATAAATTCCCCAGATTTCGTGGAACAAATAAGTTCATTACAGTTCTCACAAAAGCCCTTTACTCTTGCCTAACCTGACCCACAATAACCCAGTCTACACCCTTCCATCTCTTTCCTTTACAGTCCACTTTAAATTTCTCCTCTAATTTAGGCATAATTTTTCCAAGCTATCCTTCCTGTCCCGTATGTGCCACATGACCCATCCATCACATCCTTCTTGCCTTTATCACCTTAATAATACATAGTGGGAAGCACAAATCATGAATCCACTCATTATGCAAATTCTTCAAGCCTTCTCCTACTTTCTCCTTCTCAGGTCTAAATATCTTCTTCGGCATTCTATGCTCTAGCACCTTCTGTAGGCTACCAATTCCCCGATTAGTATGCGATACCAAGTTTACATCCATGTTACACAACATTCAAAATTATGGCTTCATCATATTATACGTATATATATATACACTAATCTTGATACAGAAAGGACACAGAATTAGATACACAAGGTTCTGAGAACAATAACGACATAATGTCTTAAATTGTATTCCTTCGTTCCTTTTATGGGAACTTCTATGGTCTTTACTATACAGAGAAGAAGACGAAGAAGAAGAAGAAATTATATAAGTTGGTCATGTAGCACGTATGGCGAAATAAAGCTTAAAAGTTAGAAATGTCTAAAACTTGGTGCTGAGGAAAGTATTTGGATGTGAAAAAAACTAGTAATGCTTTCGTGAGAAAGTTTAGTAATGTATTATGTCGCCATTTGTACTGGTAACATAGTGTAAGAACGACGATGAGATGCTGGAGGCCACGAAGGGACGGAAAACCTGACTGGATATAAACTTCAGCGTAATGTGGGGTTTGCGTACAAATTTGATATAGCAGTTAAATTTTTGTCATTAGCTTACGACAGGACACCTCCTAAAGAGTACAAATTCTCTGCTCCTACTTCCAGGTAAATATTTCATTCTACATGTCCTTTCACACATAAAGTCTTCGTAGAACTGCCAAGTCTATGTCAAATACTTATTACACTCTTGCGCTGATGTTTGCAATTATGTGGTATATACAGAATTTGCTTTAGCGTTCGGGTGATGTAAACTAGAACGTAAATGAAGATTTACGTACGCCATCTGAGCTGAGCCCCCCGCGTGTTTGTGTAAACCTTTACTTACATTTAGTAGGAGCTCAAACCTTCGTCATTCTGATGGCAAAGGCTGCAGGTTATGATGAAACGTCGGTGTGTATCTACCAAACTACAGAGCGATTTACGCCAGAAAGCGACAAACGTAACAAACGCCGTGAGAACGTAAAATTCCCCATGCAACATACCTAATCGCAGAGAAATTTTCACTGTGGCCAGGTTCAAAAGATGCATACCTTTTATCCAGAAAAAAGACAACATTAACAGCGCCCAATTGCAATAATATTAGAACACTACACCAGAGACTTAGAACAAAAAACACGTACTTTTTTTTCCCAAATCACACGACCAGCAATGCGTGCAACATAATCTAACTGGACACCAGGCGCCAGAAACAGTTTTGGCTCTTTGTCAAATTAAGTTTCAACTTGAGGGTGTGTGAGCTACAGAATTTCTCCGGGTCAAAACGCTCCGCGCGCGGTTTCAGGTCACCACTCGTATATTTATCTGTCAACAAAGCAAACCGCACTCAAACTGTCGCACCGACTAAGTTGCCACATTCTTCAGGCTTACCCTCTCTGCAGTAATATGTGCTTTTCCCTCTCCTTCTGAGAAGTAGTGGGATGACGCACAAGGAAATTGTATCTATATGTCAATGAGTTTAAAATATTTTAAGATAAATTTTCCAAAATTCTGGTTTACCCAGAAAAAGCCAATGCGTCAGAACCCATATTTTTTTTTCTTGCCTACTTTCATACTTTAAGAGGAACGAGAGCAGGGTCATGAAATCACCGTGATGTCGGTGTCAATTTCCCTGTGTCTTTCCATTCCACTCTTAAGCCATTTTATTGATTTTCAAGAAACGCGCTATTAAAGTCACGCAATTGGCTACCATGTTAAAGCTGAAACTCTGAATCTCTAACTCCTGAGGTGGAGACGATAATAATATTACCTTCTTTAGGTTTCTGAATGAGGTAAGATACAAATTTTGAAAAGAACGTGCAAGTTTCCTGCAGGTACATTTATCTACAGGGTGATTAAAAAGTGAAAGTCAATATTTTGAGAGGCGATAATATAGATGATTGCGAGGGAAACGTCCATATGAACATGTATGCAATTCTGAATCGTTAGCGAGATAGAGTTCTTTGAATCCACAAATAAAAAAGACTTTTGTGAATGGTAACAAAGAAAGAAATTACGTGTTGCTAATTTAATTTTAATTTTAATTTTAATTTAATGTTGAAATGACAGATTTGTTATACAGAAAAGTAAAATTTATTACAGTTCACAATAGATGGTCGAAAATCTTACCGTCCACCTCAAAAGACTTCTCACTTCGTGTGGGAAGATCACGTGTTGTTCGTCTGAGTTGATTTTCACGCTTCCTTAGCAGGCAGCAGCATTCAAAATGCAAGCGAGCAATTCACCTCGCTTATCCACCTTCCATTTGTAAACTTCCCTCCTCAGCAAACCTCACAAAATCGTCTAACGAAGTTAGGTCTCTAAATGCAAACATTTCTACCTCGCTAACTGTTCAGAATTAGACACATGCTAATACAAACGTTATTTTCTCACAATGACCGATAATATCACCTCGCAAAATATGGACATTTCCTCCAGAATCACTCGGTATAATGTGAAATGGAAACAATACAACCGGACAAAAAGTTTCTTTTGCTTTCAGTTTGATGGTAATAATTAACCAACTTCAGAGACATGCAAGTGAATTTTACTAAGCACCTGTAAACAGTCTTGAACATATGCCCATATTAAGTAGTAAACGTTACATGAAACTGCCAGTTACGCACACGTCCAAGGTGAGACATTTTAAAATGGTTGCCAAAAAATTTATCTTATACATTCTGCAGTCAACATAAGTAAAAATATTTTTTACTGAAAATAAAGTAAACCAGCAGTACAGTCACGCTCTGGCTTACGAAACTTCAACTTTAGAAATTTTAGAATTATGAAATTTTTAAGGGTGCAAAAAAATGTAAAAAATAGAAATTCGCTCCAAATGTTTTCTTGCGGGAACCAACTGCGATGAGAGGAAGATAGTGGATGAACACTGAAAGGCGATAACACAGTCGTCGGGGCGGACACGCTGCGGCTATTCGGCTTCTAATGTATTGGGAGCTTGGGTTTACAGTGGACTCCTATAAGTAGTTGACCGTATGTACACATCAGCCCTTCTTGCGCGAAACACGATTTGCGCCGGACCTTCCGGGAAGTAACTATTGCCTAAGTGAGGGACTGTCCGTAGTATGAGTAATTGATGTCCATGACGTCTAGAAATATACGCACTAGGAAAACAGACCTAGTCCGTGTTGCTAAAGGTATTATTCTACCACCTCGAACGTTTTCCACACGGTCGCTTCCAGTTGATCGATATTCATCAATATTGCGTCTGTATTGCTCTGATTCTGTCAGTTGTTCAATATTTCATAGCGTCGTGTGAGAAAGAGTAGGGTGACAGCGAAGCTGAATGAAGGCAACAGAACCTGCCGCAGCCTACTTCATATTATTAGCATATATGCCTCGACGAAATCAAGATGCCTGCAACGTACCCCAGTTAATGACGGGGTAGTGATGGTCAAAAGCATTACCGTAGGGCTAAATGAACTCAGCAAAACAAAAAAACTTAGACGCAGACAAATTTCATTATTCGTAGTTATTACCTCTTCTACCTACTTGTTCACATTAGGTGTCGAGGTTGTTTAATTTTCACTTGATCATACTCAGACACACACCACAGTCGGTAGGACTCCTCTGGACGAGGGATCGGCCCGTAGCAGAGACCTCTGCCTGACATCACAGACACTGTACAAGAGACAAACATCCACGCCCCCGGTAGGATTCGAACCCTCGATCCCAGGAAGCGTTCTGCCGCAGACCTACGCCGTAGACCGCGCTGCCACTGGGATAGGCCAAATTTCATTATACTAGTAAAAATTATCCCCATAAAAGCACAAAATCGTGAAATTTGGTAATAAAGTCGGAACATTTTTCAGAATTATTTACACGAATTAAATATTTTTACGGTTTTCCAGAGAAGAATGAGACACGCAGTGTTCTTGGGCTCTGTGTGTTTGAAGAATTCTGTAAGTATTAATGCGGCATGAAAGTATGAGTGAACGGAAGCACCTAAGGAGATGTACACCCCATTAGAAATTAAAGTCACGTTAATGGTAGGAGAAATTCGAAAAGCTTTACGCGCATGCGCAAAGACTTTAACGCGTAAGTTTCTATAGGTACGAGCAAATGAATGCATTACATTTAACATACAAAAGTGATGAACACGAAAAGGCATCACGTGTTAACATTTTTGATTTGCCAGTCCGTGCCTGGTCTCAGGCGGTTATTTGCCAGCCTGTGACTGTGAAGACTTGTGCTCGATTCCAGGCCAGTTCATGTAATTTTTATTGTGGACAAGCAAAATTGGGACAAGTACCTCTCTAGGAAGGTGGAATTTTCGTGTCAGTAACTTTCCACATCTACAGCTGACAATATATCGTACCTATAACCTTAGCAACTGACACGGCCATTAAATAGAATATTGCACTCTACAACTCCTTTACCACCCGCTTGTCCTGGCGCAGTTGGTTGAGGCACTGCGCTATAAACCGGCAGGTCACGCGTTCGATTCCCGATGGTGTCAATGGATTTTTTCATTCACATAATCCTTCCGGCCGCACTATGGCCCTGGGATCGACTCAGCCTCTAACAGAAATGAGTACCAGGAATATTTTCTGCGGAGTAAAGGCGACCGGTGCGTAGGACCGACAACCTTACCACCTTCATGTGCCGATTGTCTTGAAATCTGGCACCTCAGCCTCCTGGAACTCAAAGGGCCTGTCCAGGCCTGTAATTGGATTGCTTTACATTTTAACTCTCTTGGCCAGGGGACTGAAACAACTCCCATTATGTCTCTTGTTTAACACATATGTAACGTGATTAATAATAACGTAATCATTGACAAGTGCCGTAAAATTGCGTGTCGCGATCGAAACCTGCATGGTCTAGTAACTCACGCTACGTCATACGCTGGTAATATTCCATGCATGTCATAAACAGAGCCATTTTGGAATAAATGGACACCAAACAGGTTAACCTATATTTTAAACGGGAGCTGCTTTAAAACGTTATTGCAACGTCCAAAAATTCATTGCAATCTTTACTACCGCATGGAAACTGGAGAGCTGTAAACTTATGGCTAAGAAAAGAATAAAGGGATACTTCGTAGATCATGAACTTACAAACAACGGCTTTAGGGGACATAAGAATTTTGAGTGGAAGTACTTTAGTAACAGGAGAAACCAGTTAAAATAAAAAAATTATTCATATACAGGGTGTTTCATAAGTTGTGGAAATTAGTGAGGAGATTATTTCCTAGGTCTTTGTAATCAGAAAATTTCCTCTCAGTGTGGGTACTATTTTCAAAGGCTATTGAGCTATGGGTATTTGTTATTTCTTCTAAGTGCACTCCACTGAACTGCACTTGGAAATCATGGACTGTTCTTAGCACACCAAGCGACTTTATCCAGCTGGCGGCTGCCGTAAAGAAATTCCAGGATTATCTCTGAACTTTCACATGTGGTGTGCGTAACAGAGCAGCAAGGGGCGTTGGCGCAGAGTGGGGACAATTCGGAAAGCTTCTTTAAGCGAGCGGAGTGTAAATTAAACGCAGTTTTTGTAAGGTTAAATTCAGACGTTAAATTTTCCAGATAACGTGTTTCTTCATTATCTCGTGCAATAATTTTTCAGCAATCTCTGCCTTCTATTGTCAGCTTCAAACGATCATAATGTCGTAACCTTTCAAAATTGGACAAATTTTGTATGAACATTTTATCACAAAGACCTAGGAAATAATCTTCTACTGTAATGTCCAGAATTAGTGAAATATGCTGTATATCCTAAACTTCCTTAATTGAAATTCTACACAGCAAGCACAAGTCAATTTTGGAGATTTGTGACAAACACAAACCATCTGGAAAGAATTACATCAAACAAGTACAGCTACTAAGTAAAGAGAATGATTTCAAAAATTTATTACCGAATGTATCTTATCTAAATATTATCATCTTTAGTGTAATTTCGAGATGGCTATTGGAAAACTAAAAAGCCACAAATCACCAGGTATTGATCAGATTCCAGCAGAATTGATTAAAGCAGGGGGTAGGATTATTCGGTCTGAAATCCATAAACTTATTATTTCTATTTGGAATAAGGAGGAATTGCCTGAGGAATGGAAGGAGTCGGTCATTGTGCCTATTTATAAGAAGGGTGATAAGACAGATTGCAATAACTATCGAGGCATATCACTTTTGTCGACTACGTACAAAATTCTATCCAACATCCTTTTGTCAAGGTTAACTCCATATGCAGAGGAAATTATTGGGGATCATCAGTGTGGATTTCGACGTAACAGGTCAACTACTGATCATATATTCAGCATTCGTCAAATACTTGAGAAAAAATGGGAATACAATGAGGCAGTTCATCAGCTATTTATAGACTTCAAGAAAGCCTATGATTCAGTTAGGAGGGAGGTCTTGTATAATATTCTCATTGAGTTCGGTGTCCCCATGAAACTAGTAAGGTTAATAAAAATGTGCCTAAGTGAAACATATAGCAGAGTTCGGGTAGGCAAACATCTGTCTGACACGTTCCCTATTAAGAATGGCTTGAAACAAGGAGATGCTCTGTCGCCATTGCTTTTCAACTTTGATTTAGAATATGCCATTAGGAGGGTTCAGGCAAATCAGGAGGGCTTGAAATTGAATGGTACACATCAGCTTCTGGTTTATGCTGATGATGTTAATATATTGGGCGGAAGCGTACATAGCATAAAGAAAAATGCAGAGGATTTAATGATTGCTAGTAAGGAGATTGGTCTAGAAGTAAATGCTGAGAAAACTAAGTACATGGTCATGTCTCGAAATCAGAATGCACGACACAGTCACAACATAAATATAGATAATAAATCCTTTGAAAGGGTGGAAGAATTCAAATATTTGGGAGCAACCCTAACGAATCGAAACTCCATTCATGAAGAAATTAAGAGCAGATTGAAGTCGGGGAATGCTTGCTATCATTCGGTGCAGAATCTTCTGTCTTCGAGGTTGCTATCCAAAAACACAAAGATTAGGGTATACAGAACTATAATTTTACCTGTTGTTCTGTATGGATGCGAAACTTGGTCTCTCACACTGAGGGAGGAACAAAGACTGAGGGTGTTCGAGAATAGGGTGCTGAGGAGGATATTTGGGCCTAAGAGGGACGAGGTGACAGGGGAGTGGAGAAGACTACATAACGAGGAACTTAATGACCTGTACTCATCACCAAATATTATTCGGGTAATAAAATCGAGAAGACTGAGATGGGCGGGGCATGTGGCACGTATGGGGGAGGAGAGAGGTGCATACCGGATTTTGGTGGGGAGACCCGAGGGAAGGCGACCACTTGGGAGACCCAGGCGTAGATGGGAGGATAATATTAAGATGGACATTCGGGAAGTGGGATGGGAAGACATGAACTGGATTGATCTGGCTCAGGATAGGGACAGGTGGCGGGCTCTTGTGAATGCGGTAATGAACCTTCGGGTTCCATAAAATGCGGGGAATTTCTTGACTAGCTGATAAACTGTTAGCTTCTCAAGAAGGCCTCTGCTCCATGGAGTTAGTTAGTTAGTTAGTTAGTTAGTTTTAGTGTAATTTCTTTCGGAAGCTACACGCCCCTCCATACGAGTTTTCTAGGCCTCGAAGAACCAGCGGAAGTCAATGAGTGAGAGTGTGTTAAGTAATTCTACTGCCTTCTCCATTATCCTGTCTTAAGAAACGCGTATAAGGGTCGATTCACATTATTCGGCACGACACGACGACACGACACGACACAACAAAAAGCAGAGTGCATTCACATCTACTGTTTCTTAAGAGACAGGCAAAATTTTCTCTTCTCTCAATCCCAAACACAGAGTCTTTGTCGTCAGTTGTCGGTGACGGGCTAATGTGAATTCGAGCACATGAAAACCATAAAAGAATATTTTGTCGTGTCGTGTCGGGTAGTGCCGCATAATATGAATCGACCCTAAGGCTTCTGTGGTAGTTTTCTTCAGTTCAGAAGCAGTATATGTTTACCCATTGTTCATTCTTTTATCAAGCTCAATTACGACAAGTTGAAGAACCTATCACAAATGAACTATTACTCGGCACTACGTCATCGTAACGGAGCGAGGTTTGGCATAAGACTGGGTGATGTTTCAACGGTAACTACCATATATATTTACTTTGTTGATCAACGATCACATTTAGGAGATCGGCGCTGTCGTTATTTAATAGCAACATCTCGTGAATTCCATTTTTATTTTAATTGCGAATAAAAGTAATCTAACAGAAATAATATTGAAACTTACAACAGAAGGTACGCATATTACACATAATACATACAAGCGTAACAGGACATTTTCCTCTTAATTTTGTATAATGGTCTAATGTTAGTTGTATCAAAATAGATAAGAGAATTTTTTATACAAAACAAGTGGATTGCTTTAATTGTAAAAAGCGCGAAAATATGACACAGTTAAAGTAGAGCAAAAACAATAAGTTACATCCTTTGAGTGTATAAAAATTTATAGGCCTACACTACCATGCCCAGAATTTATCTCTAATATAAGTGAATATTTTGTATATTTGAAAACCCTCATATCAGGACACAAGGTGCAGTAATTCCAGTGAATTTATCACTGCTTTAAAAGTGCTGGAATTCCATGAAGATTAAACGAGGCGGGTTCCTCTCAAAGCATCGTTGAATAAAAACACTCACTTTCTTTACCTTCCATTTGTTACCATTAGCATGCATCTGGGCGACGCCTGACCACTGGCGCCAACAGCGCATCCTGTCGGGCGCCAGATATAACCGTGACAGGAGACATCTTAGTCACCACTTCATCTCCTAACGACCCGAATATTTTTCGCAATACAGAAAATTCTAGCCCGAGCCGTAGTTTATTTAAAACGTCACGTAAATTACAGCTATCGATTATTTTATCAAATATTATAATGTAATAATTATTTGAGGATCCCCTTTCGTGTAGAGATTGTCAAGTGAGTACGAATATTACTTTATTCAAGTCTACCCGCATATTCTCTTACGAATTTTTGGAGTATATTAATGTTAATCTGAAGATGGAGAGAGTAAGTTTGTACGAAGCACCGGTACGTATATAGCATCTACCATAATATATGACGTCACATTACAGGAGTTGATATCACGGTTTTCGAATCTGTTTCTTTTCTTCAAGAACACAATACATTCTTTTCAAAGATTTATTATTTAAATGTGGCATAGGTAACATTTGAAACCTGATAAAATAAAGAATCCATTAAGACATTGTATACGCAAAGCTCTGAAACACTGAAAGTGCTGCATACGTAAGCACAAGTACCGCTTCCCTCTACAAATAATTATCTTCACAAATTCCGAACTCTAAAACAAGACTTTCAATGAAATATCGAATACGAACTGTTGGTGCCACATATTGTAAACGCCGTAGAGGAAAAACTGTCATCTATATGGCATGAACAAAACAAACGTACAACGGAACCATCTAGCTTGTTCGTCCACAAGTCCCACTTCCGGAATTACTAAAGGAATTTGTATAAATTTTGGTGCTTGTTTTCTCCATCATATATTGTCGAGAGAATTTGGGCCCTGTTCACTTTTGTGTAATATATCCCTTATCTTAGAAGAGATTCAACGTAGACTGGGAATGAAAATTTTTCGCAAAAATCCGTCTTCACAGAAAATGTATTAAAATTTTTGTACGAATTATGAGCAGCCATACCTTCCTAATGAAATATTTGAGGTTTTACTTCATTTGCTTCTTTATTTTTACTGGTACGAATATTGTGATGAGAAAAAAAAATTTTATCGACAAATGAAAAAAGCTCTGACGTCACGTAGAGTAAGAATCGAAAATTAAAAGGCTAAATTCTGCCTTAATTCTTATCCTACCACCTACGCTTAATAATTCTATGTGGCATCTTTCCTTCAAATTTTCCGACAAAAATTCTGTATAAAATTCTCTTCTCTCCTATGCCTGCTGTTTTGGCCTGTAAACTTTACACTGTAGTCATAACTTCAAATATCATAAACCTTACTTGATTTCACGAGCCTTTTAGAACTGCATTGTTTATAGGCCGTCAATGTCTAATAGTATGAATATTCCGAATGATACATGTGAAGGGATGTGCGCGGAGGGAATAATGACGCATTTTAATGTCAAATTCTAGGCTGAGATTTTTAGTTATTATTGCAGGGGTGAGAACAGTGTTTTCTCGGAGGGTATGACGCAGTATGACTTGGTGAACAGATAAAGGTTGTTGCCTACATCATGTCATATTCCAGAAGAAAAGACAAAATTTAAAGAAAAATTATATATAGTTTGGAGATGCTAACACCCACCCCCAAGTCAATTTGGTTATCAAGTTGGAGGGTTATGATTTTCGCTTCCAGAAAAATTCGCTCTTTAAAGACGTCCCCGCTGTTTTTACTTAGGTGTTGCAGGCTAAGACAGACGGTCACATTTTCACACTGAATTGTTCACAACATATATAACAGCAAATGCCTGGCAATTTAAACGAGTTCACACGTACTGCCTGCTATTGACAGCTTGTGTAATAGGCCTGCATGCGAGTCGAGGGTGCGCACAGGAAATTAAACTTGGAGCATATTCTCAAAACCTCCCGTCTCCTCTTCACCTCTCTTACAGCCACAGACATTAAATGCAAAGGTACATGCCGCAGATGATATTTTTTAGCCCTTAGTTCAGTGCTACAAGTGTTTGGAGACTTGGACAATTGTTACTAGACCCCATGTACTCGCTATCGAAATAAAAAGTGTCTGAGAAGAAAGAAAAAATCCAATAAATATGTAAATAAAGGAAGGTTCCTGGCACGTGTGTTATTGGCACATCTGTAGATACGAGTCAGAAATGGTTCCTATCAAGAATAGCATAAGTATTCCTCAAGCCCGAATTTTATTGTCTGCAGTTTTTAGCGAAACATTAGTTTTACAAGCATTTTTGTATCAATTACTGGTTGTTTCATGCTGCTGTGTTCACTGCTAAGGACACACATATGCGCGTCGGTGTTTAAATTATTAGCAATGAAAAATTTTTACGTATATCGGGGATCATCCTTGTGGGTTTCTTACAAAAGTTATATGGGCTTTGAATTGAGATACTGATGGAAATTTAAAAAAAAATTTTCACATAACAAAACGGGATTATTCATATCGTCGCCTTCCGTCTTCTAATGTCATATAATCTTCCTTTTCTGATATTCAAGGACTGTTTTCGACACTGTGGCTCCGTGTTAATATCTGATGCTTATTTTTGAATCATCTCTACCGACAATTTCATCTGACCCTGCTGGTAGATCCCCAGGAAACGACCTCATCTTTTTATATGGTTTGTCGTCAGTTTAGCTTCTGGAAAATGTAGGCCCCACAGACGATTAATAATTCCGTCTGCTCATTCCGCCAAAGACTCAGCTCTCTGTTCGCTTAATATGTACTCTGTTAATATTTTATTACTTCCTTTGGTCTGTTGCCTCTATTTTTTTAGAAGACTGAAAAGAAAAATAAATAAAAGAAGCGTTTCAAGTGGATGAAAGTAAAGTTCAGGCCTATTTTTGCACGTCGATGGACACGTGCAAATTTAAAATATTTAACGTTAAAAATTTGAAAGAAATGCACAGTACTACTGTCTTCCCAAGCTACATCAGAACAGACGCCGTCTACATTTTATGTATGTATATAAGCCGTAGGCTATTCGCAGAATCAGATATTAAAAGAGTATAATGATGCTTACCGACAGAAGTTCATCATTAATTCCTTGGAGATCTGCAAAGAGGGACAGAATGTTAGATATTTACTGCCATTACTTCTGTGTAGAAGATTCTTTGTTTATATAACTTACAGAATAATTCAATAGCAAATTAGTGTATTTCGAAAGAGGAATCTCTTTGGTTGAGCAAAATATTTTAATCCATCAGCACCCTTATTACTTGCAGTTATAAACAAGATAATTTTGTAAGTTTCACACTGGTAACTATACACAGCTGAACTCAGTTAGAATGTCATAAAAAGGGACAGAACGTATTGTGCCGTTATAAACGAGTGTTGTTCTAACCGAGGGATATAATGTTGTGGTTAACAGTGAGTAATTAATTGGTACCATAGAATATGTGACGCAATAGGCGGGGTGTCGCATAAAACCAACGTTATAAC
The DNA here is from genome assembly GCA_013340265.1 of Coptotermes formosanus. Classification (NCBI taxonomy): domain Eukaryota; kingdom Metazoa; phylum Arthropoda; class Insecta; order Blattodea; family Rhinotermitidae; genus Coptotermes; species Coptotermes formosanus. The sequence goes on from BLKM01000454.1 coordinate 403,275, forward strand.
CGGGTCCAATCGAATTGTCCAATTAAGAGAATGAATTTTTCCCAGAGTGTACTTAAGTGTTAGGATGGTTCTCACATAAACAACCATCAGTTTCCTAAGTACATTCAACCTCGGTATTAATCTTCCGGATCTGTCAATGAACACGGGTAATTTTATATACGATATATGTTTAAAGTTTATAGTATAGTCACTAACTTCTGAAAGGAAAAAATTTTCCAGTGCTGTGATTTTATTCTCTATACAAACTCCATTATTCAAAGGTAAGGTAAAAGATAAAGGTTCAACATAAACCTGCCATGTAGGCACAGAAAAGGAGTAGAGGTATAGTTCTACTCTTCCTTTAACCTCGGCGCTAAATGGGGTGGGGGGGTGTTCCATTATTCAAAGGCGTTTCTTAATTTTACTGTTTACAGTAAATTATTTTGATGTTAAGCACAAAGTACCTTTATCAGAATTATTGTTTTGCTTAGCACAAAAGCGTTTCGAATTTTATATTAGCATCATTTTTCTAAAGAGAAAAGCAACTGTAATTAAGGTACTTCATACTCTATAGCAAAACAGTGTCTGTACCAGCCACATGGAATGCACAACATCAAGTTACTTCATATTTCATTAGATTTCAACGTTGGTTATAAATAAATCGACAGGGCAGAGTGCCCCTTGAGAAGCTACTGGTTCCTCAGCTATTCAAGAAATTACCTGCAAATTACAGAACCCTGAAGTGCATTACTGTGTTCTCAACAGCCTACTACAAGTCCCTATCCCAAGCCAGTTTTATCCAATCTACCATCTCCATGGATTTTTCTTTAAGATCCAAATTTAGGACGTTTCTCAAATAATTGCGTAAATCGATTAAGACTTTCGTCATTCATTCCTGCTATTCCAGTTTGCTTTGAACAACTCTGCAGACGCTGGATGGAATCTTGTGAAATGTTATGTTTCAGTTTTTTACTAAAATCTGCTGACATGTTCTGATTTTTGTTTAAACCGGACAAAAATTACAGACATTTTACATCAAGATCTGCGCACATTTGAATACCTGGCCATTATTAACTTTCATAATTAAAAAACAGTTCTCTGTATGGTACGAGCTGAGGCGAAGGAAACAGTTTTTGTAACTGAAACAGTCAATTTTCCAAGTGAGATGTGGGCTGAGGCTAAAGAAATGTTTGACCATAGAACATAGAGATGCCTATCGTAGGTCTGCTCACTTGCGATGTCTAGATGTCATATTGAAAATTTCTCGTTAAAATAAGAAGGAATCCTATTGTGATGTGTTAAAATGCTCAGTGCTTTAGTGGAAAATGGCCACGCATTTAACATCTAGTGAAGATAACAGGGTATAAGCGCCTTAAGTGTTACACCCTGCAGACATATCCCAATTCGTAGTGTTAACCTCCCATCTACACCTACAACTCTATTCAAATAAATAAATAAATATTTTGTTGCCGTAGCGGAAGTTGTTTCACTTAACTCGAAGACGGTAAGGTGTTTAGAAAAGTATGTTGAACATAAAATACATGTTTGATTTTTGTTTTCACCCTCTGTTTCAGACAACTTTTATACCTTTTTTTGTATCGATCATACCGTGCACTGTCGATAATCAAATCACAATATTCAATCCAACGAAATCCACTATACTTTTTTCAAATATTTCATATTACAACATCTTGTTGGTCAGTTCTACATGCTTCGATCCCTCACGGGCTCATCATCAGGGATTCACATCAAAGTATTGCTTCACAAAACTAAACTAGCGATCCATGTACTCATTAAAAGGATATAAGAAATTTAATCAGTTCGGATGTAGGCATGTTGTGTAATGTACCCTGCTATACTAGGTTTTGGAGACCATCTCCTTATGCATGGAAGGATAAAAGAGTACTGTCACAATAACGTAGTTTTAAATAACACAGAAATTTTCCCTTTTCCGCAGAGACTCTCTAATTATCACACAATAATAAAATTTACCTTTCGGACATTATACACGGAGTCGTTTAATTGCAGTTCACGGTTCAATTTAATGGACCGGAATCTACAAACTTTATTGCATTTGCCACAAAACACACATACATTCTGCACCTACTACGAACTCACCTCTATCCTGGTTGGGTGGGGGGGGGGGGGCGCAGTGCAGGGAGCTAGTACCGTATACACTGTGTGTTGTGAGGTTTCAAACTTAGCAGAATTCATTATTTTTTAAATATTCCTAATTTTTGTGCAGGTATCTTTCCACGAACTACTGTGAATGGACACAAACTGGGAAAATCCGTGATCTAAATTACAAAAACAAGAATGGACAAAAATCTTTCACACTTCCAGTGTTTCTTGTACAAAATGCCTGGTAAATTTTAACCACGAAAATCAACTTCTAGGGCGTTATGTAATGAAAATGGCAATTGCTAATGTCATATAGTACGTGAGATAGATAGACAACATATGACTTCGCAGAAGTGGTGGAACAATATTGACAGAGGATATCTGAAATTCCCTTCACACTACAAGATCAGCATGGACTGCTACGGAATTGAACTCAGGCTTTCGTGGTGAGAGGCCGGCGACTATCTGCCAGCATGTCAGCCACACCAAAGTCATATTCTCAGAAATTAAGCCTAATTACTTTATAGGCGGGAAATTCGAACTGTAATTTTTAGTTTTAAAATGAACTCCGTTGGACAGCTACATGTGTCTCTTTATCCGTGCAACGGTTTACCTTCTAATTAAACCTTAAACGTCATGCCTATTTATGGTTTATTGAATTACAGTCAGTAGCTCGTATTACAGAGAGTTAATTTTAGGGTGGTCAGAAATTTATGAACTGGAATATAAATGGAAAAATAAGTGTAGTCTAATCTGAGAGACATTTCCAGCATATATTTGGAATAGAGAAACGTCACGAAACGTCATTTAAGACAATAAATGTCAGGGTCGAGTATCGAAACCGGAAAATCAAATATAAACCATGCATCCTAATGGTTTGACCGTCATATTCAATGAAAGAAACATCAGCAGAACACTTACTGAGTGCCTGATACTTGTCAGGTCATTTTTTTTTTCATATACATATCAATATACGTTTTGTGATCACCGATACCGACCAACATTACTGTTAAAGTAACGTATACAAAGAAAGCAATATTGCCGCCGTGAAGGGTAAAACCTGAGGAAATGCACAGAAACATAACTGCGGAAAGCTGTAAAAGCCAGTATGATCTTAAAATATACGTGTACTTTCAGCTTGTGAAAATAGAAATCTCAAACCTGACACAGAGTTGTAAAATGCACCTTTTTTATATTCTTGTAATTACGCCTGAAACTGGGTAATCGCTTTTAGCCGAAATAAGTAAATTTTATTTTCTTTCTTAAATATAAATTTTATTTTGACTGATAGCAAAAAGTTTGTATTTAATAACACAACGGGGATGAATCACCTTAAAGTAAAAAAGAAAGAAGCCCTACAGATAGGAAGAGTGGCAACACTGGAATCCTCCAACTTTCTGCCTTCACTTTATTTCCCTCCAGCCCCCTTCTGGCCTTAATCAGCCAGGAAAAATCGCTTGTCCCTAGCTAAGGTTACTATGCAGAAACAAAAACACTAATCACAAACAAATGCACAAAGATTTTTTTTCATCTATTGTAACACACTCCTACATGTTTCGACACTGCTGGGTCATCTTCAGGGAGAACTTTGTGTTGTCGTTACACTAAGGTTGCACTATACAGCTGAGCGAGAATGTGCTGTTGACTGTGTACTGCGTTGTTTTTGGAGGCGTGAACTCTCCGCGGCCTCCGCTTGTACAAGCCGAGACCGCAGAGAGGTCACGCCTCCTGTACACAGTACACAGTCAACAGCACATTCTCCATTCTCGCTCAACCGTATAGTGCAACCTTAGTGTAACGACAACAGAAATTTCTCCCTGAAGATGACCCAGCAGGGTCGAAGCATGTAGGAGTGCGTAACTATAGATGAAAAGCACTCTTTGTGCATTTGTTGGTGATTTGTGTTTTTGTATAATATAGTGCACAGACACGGAACACTTTACTATGCAGGTTCACTACGGACATTCGTGTGACGCTACTGGCTAGACTGGGTGTGGGGGGGGGGGGCGGGGCGGGACACTTGGAATTATCCTGGAAGGGAAGATTAACGGCTCGAGGGATAGGTGGAGCGGGGGGGGGGGGGAGATCTATGAGGCTTCATTCTATAGCTTCAGTATATTTATTTAGGTACATGTGTTTACAAATATTGCAAAATCGTAGATTATTTAAAAGTGAGCACAGACAGCAGTGTTGCTGGAATCAACGCTTCCAATAGCAGGCCACTGTGAGCCTGTGTGGAAGTGAGTGCACACAACATTCTGGGGACGCGGAAGTAGCGGGCTTCGGAATTAGATTCCCCATGGGGTGATTTCCAGAACCGTAATGAATCCGTGATCTGTAGCGGCACAGCAGCGATCATATCTTAAACCAGATAAAAACAGCGTAAATTCTGCAGTGCAATAGCGAAGAGACATATCTAGGCAACGTTCCGATTCGAATAGCCGCAGCCCCTCGTTTTGCTCCATGGAGATTAGAGACACGCTGAAAGCGCTATCAATTTTCGTGAATCCTCTATTTATAAATCAAGCACTCGTTAGTCACTCTCATAAATTTGTCGATTACGCCCTTCAAGCCGATTGAAAATATCAAGGGATAGGCGGAAATATATCTCGAAACTTCAATTTATTATCGTTAAACACGCACATTAAACCGTCAATATACGAGCTAGTATAATATGTAAGGAAAGTGGGACACGCTATAATATTAGAAGTATGTGTCAATTACAGGCAAAACATAAGCCTCTAACTAGCACTGCCCACCGTTTCAGATGAAATACGTGATGGGAATTTTATGCAAGAAGTAACAAATGTTAACACTCTTAAACATTCCGGCAGTGCTGGGTTTGTATCTCGAAGAGAAGACATTGTGAACATCCCGAACAACGTTACGAATAATTTTAACGAATTAATTTAGGCAAAAACTAGGCTAATAACTTCAAATGAGCCACCAGCTTTCCCTTGTAATATTTTAAATCAACATTCATATTCAGCCAGCAGTTAAAAGCTATACACTATGGGGTCTACGCAACTGACAATTAGAATTAATAGAATTCGGAATCACACTTAAACAAAGAGGTTATCGGGAAGGTGACGTTTCACACGGTGTTCGTAAGGCATAATGTTCTAATCTTTGTTGGAATATTAGGTTATTCTAAATGTAATGGTTGATTTCTTATGGAATGTGACGCCGTGTAGGCTAGTAAAAATGTATCAAAGTGTCAGATATTCATGATTTTTCCATGAGCCGCTCTGATTGATATTCTCATACTTTGGCGATCACTGTTGTTTTAATTGGTTTTTCTAGGCGAAATTTGGCATAAAATATCGAAGTAAACCGCAACCATTTTTAATTAATATATCAACCAACATATGTTCTTAATAAACTACAATTCATGTCACGTATTAAACTCCTACATGTTTAGGCACCCCGGTGCCATCCTCAGGGAGAATATTAGAACAAAGGAATACAAGGCCAGCACGTTATACTGGGTATTGTACCACCCTTATTGGAATGTTTAAAACATTAAAATTCTAAAATACACAAGAGTTGATAAGCATAAATTTACACTTCACACGCTCAATCTGGACGAGATCCCTTCGGATCACATAAAATCGAGAGAGATGTTTGTACGCATGCTCCATACATTATATAAACAACTACGAACTTATACCTGGAACTGCTCACTATCACATAATTTTAATGCCATAACATTATTAATTTATGTTTATCGGCATTGCGTATTTTAGAATTTTAATATTTTAATAATTCCAATAAGGGCGATGCAGTACATAGCGTGTTGGGCTTTTATTCCTTTGATCTAAAAAAATTCCCTGAAGATGGCACCGCGGTGCCGAAACATATAGGAGTTCAACACTTGTTATGAATTGTATTTTATTAAGAGTGTATGTTGGTGGATGTATTAACCGTAAGAATACGCACGGTACCAGTATCATAAAAATATGACTTCACTCGCTCCTCTTCTTTCAACTGCGCCATGTATAACAAATTTTCGTCAGAATTTAATGTTAGATAACTAATTAAGTTAATGTGATATACCTGCATAAGTGACTAACGAATAACGAAGGCTGTATAATTTGGTTACAGTTCCTATGGTGCAGTAATTTTAGCATTCGGCCCCGCCAACCGCGTTATTGCCTTCTGCTGGCTGGTGCTGATAACAGAAGGAGACTGTACAGTGCGCCGAGCCGCCTTACTGCAAATGCCTCCGATATTACCAAAGGCAGACGCTGTCTCTACTACATTTTAATGGAATAATAACAGCAGAAGAGATCAACAAACTTTCACGCAGTTCGATTTGGTTACGTGACGACTGAAAAAACAAATAAAGAAGGAATAAGGCGAAAAATACAGCATCAAACAGGAAGCGAATATTTTGAAAATCTTAGTCTTTCTTAGTCTGTGTTTCTACCCAGTAAAATGCACGTAAAATGCGATTCTTTTTCTTGCTGCAATTTTCCCCCTTTTACGTTAACGAACTAGTTTTTTGGAGAAGTGTTACCATGAGTAGGTAATATTTTGCCAGTCACAGAATTCCCCGAGTTTTACTGGACCAGGACTTTGAATACACCCTACAGATGGACGCCGTCTTCACACACACGAATGACCGCCACACTTCCCCGTCTTCCTGCTTCAAGATTCCATTTATTATTACACCACCATACTGTTTCTGACTTACACAGACAAACACAACCACTCTTTTATTCAAACATTTTTCGTTAAAATGAATATTCCCATTGAATTTTAACATATTCTCTTAAAAATTCTTCTATTTTTTGATGGGGATAGCTTGGCTAGCTAAAATAAATTTTAAATTTACCATCCCTTTGTGTGCTTCTACAGTATTGTTTCTAACTTACACAGATAATCACAACCACTCTTGTTGGTTGTGATTGCCTGCATAAGTTAGAAACAGTACTGTAGAAACACATAACGGGATGGGAAATTTAAAAATTACACCATGATTTCTGCCTAGAATTTTGAAGCAGACCCTTTATTCAGATTTTTGCGTCAGAACCCAAGTGAAGTGTGTCCCTGTGACCAGGGCACGGAGCTTCATCCTCTTTACCTGAATGTTGCCTTGTATTCCAGAGAAAGATCATAGCTGTCAATATATATGGCAGCCACGGCTCTTACACAGATACATAAGGAAAGGTTTCTTGGATGATATCAGACTTCACGTGCACATTTATCATTTTTAATTACAGAAGTGGGATATAGATAATCTTGATTTACTAATCTGAGGAAATCTCTTCTTAATATTTCTAGCTACTTCACAGTACATTTTAATACTGACAAGGAAAGTAGGCATATTTCTTTCGCAGAAATTTTTCTTCTTGCAGCATATTTGTAAAATGCTGAAGTAAATGAACTATTCTAAATCTGTAAAATTAGTGCAATACTAACTTAATGGAAGACATCCCCTTCTGTTTATATATTAATTGCCTCATTACTGAGCCACCGCCAAACACAAATGTATGTTTATCACATAACAGTAAGTTACACGTACTGCATATGTTCACTCCTGAGGGACCTTCATCAGTCTGTGTACAAAATTACATAAAGGAAGGTAAAACCCTGAATATCATACGTGTACACTTCATGTGAGATGTCAAATTTCTTACAATTTATTCATTTGAATACAGTTTTGCGATATATAGAGGTCGTTTACAATTTATCTTTTTTCTTTTATTTTTGTGCGTAGTCCAATGTCAGGAAGGAAACATGTAGCTAATTAAATTTTAAATGACCTATAACCGTGCACCAAGCAGTTACACATGACAACAAAACCAGGAACTGCACATTAGTGTACGATAGTGTATTATACACACTGTATACCTCCTACAGGTTTCGGCCACCCTTATGGCCATCTTCAGAAAGGTACATTACAAACGACAGATACAGCGAAATAGTACAGAAGTATTAGAAACAATACATATATATAAAATATTAAGTTTTAAAATCAATACACGGTTTAAAATACATATTAAAAATTAAAACACAGAAATATTTGTGATTGCTTCTGATAGGTAAGAAATATTACGTGTGTGGTAAATCACCATGAAAGCAGGACGTGTTGATATTACCGGTAAGGTAGACCACTCTTATTCCACTCTCGGTTGTAACCAGTGATAATGATGTTAGTATATCTCGGTGTCAGATGGTTTAGCCGGCACATTTTATAAAGTGGTCTGCCTTACCGGCAACATCAACACTTACCGGCTTGGATGGAGATTCACGACACACATAACAGTAGTTGCTCGTCAGAATATGTCACTAATATTTTTGTCTCTAATTTAATATGTATTTTAAACCATGTATTGTTCTTGAAATTTAATTTTTTATATCTATGCATGTTTTCTAATACTTCTGTAATATTTCGATATATTTATACTTTGTAACGCACCTACCTGAAGATGGCCATATGAATGCAGGTACACAGTGTTTACATACTTGCATACATTTATGTGCAGGTGTTGGTCTTGTTAGCACATGTAGCTTGTTATTACATAATACACATACGGTTGCAAACCAATACCAACGAGGGTGGCTACACCACGTAGACAGAATGGGTACAGGCAGGATACACAAACAGGCACTGAAATACAGACCAAAGGGGAAGAGAAGCGTAGGACGCCCAAGGAAAAGATGGAAGGATCAGCTTCATCTCGAGGGATAAAGAAGAGGCACTGCGCCTAACACTGCACAGCTCGTGACGATGATGATGATGATGATGATGACGACGACGACGACGACGACGACGACATACAGTTGTGTTTGGCTGTCTCACTATTCAACCAATTAGTGCAACACTCTACTTTTTAAATATAAAGGGATTAATTTATTTCTTGTTTTCATTCCGCCCTTCGTTCTTCCTCTTCTATATCTCTTTCGTATACATCCCCCTTCCTTTCTAACTCTGATTTCCTGAGCGTTATAACGGTGAGTTTTCTTACGCCATGATACTTCAGATATGACAACGGCTCGAGAAGCACACAAAATAGGCCTATATGTAAAATTTTGGAAGGTCTCCTCTTATACGAAGCATAATCCAAGCTTCTTTAACCAGCCGTGAACCGTCTCCTAGCATACACAGCACCATACAGGCCTACATACACAGCACCATACAGGCCTACATATACAGCACCATACAGGCCTACATACACAGCACCATACAGACCGACATATACAGCACCCTACAGGCCTACATATACAGCACCATACAGGCCTACATAATCAGTTATAAACCACATCCCATTGCGTGCAACATGGCACGGGCCTAAATAATCGGTTATGAACCATCTCGTATTGTGTAAAACATAAGAAGTTCTTCGACACCACTCATAAATTTTCCCCCGTTACGTAAAATAACACAGCACAACATAATCAGTCCTGAACCAACTCCTGTTACATACAACATAAAGACGCAAAGATCATTCTACCTGCAATATAACACAGGCCTACACAACCAGCCACGCATATCCTCCTGTTAAATAAAATATAACACAGGTCCATATAACCTGTCACTTATCGACTGTTATTATGTATGTTTCCGTTAAACTGTACAATCTTAGTATTGTACTGAATACCTTTTTATTTATTTATTATATTAATGGAGCATTTTAATTATATCATCCAACTAAGTAATTAATAAATACTTTAACTCTATGATTAATACAACAAATAGTTATTACATAAAAGAGGGAAAACAAAGCAGCAGATGCGTGCACTGAGATCACTCTACACACAAACTAGTTATTTCGAACACTAACGACCCGACATCAGTTACAAATAAAACAACCTTCTTCAGTTACGTTATGCGACGAGGTGCCATTCTACACTGGGAACTAATTATTTCATAGACTAGCATAATGCTAACAGTTAAAGCAGAGAATGATCCGAGTCCAGTTACAGTAAATTCTAGAATGATAAAAAATCCGTACTTTAATTAATATTTCTACAGAACAGCTTATTACTTCACAGAATAAAGTCCAGACATCAGATAAAGTAGAGAATGACACCAGCTGCGACATCAGTGTGGAACAACCACACCCTTAGATAGTTATTTCGCAGAATAAGGGCCTTACCTCAGCTAACAAAAAGAGAGAGGGGATAATATTTAGAGCACACAATCAAGAACAATTACAAATTTAAGCAGTAATTCTAGATAATGACTATTTATTCCATAGAATAATGTCCCGACTGCAGTTCAGGTATAGAATGAAGAAGAATTTATTAATGTAAATAATTATTTCGTAGAATAACAAACATAACCCATTTATAACCTAACCTAAAGTAAGTTAATCTTACCCCTCCTAACACGAGTAAAAAAAAAACACCGTCAGACACAACACAATTGTATATTGAATAAAAAAGTGCATTACATGTGCGACATGTTTCGGTTCACATTCGGACCATCATCAGGCACGACGTACAAGGTTATAAAACACAACATCATCAAATATGGTGAGTAAAAATATAGTGAGATCTCGCTATTCCCATTTTATAAAACTACACAAAAAAAGACAGATGTAATAATAGACAGGTAGGCTGCTTATACGGTCCTCTTCATTTCACTGTTGTGTCCTAATCTAACCAAAACCAGGGGTTAAGTTAGGTTAGATAATTTGGGACAGGTTATAAATGGCTTCGAGTCTTTATTCTATGAATCGACTAGTTAACGTTTTGAATGGTTCCTCCTTCTGTGCTTTAACTTTAATCGAGACGTTACTGTACGAAATAACTTGTCCTTTCAAGGCAGTTACTTCTGATGCTCAAGTGGCTGAAATGACATGTTACTGACAACATTGTTGATAACGGTTACTCTCTTATGGGACGTGATGCCATGCAGTATGACAGATGTTTCCCAAAGTTACAGATGAACATTCTGCCTACATTATCAGATGCAGCATGTTTTACTGAAACTTCGGTACGCTTAAACAAGAAGACGCCGCATCACAACGCAGAAAGCAGCAATATTCAAAGTTAATGCCATGACAACTTCAGAATTCATATTTTCATGACCTCTGGTATAGATGCATAGAGAATAGAAATCTAACCTTCTTATGCACGAAGCTATGTGCATTTAGAAAAACTACATTAAACATAGGTATCTTAGTTTGTAAGGGCCCACAGATGGTTTTACGAAAATTACTGGCAAAGAATCCTAAATTAATTAGAAAAAATGTAAAAAATAATATAATTCCCTTCTGTTCATAATTACTTTAAAATTTCTGAATGTTTGTGTTTTTTTCGGATTCAAACAGCGTCATTTGACACGCTGTAAGGGGTTGCTACTAACAGAAGATGGAAAATCCATGTATTTTATATATGTTTATATACATGTGTGGTTTTACGAGACCATTTGGTATACCTCATATTTTGTCTTAAATAGAAATATTCTTTTCTTAGCTCAGGAATGTTCAAACTGACATTACGGTCTCCAGAAAACGCAAAGACGACCTTCTTCAGATGTTAATGCCTCTGACGTGTGTCAGGAGGTTGCGGGTTCAAATCTCGGTCACGACACTGACTATTCTGACGAAGGTATTTTGTGCTACTCCCACGTCCGTCCAGAATAAGACAGAGTTCATAGCTTAAATCAGGACACAATCACTATTTTTCAGCGTTATTAAATCATACATGCGCTCGAATTGTAGTCTATTGTATCTTGGCTGTGTATACTCGCATCAGACGCAATAAATACACAGTGGTAACAGACCCCTTCTGTGAAGAAATTATGCAATGAATTTTCCGTCCTTTCCTCACATTGTTGAGCCTGTGGCTGACTTGTACTTTAAAGATTCCTGGTTCAAATTTGGAAGGCGTTACTGATTATTGTGACTAAAATTTCTTAATACGCTTCATAGCACATTGATTAGGTCATGGAAGGATTTTAAACTGAATGTTATGAACTGTTATGTTATGTTATGTTATGTTATATATATATATATATATATATTATAGCGTGGACTACGTGAAAGCAAAGTGTTTACCCTAAGAAGGTAAAAGGTAAAGCAGTCCCATTACAGGCCTGGACAGGACCTCAGGGTTCCAGCAGGTCGAGGCTCCCAGATTTCCAGACAGTCGTCACATGAAGGTGGTAAGGTTGTCAGCCATACGCACCGGCCGCGTTTACCTCCCAGGAAATATTCCTGGTACTCACTTCTCTTAGGGGCTGAGTCGATCCCAGGGCCATAGTGCGACCGACAGGATTATGCCAATGAAAAAATCCACTGACACCATCGGGAATCGAACCCGCGACCTTCCGGTTTGTAGCGCAGTACCTAAACCAACTGCGCCACCGCGGCCCCTAGCCTAATAAGGTACTGAGTAAAACAACAGGGACTAAACAAATATAAACTTTACTTGGTCTCAAGGGTCAAAGGTCTTGTATTTCATATACTGAATTTGTAAGTCTACATTATGTGGCGCAAAATTATTTTAGTATCATTATATAATAATTATAAAAATAACAAGAGGTGTCCTTTAAAACTACATGTTTCGACCTGAGGACGTCATTTTAAGGTTTTTCCATAACGTGATGGGTTTCCGTTTTTGTGTGTACCTGACTTAGAGGGTAGCAGCTGTCTCTGTACATTACACAAAAAACGGAAAATCTTTACATTATAGGAAAATCTGGAGATGAATTACTCAGGCCGAAACGTGTTGTTTCAAAGACAATATATTACCATTATTATTATCATTTTATTATTATACAATACTAATAAGATTCTGTTGTGCAAGATAAACTGTACTTCTATATACGTACGCCGTCACATAGGACAACAGGATGCAGATAATAGGGATTACCCTAACCCTCTAATTTGTTCACTTTATGGGTGGCTTCTGAGGGCGAAAGGTAACATATAAATTTTAAAGATGTCTACAGCCGATTCCCTTACGATCACTTCTAATTTACAGCACAGTAATTAGTCTCTAACAACGCTGAATAAAAGTTTCAACTGTCAGTATCCGTAAAAGTAACACCCATTATTCACTGGGGCTATCACGTTATCAGTATGTAACATGTTAAAAATATTTACAATAAGATATCCTGAACTGCTGTGTTGTGTATTTCTTGTTCTGGTTACCGAGCTACTGGGCTTTTATAAAAAATTTGTGAGGGGAAAGATGGAAGTATAGCAAGTTTTTTAATTTATCAACTCTCAGACAAAAGCTGTTCACTTTGTCAGTGTGTAATGGAATTTCAAAATGTCCTTACTCCCGTTCGGTTAACAGCAGAAAGAAAACACATGACTGATGTTCTACATAAAACATAACCACATCCACGAAGCAGAGTTCATCTTCGGCTGAATAGAGAGTCTCTCTGTTCAGCCGCAGTTTCATTTTTGCCCCCCACAATAGCTCACTGTAAGACCCTGAACTGAGCCATCTGAATCCAGAGACTATGCATCCTCTTTAACATGTTTATTTTTGAAAAGAGGAAAAAGCTCAGGTAGCTCAGTTACATAGTGAATAGGCTAGACGCTAAACAACTGAGAAGTTGTGGTCCGGTTTCCAACAGGGACGGTAAATTTGTATCTTCTCCAAAGCGTCCGGTCTGGCTACTGAGTCCACTAAACCTTTTTTTCAATAAAAAACTTTGGCTCTTTCTCCGAAAAAAAAGCGGCAAGAGCGTGAAGCTGAACACACACCGCCATCAATTACAGGCATATGCGTGCAAACGATCGACTTTGCCTTTACATTTACTGATATGTACGCATATTAGATCATGTTCGCGTGGAGCAGCAGTTATGGCTTTTTTGCTTATATATTGTTTAATCACCCGAAAAACCGAATAATGTATGAAGAACTTTATTCAGCATGAAATATGTGAGTCACCATCACTCTGTGCAACTTTTACTCGGAAGAGATTTTTAGAACGGCAAATATTTAGCGATTTGTGGTTGAGATGTGAGTAGAAAGGTTTATAATATTAATATTAAATTCCCCTTGTTTTGTCCTATCAGAGGCAAGTTTGCAAGCGTCAACTCACCAATATCAAATTTTACGAAAACCCATTAAGATATTTTCTAACAGTTGCATCGTGCATACACGACATACGACAGCCTTAATACGCGTAATTTTGCAGTCTCACTATTAAAAACAGTATTAAAATTTGCAGCTTTAAGTATGAGGATTATTTCGAATGCAGGATAAATGCGTATTCTAAAGGCTGTACCAAAGCTACAATTCTGACGCCAAGAGAATGAAATAAATGGCATGATTTAATGAGAGAAGATCTGCGATCATGTATAAGAATGGAAGGCTGAATTGGAGAGGATATGAAAGCAAAAATCTCGAGGCCCTTATTAACGCTCCGTTATACTGCTTTGCCTAGGACTAAGGGAGACACGAAGTGTCTCCAACAGAAGAGCTGATATGTGGGCTAAGTTTTGAAATTAGGACCCTCAGAATACGAAAGAGGATTTATACTCACGCGACCCCGATGTTCATTAGAATTAAATAGAATCAAGTCCGGTTATAACGACATCGGTTTAAGCGACACTTCGAAAATAGCGTCAGATATTCTGTGGTATCAATTAATTCTTCACTGTTAACTGTAACATTATACTCCTCGGTTATAACAACACTCGTTTATAACGACACAAAATATTCTGTCCTTTACTATCTGTACTATCTTAACACTAGTTTCCAAATAGTTATCTGCAGTAAGATTTAAAATCAAAATTCTATTTGCAATTCATTTCCTCCGCGTGTTATGCCAATCCGTTCCTTCGTCATTCCAGCATCAGGCTGTCAACAGAAGAGTGCAAGCCTGAAGTTCCTGACTCTGTAATATTCTCCATTACATAGTTTCTTTTAGAGGCAACTAATACTCTTGAAACATTCTCCGGGAACCTTCATATAATGTTATGCTTTTGATTTTGTAATTTACTTGAATTTTACAAAAACACTGATCACCAACAAATGCACAAAGAGAGTTTTATCATTAATCGTAACACACTCCTACATGTTTCGACCCTGCTGGGAAATCTTCAGAGACAACTTTTTGTTATCGTTACACTAAGGTAGCACTTTATAGTTGAGTGAGAATGTGCTGTTGACTGTGTACTGGAGGCGTGAACTCTGCAGGACGGGACCACAGAGAATTCACGCTTCCAGTACACAGTCAACAGCACATTCTCACTCAACTATAAAGTGCAACCTTAGTGTAACGATTAAAAAAGTTCTCCCTGAAGATGACCCAGCAGGGTCGAAACATGTAGGAGTATGTTTCAATTGTTACAATTGATGATAAAACTCTCTTTGTACATTTGTTGGTGATTAGTGTTTTTGTATAATATAGTGCGCGGACATGGAACACATTAAACTTGAATTTTAATTGTTTCGAATCTCCAGCTATTTATCGGTTGCCTGGTTGCTAACTTTGTGGATTTCCAAAGCGAATATCAACTACTGCCTTAGCATAAGGCAAGACCATTTGCAGCCAAGTCCTTCTATAATCATTATTATCAGCTTCCAACCTCATTCGAATCGATATGCGGTGTAGAAACAATTTCTTTCTTCTACTCAGTTTTAAAGGGCGAAGATACCTCCTTATTGTTTTAAAATTTCAAGAGGAAAAAAGTTCATATCTCACCCCCCGAGGAATATTAATGTATACCCTCACTTCTCACGCTGACAATAACGAAGTAGAATACATCTTATGCAACATGATGTCCCCCAAGATAATGGAGATCTTATGTTTTCTAGAATGACAACAATGGTGAGATCACAGCATCTGTTTAACGAGCCTAAATATTACTCTTTTTAGAGGATGTGTATATATATATATATATATATATATAAGTATTGTTTCATATGTAAAAATCATTGCTGTGGATAAAAGAACTGGAAAATCACAGACAGTGTAGTGACTGGATATGATCTGAGGGAGGACAGCATTTTATTCCCGGCGAGGGATAGAATTCCATACCGGTTCTGGGGACCAAATAGCCTCCTACCTAGGGTAAATTTGCTTAAGGTAACTTGAGAATGGAGCTGACCTTCCATCTCAGCTTATTGTCAAAACCAAACATGCATGCAACCATACCTGCAGGTCACCATATTTATTAACAGTGTAATGCCATTTGAATCCCAAAACCCTTTCCAGGTAACGTACAGGTGTAATCGTTATCCGCGGTCCATTGAGATCAGAAAAAAAAACACGTAAAACAAACTCTTTGAAACTGTCCTTAAGAGATAAACTAAGTACTGGTTAATAAGTAAAGGGTCGATGTGCACAGAGCCTTTTACATGTAATCATACATTAAATATATTCGTAAAAAATGTCATTCGTCATGTTTGACAGGACGTTATATTAAAATAAAGCTTTACTGCACTGCAGAACTAAATATTTTGAAATTACCAAAAATATTGCTTCAGTATGCATTTCTCCTTCTCTCCAGCCATGAGTGGGTGCAACACATAAGTATGTTTCACAGTCACCGTGACGGCAATATAAACTTTGGATACAGTATGTAACAAGGACAAATCTTTCATTAAAACTTGCTGTTTACAGTTGATATTTCGACAGTTACCGTGAACTTATCGGTGATCACAGATACGCTGGCGACAGTGACGGCTTATAAATAACCGACATAAACAAAGACCTATTATAAACTACAGCAAAGAACACGACTACCTTGCACATTACTCACTACTCAGTTATTCTGTACACACTGTGAGCTTTGCCATTATAATAATTATTATTAGACTCAATTTTACAACGGTTATTTGTCACTTTATTCGAGTCTTGCGTTGTTCAGAAATCCTGCGCAGAACTGGGGAAGAGGGATTATGCGCTCGATATTTAGATATCGATTTCTTGTAAAATTCGCGATTGACGAATTGGTTGTCGGCATAGCGGAAAACCTTTCCATACACCACCCCAGTAATTTTCCACAAAAATGGGAGGAGGGGAATTGGTACTTCTTGCTGCTGGAAAAGTCCTTGTCCACGGATGTGAGTCGCAGAATTACGGAGAATTTATGCTCACTTTTCTACCGTAATTTGGCCCCATATAAGCGGCGAAAGGGATGTCAGGATCTCGGATAACTGAAACCTGTGTATAAAAATTTAGTTCCTAACTTTCAGAAAATCCACTAATTTCAAAAACAAAGTCCATTGGAACCATATCGCTTTCTTTAGATCTTACGGTGAAAATTAATTACGTAACTGGGAGCTTCATGACTTGTACTCTAACTAACTAACTAACTAACTAACTAACTAACTAACTAACTAACTAACTAACTAACTAACTAACTAACTAACTAACTAACTAACTAACTGCATGGAGCAGAGGCCTTCTTGAGAAGCTAACAGTTTCTCAGCTAGTCAAGAAATTCCCCGCATTTTATGGAACCCGAAGGTTCATTACCGCATTCACAAGAGCCCGCCACCTGTCCCTATCCTGAGCCAGATCAATCCAGTTCATGTCCTCCCATCCCACTTCCCGAATATCCATCTTAATATTATCCTCCCATCTACGCCTGGGTCTCCCAAGTGGTCGCCTTCCCTCGGGTCTCCCCACCAAAATCCGGTATGCACCTCTCTCCTCCCCCATAGTGCCACATGCCCCGCCCATCTCCATGACTTGTACTCCTCATCAAATATTTTTTTGGTGAGCAAGACAAGAAGAATGAGATGGGAGAGGCATGTGGCACTTATGGGAGATAGGAGAGGTGAATACAGGGTTTGTTGGGGAAACCTGAGGCAAAGATAAAACGTGGAAGACCTTGGTTTGTATGAGAAAATGATATTAAATTGGACCTTCAAGAAGTGGGGTGGTGTGTGGACTTGACTGCTCTTTTTCAGGGTAGAGACAGGTGGCGAGCCCTTGTGGACGTGGTGATGAACTTTTGAGTTCCGTAAAATGTGTGGAATTTCTTGACTAGATGAGAAACTGTTATTTTCTGAGGAAGGACTCTTCCCCACGGCGTTAGAAGAAAATTAATGAACAGCATAAATTTAAACTTTTGTAACTTTGTATGCAGGTAAAAAAAACAAATATATCTAGAAATTCTATACAAAATTTTTTTGATAAGTTAAAAACTGACCAGTGGTGATCGTGTGAATTTAGGAACATTGTCTAAAAATTTAATACATCTGAAATTGGTAGCCCTTTGAAACCTCTAATCTTCAAATCGGCACTTAGATTTCAGTTCATACTTCATAGAAAAAGAAACACATCTTTCCGTTTGGAAAGCCTGACTTTTTAATACACTTCTATTTCAGTCCTACATAAAACATAGGTATAAGTTGCGGGCAAAAGGCGGACATATTTTACATATGTATAAAGCATAACGGTAAAGCAGTCCCATTACAGGCCTGGACAGGTCCTGAGGGTTCCAGGAGGTCGAGGCTCCCAGATTTCTAGACAATCGGCATATGAAGGTGGTAAGGGTGTCAGCCATTTAGCCGTTAGCAATTTTTGCGTTTACGAAAAGGAAATATTCCTGTTCGACCCCAGGGCCATAGTGCGACCGAAAGGATTATGCCAATGAAAAAATCCAATGGCACCCTCGGGAATCGAACCCGCTCCCTGCCGGTTTGTAGCGCAGTGCCTCAACCAACTGCGCCATGGCGGTTCCTCTGTTTTGTATGTATAGTAAACTCTATAGTTTAGAGCCATTAAATTTATAATCCTTACCTTCCGTCGTGTATTTATTGCTCGCCTATCATGTCTACGGTGACTGGAACAACTGAATGTAAGTTTTACTGGCAAAAACTACCCAAAATACCTGCTTAATAAATCAAATTTTATGAGCCTATAGCTGGTTCCTAAATTCCCTTTTATTCACAACCCGCTTTTTAAATTTTTCTGTACTTAACCTACTTTCTGCCATGCAGAAAAATTCTGTTTCAGTCTCTTTGAAGTCCTTTCCTCTAAATGGTCAAGAAATACCATGATCTTTATACGTGGACATGCCAGTTTTCCATTCAATCTGGCATTCATATTGAGCACAAGCTTCTCGAAGGAATGGATATATATGTTGCACGTAGAACTACATACATCCGTGCTTTATTGAACTTCAAAGCTTGCGAAAAGCAATATTCAAGTCGCACATTTTTGTTCAGAGGCATAGGTTTTGGTTGTTAAAAACATTCATGCCAGTTGTGACACATTTTCTTTCTGCGCTAGCATATTTAACAAAATTTTCTCAAATGCATATTGTGAAATAGGAGAATAATCATTTTAAGTGAATTTGGTAGTAAATCATTGTGACAGAGTTAAAAGTAATATTAAACACAAAAATCGGTAGGGATTCTCACTCACAAGTAACTGCTGCACTGGCAAAGCAGAATAGGCCTACTGAGCACGTCTGATTAAGCACATAACGGACAAAGTAACTAAAAACTAATTATCGCCATGTTTGCAGTAAAAGAACGCTAAATACAGCTGATAAAATGACTGGCGTTTGAGTGTGATCCTTAACATCTTCTACGTGGATCTACCTGCCGTTCTTAAAACGTGTTTTCTTCCGATTAATTTGAGACTTTTTTCCCTTTTCCTTCTTGGTCTTCCAAATAGTGGTTTTCTAAGAAATTTCAGCAACAGCGTTCTGTCGACCAAGAGGATTCTCGTAGTGGTAATCCATTAGTGTATTTTTCGAATATGAGGCAGGATATCCGTTATCCTGAAAGGATAGTGCTTCGAAGTATGTCATGATTTTTAACGTCACTTAAAATTCATCTTTTATTAACATCCTGCCATTCACTGTGATATTCTGAGTTACTAAGAGGTAAAGCAATCCCGTTACAGGCAGTTTAAGGCTCCCAGATTTCAAGGAAATCGGCGCATGAAGGTAGTAACATTGTCAGCCCTACGCATCGGCAGCCTTTACCCCCCAGGAAGTATCCTTGGTACTCATTTATGTTAGAGGCTTAGTCGACCCCAGGGCTATAGTGCGGCCGGAAGGCTTAGGTCAATGAAAAATTCCAATTACCCCATCGGAAATCGAACCCGCAACCTTCCGGCTTATAGCGCCGTACCTCAACCAACTGCCCACCGCGTGCTCCATTCTGAATTATTACAGCGTCGTTAAACAAACCGTAAAGGTAAAAATCAAATCGTCAACTTCCTCCTGCGTATTATGTCAAGTTTGTCAGTTACGTTACCCATATTAAGTACACAGTTGTCAGTGGTTTAATATTGTTACAAGTCCTCAAATTCCACTTCAAGAAATAGCATGAGAGTTATCGTGTAACTTATACTTATAGTTGCTAAATTGCGGTTTTTATATATAAAATTGAATTATTTGGGTTCCCGGGAGTGCTGTTTCTCGAAGCATGGATTAGAAAATGTAGGAAAGGGAGAGGGCAGAAAGGGGATTTTATCGAGTGGCATAAAAAGAACTGGGGTACCCACACTGGCACTGTGTGGAGACTGCCTATCATATAAATCCTCCATAAATCCTTAATGATAACTTTTAGTGCGGTGCAAAAGCATTGGGTTTATACAGCTGCTGCGTTGGGGGATGGATGGAAATCTTGGAAATTCATCTTTGTAAGAGTTGTTTCTTATTCTTGGGTCTGAATTGGCTTTTATCCAATTGAGGAAATGAGAGTGGGTGGTGGACCGAACGGATGAAGAACGGCGATCGCGTTGGGATTGATAAATTCTACGTCGTTATAGTTTTTATGTATCAGCTCCATTCGTGATTATTACTTTAGCGTTTGTGTCCCAGCTTCAGGCCTAATGATGTAAAGAACATAAAATTGGCGAAATGTTTTCGTATTATTTTAGAAGCCTTCCATGTTTCAAATAGAAAATTTTGTTATTTGTATATAACATGTGACCGCATATTTCACGTCTAAAGTAGATTTAGGCTCTTTGGCAGTTGTTTATAGCTAAGCACAAACGTATTAATTACTCTTAACGTGGGTCATCTCGGTGTGTTACTTCAATTACAGTAATAATAAACACAGGTTGTGTTTATTATTACTGTATTAATTATTGTTTGTGTAAATTAATATTTTATTCCTTTTCCTTTGTATGAACATGACGTGTAATTCCATTTCAGCTCCATTAGGCAATGTCAAGCAGCCAGTTCTATAAAACTGGATGTTAAGTTCAAAGTTCTGTTGTTATTAACGTTTTTTAAACCTTTTTAAGCCATCAGTTCCTCTGTCACGACAGATTCTAAATTTAGCATAGGCTAATAAATTGCAGAAAGTGCAATTTGTTTCTAGTACAAAGTTGCTCAGACCAATTCCCAAACTACATCCACTTGAATGCGTTCGCCGAATTTACAGAATAAAATTTCATAGCAGATCAAAAATTGCATTACGTTTAAAAAATACATTAAGTCTAAAATTTACGAGCTCTGAATTAAATCCGAAGCCATTACTGAACATTTCGTAACATAACCATTGTCTCCACACACTCAGGAATGTGATATCATTTAACAGTCTGTCTCTGAGCAAATAGTATGCGAAATATTAAATTGTAAACGCATGTCTGACGAGGAAACACATTTTTCAGTTACTCGCACACGACCACCCCTCTCTAATGAGGCTACGACAAGAAATAAGATGAAGTGTAGTATACTCAGCCCACAAACAATTATTTATAAAATACAACCAGCTACATGTTTCGGCTGATATACAGCCATCATTATGCTAAACTTTTACAAATGTATCGTTCTATAAGATATACAAAATAATACATAATACAATACATAAGTTTTCATATTTCATACATATATTACCGGCATAGTGTAAAATACGGCAATGTATAGAGTGCCCTCGAAGTTCATACAATGCCCAAAATACATAGGTAAAGCATGAATTGATGTGTAATTCATACCTTACCTAGGCATTCCATACAATGCCTCTCAACAGGTAGGTAATGTGTGAAACAAGCCAAGAAAACAACAACAACAAAAAAAGATTCTGACACGAAGTTTCCACCGGTATCTGTAGGATCCCCTTTTAGAATTTTAGTACCCGACGTCGATAGAGGACGTGCTGACGCTCGAAATATTTTAGCCTTACTAATCAAAGAGACAGAAGAAGGATTTAGCAATTAGGAAAAACTAAAGGTATTCTTAAGCAGCCGTATGCAAGGTCATATTTTACTGTCTGTCAAAAGCCTTCCGAGTGTGGAGGATGTCCCACATGAAGAAATACCACTCTGAACAGCGGCAGCATTGCAGTCAACTGGAAGCGGCCAAGGGTTCATCAAGTGTAGTGCAAAGGAGTGTCATAATCGGAAACGCTGTTGTGTAAAATAATTGCAATTCTAAATGACATATAACTTCTTGTCGTAACAAACACTGAACGTTAATATATCCAAAGTGCTGATCCCAGTGGCTGCGCGGTCTAAGACGTAGGTCTGAAGCCGAAAGCTTGCTGGGATCGTGAGTTCGAATCCAACCAGGGGTATGGATGTTTGTCTCTTGTGACTGTTTGTGTTGTCAGGTAGAGGTCTCTGCGCCGGGCCGATCCCTCGTCCAGAGGAGTCCTACCGAATGTGGTGTGTGTCTGAGTGTGATCAAGTGAAAATGAACAACTTCGACACCTACTGTGAGTAGGTAGAAGATGTCAGGACTACGAAACGAAACGTCCATTATCATCATTAAATGTGTGTTGAATACGAACAAATGTTTCATTATATAGGCCTAAATTCATATAATGCCTGGGTAAAATATAGATTACCTGGGTAAATTGTGAAGTGATACATTAAAAGCTTGTCATTTCAAACGCTGCCTAAAGCCTGCACGCATTGTATACGCTTCCTAGGCATTTCACACATTTCCTTCAACACACACTATGCCGGTAATATACGTATATAAAATACAATCCTATATTTGTAAAGGTTCAACATCTCAAACATCTCATGCAGCTGTGAATACCTTATTATTTTCGCTATCATCTTGATAAGGGACATATATTAACCGAAACATGTGGCTGATCGTATTTGATAAACAAAATTTGTGTTTGGACCCATTATTTTATACTTCTAATTATATTTTAAACAGAACGGGGATTAACTATCTTAATATCCATGTTTATATCCTGCGAAGATCAGAGTTTGATAAAATGTTTCAAAAATGCTTAGCGTAAGCTTACACAAAATTTATTAATGTTTACAAGATGTAGTTTGCATAATAAGGGCCAAAATAGGGTTAGATACAGTATTCGTGTAAGTCCTTCGCATTCTTGACCCTCGTATGACACATTACCATCCTTCGGAACGTCGGGGAGTACTCGCCAAATGACACAGTGTAAAACCCCACGAGACTTGGAAATTCAGATTCAGTCAGCTGGCACAAACACACACACACACACACACACACACACACACACACACACACACGTACCTCTTATGTTACAAAATGCGCCTGGTTTTTTAGTGTGTGTGAATTGAGGGAATGGCTGGCGAGCGTGACGTCTGGCTTTGGCAGTCCGATTACGGTTAGTGCATCTCACAATCAAGATTCCATTTATTTAGAATGTTGTTGATTTGTAAATATTATAATTGTGTAGACTTTTACATAATATAGTATGTATGAGAAAATGTTGTAATGAAATAACAACTAAAATAAAATATGTTTTTTGCCTAACATAAGGTATGTTATCGATTATCGATTATTTTTATCGAAATCTAAAGTATCGAAATACAGTGAATCAACCATTCCGAATTTCGACTTACAACATTTAGAAAATCAGTTATTTATCAATTTATTCCACAGATTACTAATTAAAAACGCATTTAATTCCAGAATTTCCGAGAAATTTTCCACAATTCCATGTGAGTCAACTTTATATTTATGGCGCTCACGCGACGAAGGTATCAAGAAAATGTTAAAACTTACGTTCACAATAAGTATACGAAGAAAAACATTTTGTCAGATGGTTTGAAATTTACAAAGAAATTGTAATAAAACGTATTTTAAAAACTAAAATTAATTATGCTTTTTTATTTCATGAGATGCGATTCACTTTCCCTTAAAAATAATTATTTTTCTGTACATTTACAAGAAAGTAATAACTTAATAACCAAATAATGGCTTATCCAACATCACAAGAGCCACTAGTGTGTGAATATTATGCTAATCCCCCATATGATAGACTTTCTTCTGTTAACTACATAATTAACCTTTTAAAGCCTAGCGGTAACTTTACATACCACCAGGTTTAACATTAAAAAATTCTACGTGGTGCCCACATTGCGTTTATGTGTTTTGAACGGATCTCAGAACAAACAGCAACTTTTGCCTTATAAAACATTAAGAGATTGGTTTTTATAACCGAAGTGGAGAGTGTTTACAGCGCGGTACGCCCTGAGTCCTTATATAAAACAGATACGCTTCGTCTTTAAAGGGTTAATGAGTCAACCGGTTAATAACATATTCAGGCATTAAAGTAATAAATTATTCACCCAGTCAGGCTTTTATTAGTTCATTCTTCGGCTCGATAATTTAGTGAGCTGCTCAGTTATATGTCTGCCAGTAAGAATATATTTTATTCAAGAAATTAGGCAGTCTACCGGTCAATAAAGCAATCAGTTGGCGAGTGAACCAGTCAAATATTAATAATAACCTGCCAAACGGTCACCGGTTTCATCTGTCAAACCACAACCACGTGATCATTTAGTGAACAACCGGTCAAAACATTCCGTCATACAGTCAGCAAGCCTGGCGTTCAGCCAGTTAAAATATAGAAATTTCTTCGGCTATACAGACGACGATTCTGTTGTCTGTTAGTAAATTAACCCTTTAAAGACGAAGCGTATCTGTTTTATATAAGGACTCAGTGCGTACCGCGCTGTAAACACTCCCCACTTCGGTTATAAAAACCAATCTCTTAACGTTTTATAAGGCAAAAGTTGCTGTTTGTTCTGAGATCCGTACAAAACACGTAAACGCAATGTGGGCACCACGTAGAATTTTTTAATGTTAAACGTGGTGGTATGTAAAGTTACTGCTAGGCCCTAAAAGGTTAATGTCGTCACGTTTTTCGGTCAGCGAAAATTCGTAGTAGGCCTATCTGGCGAAAGTAACTTGCAGCTTTTTATCTTACCATTACGTTTTCACACTGGCACCCAAAAAAATTAAATTTTAGGTGAATTTGTAAAGTAGGGTCCTTTATGCCTGATTTCAGGCTTCCGTCGCGGCGTAGGCTTAAATGAGGTCTTCGCTCTTCTGGGATGTTACGTAGCGTTGATTCGTATATAGTTAACTGACGTTTAGCCACAATATATCTGTTCCATCTTCAAGCGCAAAGCAGTCCAAAAAGCCGTTATTGTTGGACAGTTTGACCTTTGAAGATGGTACTTATAAGCTCTCCCGCAACGCCGGTAACTGGTTAACAATTGAGGCTCCGTAATTTTGCAAAAGATGAAAGATCTCAATTTTCTGTATCACGTAAATTTAATATATAAAAAAAGAAAATGCAGGACTGCTTTCAAATTTATAATCCTCAGGTGTCTCTCATATTAATGCGTCTTAAATTTCATTTGGTTTTTAAAATGTTGCTGCTGTAGGCATAAACACAAAAATATCTGCAGTGCCAACATAATGAGTTCGTAAGTTTTAATGACATTTTATCATTCCTTTCTTTTACTAGCGTCATTTGTTATTAGTAAGAGTATGTTTAGTATCTCATATAAAAACGGAAACTTCTTTTTTGACGATGTCGTAAAAACTGTGTCTGGAAAGTAGAGTTAAAGGGATGTACAGACGGTAATATAGTGTGTAGTGTTGGCGGTGGTAATTTGAACACAACTGAATGGCTGCTCTGAGAGCATCTCTTCTTAAGCAATTCGTCACAAGCGCAAAACTTGTCAAAAATTAAGTGTCCAAGAATAAAGTTATACAGACTGTGAGTATGAATGCAGACTCGTCTTGCGGCGGATGTAAACGCTTAATTACGCCAGTGAATATTTACCGTGACAAGAATACTGGGGGTGCCTTAATGTGCACGGAGGGGTTCTCCGAATTTTTGTCACCATAAGTGAAATCTACACATAAAGTCTGGTGTTTTGTCCTTATTATTACATCATTATATAGGCTTTAAAAGACGGCTCGAATTCTGAGTCCACCCCCGAAATTACTACATGATGTCAGTATGTAAAGTGATTCGGTTTCAATTCCGATACAAAACTGGAAGATGTGGATGAAAGTGACTCGATAAGTAGAAATGTATGCAGCGCCATTCTTGTGTGACACAAGGGTTTGTTTTGTAACAGTATGTGGCAGCACTTTCCAAAGTGGTATCCCATCGCAAGCCGATTGTGCATGTGTAAGTGACGTGTGCCTCTCGAGTCGTTAAAATGGTGACCGTACGTATACTGCAGGAGGGTACAATCATAGACCAGTGTTCTGTGTTTCCTTCTTGTGGACGTAAAGGTAAAGGTAAACCAATCCCATCACAGGCCTGGACAGACCTTAAGGGTTCCATGACGTTGAGGCTCCCAGATTTCTAGACAACCAGCACATGAAGGTGGTAAGGTTGTCAGCCCTCGGCACGGCCGCCTTTACCCCCCAGGAAATATTCCTGGTACTCATTTCTGTTACACGCTGAGTCGACCCCAGGGCCATAGTGCGGCCGGAAGGATTATGTCAATGAAAAATTCCAATGACACCATCGGGAATCGAACCCGCGACCTTCCAGATTGTAGCGCAGTGCCTCAACCAACTGCGCCACCGCTTGTCCCCTTTTTTGGGAGTAGGGTTATGAAAAAAAATTGTGCTAAGGATATTCAAAAACACAAGCGGCGAGGATTCTTAGACGCGTAAGAAGATTACTGCTTTTTTAGGACAATGCCACACACAATATAGCGCTTGCAATCCAAGACACATTTCGGAACAACACATGCTACTTCTCGATGGACCGTTCCACAGCCCGGACCTCCTCTCTAACAATTTTTACGTCTTCGGTCCACTGCAAGAACATCCCAGCAGCAAATGTTTTTCCTGCGATGCACATATCGATCATGAGGTAGACTGGCTGTGACTAGGACAGCATACAACGCTGTTTTACACAGTTGGTTTTCAGAAGTGTATCGAAGGAAAATATGGTAACTTTCTAGTTTGCTTAATTTTGACTGCTATTTGTGATTACTTGCTGAAACCACACCCGTAGATTATATTCGTAAAAGTCTAAGAGCTGAATTGTGTCACTAATCGGTCTCCACGTCTCACGTTCTAAAAGTTTCTGAAACCGGCAGGTCGCGGTTTCGATTCAAGATGGTGTCAGTGGATTTTTTAATTGGCATAATCCTGTCGGTCGCACTACGGCCCTGAGGTCGACTCAGCCTCTAACAGAAATGAGTACCAGGAATATTTCCTGGGGGGTAAAGGCGACTGGTGCGTATGGCTGACAACCTTACCACCTTCATGTGCTGATTGTCTAGAAATCTGGGAGCCTCGACCTCCTGGAACCCTGTGGGCCTGTCCAGGCCTGTAATGGGATTGCTTTACCTTTACCTTACAAAACGGTTTACAGATCCCAACGTTAAGTGGATCTGATCTTGCCCCTGTGTCATAAATTCGCACAGCGGCGATGTTGTTAGTACGGTTAACAATAATTACATTTTAATGAATTGGATGTAGGCTAACTATTTGCAGTTAGTAAATAATAAAGCTCACGAAATTTGCTCAGCTGTTTCCAAAGCAGACCGACAGTAAAAGCATACGATATACAACCAACACTTACTCATACAAGAACGCCATATTCCACGCGGAGAACAAATGTAACGTGACGTAAGGACTTAAGATGAGCGAGAACTTCGACTGAAAGCGGTTCAGAAATGCTGCATTACAGGAACTCTACAGAAATGGCAGTTCGAACAGGTAATTCGTGGGACATGCGGTATACATGTATAAAGTATCAGGAGCTATGTATTGCAGGGTTGCAGACGGCAGCAGGCGGAGCATCGATTGTTCACTCATTCATTGCCACGTCTCGTCTCCTCCTCTTCTACGTACGTCACCCACCAATTATCAGCCCCTCCCACTCCCCGTCCTATCATGGTGGCGGTCCGCACAGCTGTTACTGCATCTCTTGTAATGCAGTGCCGATAATTCTCAGCAGACTAATTGCCTGAGTGCAACAAGGGATCTATGTCGAATATGTCTCTGTGAAGCTAAACTACTGCATTTATGCAAGTTTGACCGTTTGCTGTTACAATACGGACGTCAGCAACGTAAGAACTCTCACAGCTCTGGGAGAAAAACAGCTGATAGACGCCCAAAAGTTCCAGGAATTCTTCCCTTTATTGAAACTGGAAGCATCTTTGTTGTTTTCACAGCGTTCCGCCTTTTGTGCGTTTGTAGAGCCTCACGGAGAAATGTTCATTTAAATAAGAATTCTAATACATTATCTCATCCATGGAGTCTTTAACAAGAGCTAAGTAACAGGAGAAGAACCAAATCAGAGAACAAGTGTTGGGAAAGATATTTGGACCTACCAAAGCGCAAGAAACCGGTGGATGAAATAATAAGATAAGTGACGAGGATGAAAAGTGTTCGTATAATTCTGCTACTGTGGTTAAATGAAGGGTAAGGGATGGATGGAGTATGTAGCAGGCATAGGAATACGCGAAATCACTTACTAAACCCTGCACGGTAAATACCACTTGGAAGAATCTGGGGTAGATGCAGGGATGAAATTAAAATGGGTCTTGCAGAAAAAAAGTTTCATTGGCACCAACTGCGTCACGACAGATTTGTGTGGCGGAGCCTGTGATTACGGTAAAAAAACTAATAAAGCTCTGTGTCTCACGTACGTAGCTTTGCGATGCCAGTAGGTGCTGTGTAGGTTGGTGCCTTGGGCCTCCTGCACTGCGAGGATTTTGTAAATGCATTCTGAAGGGAGCGAAAAGTTATTAGTTGGGAGATAGGACAGTCGCAATGCCTATAAAATTACGGACAAGGAAACAACAGCAAGAAATATGTATTCATTCATTCATTCATACACACATACATACATACATACATACATTCATACATACATACATACATACGTACATACGTACATACGTACATGCATACATACATACATACATACATACATACATAGATACATACATACATAGATACATACACACATACACACATACACACATACACACATACAGACACACATACATACATACATACATACATACATACATACATACATACATACCTTGAGCACGTTTAAATCACCAGATGTCAGAATCTAAGCGGATTAAAAACACGGCGTCATATTTGATAAACAGATTTTTAGATTACAGCAGAAGCGTATAGAATGTAATTTTGTGACCGGAAAAGCAGCAGTGCAACAGCTAAACGCCACGTTCACTTACTTTGTTTCCCTTTGTGTGTTACCCATTACCATCCTCAAGCAACAAAGAAGGATTTAAATACCGTCAAAAACAACAAATCTATATAACAGGCTATACTTTACTCTGAATGTACAAAACGCTCCAAAATTTAAAGAGCATTCGATTTCCACTGGTCGGCGGCAGCTCCTCGTTTGTCAGCGAAGAACTAATGACCTTCTGCCCGGGTAGCGCCATGCGTAAACGTGACGGATGTTCCGCTATGTATACGCTCATGGAGGCTTACCAACACTCAGTAAAACAAGTGGCTAAGTTACTCTCTGTGGCGGACACTTTTCTGTGAGCGTGTGCCGGTAGCGACAAAGACTGGTAGGAAACAACTCATAACTCTGGTAGTCCTATATTGGATTGATTTCACGAAACTTGTTATTTTGCATAGATGGTATATCACACCCGGAGAGAATTTTCAGATCCATGGGAAAAGATAGAGGAGAAAGAAGACATTTTCGAAAAGAGGAACCTCCTAATTTGCTCTCTACACTTAATTATCTCACAGTGATTAAAGGAAGGGTGACAGAACGGGGTTCATGAATAACATGAATCAAGGAAATGAGAAATGCCCGAATACTTTTGAGAAACTGCAACGGAACAGAAAATTTGGAAGACATTTAGTTGTAAGTGTCGTACTAAAATTTTTCATAGAAATGCGTGATATGGAGTAGGGGAGCGGCTTACACTGCCCAATAATAATGTGGGATATTGTGAATATGGTAATAGAAATTAGGATATCGCAGAACTGTGAAGCTCCTACAATTGGAGCAAATACAGACTTCAAGAAAGGACACCCCGTACCATGAAATATTAGCGTATAATTCCAGGATATTAGCAAAGCAAAAATTCGAACTATCGTGGAAAGAATTGTGTGCGATTTACTTTGAGGTGAGTTGTTGGATTTAAATGGGAAAAAGTGAAATATATGTCACAATAGGCAATCTGAAATTGACTTCCGGTTCCCCGAAATCCTCATCCTGTTACCGCACATAATCCTGTCATCATATATGACGACACATAAGCACTAGAACTGATACTTTCTACTCAAAGAGTCCACAAGAAGATAACCAAAGGTCAAGTTCCAAGAAGGTAGAGCACCATTAGTCTTTATAGCCTAGCGGTAACTTTACATACAACCCGGTTTAACATTAAAAAAATTCTACGTGGTGCCCACATTGCGTTTATGTGTTTTGTACGGATCTCAGAACAAACAGCAACTTTTGCCTTATAAAACATTAAGAGACTGGTTTTTATAACCGAAGTGGAGAGTGTTTACAGCGCGGTACGCACTGAGTCCTTATATAAAATAGATAAGCTTCGTCTTTAAAGGGTTAATATGACATGGCACATGGCTACGCGCGGGAGAGAAGTGAAGGGGCAACAGGAGAATGGTGTGGGTATCCAACATGCCTCGCAAGACCGCGAAGCATAGCCTCTTTAGCAGAGTACAAGTGTTAGCAGATGACACGCACACCTCGGCTGCCAGCAGTCGACTGAAGAGTTGTCCCCGCCGAGTCACAAGAACTCGTCCGTTTTACCGAAAGACGAAATCTGGTTTCTGCGCGTGTGCCGTCTAATTTTAACTGCACTATACTTCATTCTGTTTTAAAATATGTTTGTACCTCGTGTTACAGTGATTGGTTTTGTAGGTTGTAACATTGTGCAATCAAACTACAAAGTGTCATATCCCAAAAGATAACATCCAAATTTAGCTTATTCAAAAATCAAATCTCTAAAACGTGTGATTTCTCTTGTATTCTTGGTAACACTCTCATGCGTAATACTATACGGAATTTGTCCGAAAAGTTTTGCAACACTTGCTATACATTAGTCAAAATCAACAAGAAATGTCTGCAATTTTTTCTGTAGTTAATTTTGAGAGTCCCGGATGCTACAGCAGCGCCACGGAACAGTAAGTTTTCTCTTACATGCGCAGGGGGTAGTCAAAATGGCGTCGTATGGTGATGTGTCTTTTAAAAAAAGGGCCGGTACTGAAACTCCTATGAACTGCTTCTTCTCCACCCACCACACAGCCCACATATTTCTTCCTCAGATTTTCACCTGTTTGAAGCCCGCCAAGTTGCCATACGTGGGAAAACGTCTGGGAGTGATGACAAGGTTATTGAAGAAGCGGCTGCCATAAAAAGAAATTCAGACAGGTACAAGATGGGGATAGACCCTCTTTGCTCTTTTTTCCCACTAGCACAAGGCTGTTGAAGTTGACGGAGATAATGGAAAAAACTGTTGTGTGTTATGCGTCAATTTGTGTATGCTATGATTATGTTAAAATAACTATGCAATAAATTACTTCGAACAAATATTTTGTTGTAAAACTTTGGGGAAAACTTCACATTATGCTACTTTATTTACGCGTGAATTTGCCGACGCGTTAAATGCCGTACAGAAGGCCCTCAACCGAACAGACAAGAAACACGGAACCCGAACCAGATACCAAAACACGAAGCTGTAAGTCTCCGTCCTAGATGTTCGTGCAGAATATTCATCAAGGAAATGTCTTCCTTCGCTGTTTAGATTATCTTGTCTCGAGGAATCACCCGCAACATCAGTAACAGCAACAAAGCGAGAGCTGTACGAACAAACGGAAACAAGAATGGCCCGGTACCTCACTTACGTAGTTTCCTTCTTCCTTTACGAGAAGTAAACGAGTAAATTCACGACAATGACCTCATGTTCTTCTCTTTCTCCCATCCTCTCCTCAAAACCACGTTTAAAAACTTCATTTAAATTTCTTACGGACAGCTTTAGAGTTGTCGGTCAAATCTCTTTTCTGAGTGGTATCCTTAAATACCAACTTCAGGTTCACAAGCAAACGAACCCTACACAGTTGTATGACACAAATTTACAAAGTGTTTTTGTCATATACGCTCTTGTTATTTGTTGCAAGTTTGAGTAAGTACTATGTTACCACGGAAGCTCGGGTTTGATCCCGGATCAGTCCATGTGGGATTTGTGGTGGAAAACGTGGCACTGGGATAGGCTTTCCCCCGATCACTTCGGTTTTCCCCTGTCCATTTAATTCCACCGATGCTCCATTACTTGGAAAAATGCAACAAGCTATATATTATGTTTCACTTCGTCTCCATCACAGGGTGCACAGTAAGACTTCAGGCTGCGGTGCGTCCGTAGCGTCTGCTGCGGAGTCCTTCACCACAGTGAAAGTACTACACTATAAAGTACTGCCGTCGTACTGTCTCAGAGAGCAGCGTGTCTTCGTATAACGCAGAAAAAAAAGACCCGAAATCTGACAGCGCCACTGATTCCAAAGCAATTTCGACAAACACCAGATTTTAGGCCAGTGGTTAATGGCATCTCAAGCAGTCACTTACATCTAAGCGAGTGGCAAGAAATGTTTCTCTCGTCGAAAAATTCCTGACCGGCTCTGGGGCCCTCCCGGTCTCCTATACAGTGGTTAAAATTTTCTCTTCTGGGGGTAAAGCGGCAAGGGCGTGAGGTTATCCACCCACATCCATCTAAAGCCAAGTTTAAGAATGAGTGAACGTACACCTCTACCCTGTCTACATAGCTTCGTGGCGTGTGTGCTGACAAATTTACATTTACGTTTACACTTTTGCCTCTACTACTAATGCCATGAAAATTATATTGGCTGCAATGGATTTGAAACGTGCGGACGATCAGTAAGATGTGAGCTGTATATTGCTTGATTTTAAGCGCACATTGCAAAGAAGATAAGAAAATACGATATTACGCAGAATTACAAATTCACTTGTTGGTCTCTCATACCGATGGAAATGTGGGTGAATATTCAAGTCTGATAGAAAGTTATCCTGAGTCGACTGGTAAACAGGAGGCATCGACTTGTTCAAAACACCGCTGTGAGAATCTGAAGTGACGCACGAAATCGTGTACTTGAAAACTGCGTATTGAGGCGAGTATTTGGATGGAAGGAAAAGGAAGTAACAGGGGGGTATGAAAGTTGCCAAATTAGGAGGTCTATACTCTTCACAAAATATTAGTAGGGTAAACAAATAAAATAGGATTGAGTAGATATTTTGTTCGTTCATCAATTACACCCAACAAGCTCTATTTTACACGTTTTTACTTGGCAGCTATTTTAGGCTCAGTAAAGACCCATCATCAGGCCATTAACAAAAAATTAAAAATGGAAACCCTGTATGTTATATGAAGAAGATATCCCCCTTATACAGCGAATACGTTATAAGTGTATTTATAATATATTTATGATGTATTCACGATATATGGGGGAGAGCTCCCTCATATAACAATACAGGGTTTCCATTTTTATAATTTTTGTTAATGGCCTCATAATGGCCCTTTACTGACACGAAACTAGTTGCCAAGTAAAAACATGTATAATACAGTTTGCTGAATGTGGCTGACGAACCATTACAACATACACTTGATAAAAGCCAACGGGGATGTTCTATATCAACAAGTACAGCTAGGTGGACGGGGCACGTGGTGGGTATCTGTCTGAGGATACACACAAGCATATTCGACATTGGGGTTAGAAAACCTAAAGAGAAAATGTAGGCATAGAAGATAATATTAAAATAGACAGTTAAAAACTTGTCTGAATATGTACTGGATTTATCTGGCCCTTCATAATATCCAGTAGAGGCTTGCTGTCAACATTTTACTGAGACTTCAATTTATACAAAAGGCCAGGAATTCAGTTTCTCACGGTCAGTACTCTATAGGGCAGTTTATTTTCATAAATAAATAATGCGAATTTTCTTCCTGATCCCCAGCTGGTCTATGTGTTATTTTGGTGAACCGCGTCCGGATATAGCAACAAATAATGTCCCTATTAAACTAGTATCCACAATTTTTACTTTAACTATAATAACACATACCCACTTTACGGGTGACCCTACCGTCAGGAGCGACCCTCAACTAACATATGTATATCAATAACCTCATATACGACACACTGCATCAAAGATGTACATACCTTTCCGGGAACTGAAAACATCATCATCCAACTACCGACCTAAAGTCAAGGAATTTCTTCAAACCGCTACTTAAAAATTCCACATCTACACATACTTATCATACATAATTTATGAATTTAACCTTTTAAAGACTAGCGGTAACTTTACATACGAGCAGGTTTAACATTAAAAATTCTACGTGTTGCCCACATTGCGTTTATGTGTTTTGTACGGATCTCAGAACAAACAGCAACTTTTGCCTTATAAAACATTAAGAGACTGGTTTTTATAACCGAAGTGGAGAGTGTTTACAGCGCGGTACGCACTCAGTCCTTATCTAAAACAGATACGTTTCGTCTTTAAAGGGTTAAATATTGATTATAATCTTACAGCTACAACTCTGTATTTTACAAACTGAAATTTTTTAAACTTTATACTTGGTACCAACCATCTTGTATACATAATAATTTTCACAATTTGTAATGTCAAAATGAGATCTCACTGGCATTCTTCTCTTATATTCTGTAACGAAGGCCTGATGATGACCACCTAGGTGGTCGAAACACGTAGCCTAGTATTTTATAAATAATAATTTTAAATTGAAGTTCTGAGGACGGTATTTAATTGTGTTTAATCAACAACTAATGACTATGCCATCAGGCTACTTATAACTAAACTTTGAAATAAGTAACAGGCACCAAAATACAAGGACAAACCACATAGAGACAGTCCAATTTTCTGCTACGATGCCTGTGTCAACAGCTCAGTTAATGTGATAATCTGATCAATAAAATACACATTTTGTATAGAAATTTGTTATTGAAGCCATTTTTCGAACATATGTCCCAGAAACCTTGCGTTTCGATGTAGTCTAGTTAAGGACTACCCTGAGATGGGTACTACGAATATTAGAATAAAGATCGCTGAAATTTTAACGGGATATTTTTTGATGTTATCAACATCATACCTGACCACCCTACGCCTATTTCACCATGTTCGACACTCAAAATACATAAGGGTAACTTCGAAATTCCCCCCGAAGGTACCCCTACTTTGATATAGTGTTGGGGGATTGTGTGGTCAAATGTTTCTGAGAGCTACGCTGGCAGTAGCGTAACTACTGGTGGGGCCCTCTTGCCAGACAAGTCAAAGGTGATGACCCAGACGAAAAGGGATACCCTGGTCATCCAGGTTGCGGTGCTGGGCGTGGGAGTGACAATCCCCCACCCCCACCCCAATAAAAAAGTTCTGTTGAGAAGCTTCTAGAACTGGAATCTGGACGACAACTTTGGAAGGGCCTAAGGTCCATCACGGTCTGTAATGCTAGAAGAAGAGGACAAAGAATACTGAAATTACCCAAGTACATACGTACGAATCCCTTTAACAAATAAGCGTAAACTGTTTTTATTTATAACGATCCTGTTCGTACCGCGCAGTAAACACTTTTCATCTCAGTTACAAAAACCAAGCAGTTTATATTATACAAGGAAAATGTCGCTGCTTGTTCTGAGATAAATACAAAACACATAAATACCGTGTGGGCAGAACGTACAATTGTTGAATGTTAAACCTGTTGTTGCATCAAGTAACCAATAGGCTTTAAAAGGTTAATATACAGCCTACGAAATTCTAAAGTTATGGACAACCAGAAAAGATAGGAAATATTCGTGTAATAACATTGTGGCGCGTTTTAGTAATTTTTGTCCCTCCTCAGCTATCCCAATAACCTGTTATAGTTTCACGCGAAGACAGAGATTTTATGATTATTTTATGTCACAGGAAACAATAAGATCTACGTGGGTCTTCACACTAAGCTCCCGATATTTTTGTCCGATTGTAAATAAATTTCCAGTTTCTCGATATATTTTAATGAAAGTCTCCAATATCATATTTTACGAAAATCCGATCACTCGGAGCCGAAATAATATGTACGGACAGACAGACGGACGGACAAACGTAACAAAAGTAACAGGCCCTTTTATTTAGTACGTGAACCCGCCTAGAAACTGCCGAGCAGAGCAATATTCAGTCAGTGATGGTGCAACATGGGTGCACCTATAACATTTTTCGGCAAAGCTGGACACCGCAGGACCGATATTGCACATCTTTAACCTACCTGCTGTGATGCAAAATAAGAGAATATAAGGCGCCGTCCTTCTGTGTGTTTGGGTGCAGTATGCTTAGATGGAAGACCAAATATTAATAACTGATAAACAAAAAATACATTTTTAAATACATCCATTATTCACACTTTACAAATATCGGAGCGGATCCCAGTGGCCGAGCGGACAAAGGTGTAGGTTTGCGGCCGAGCGCTTGCTGGAATCGTGGGTTCGAATCCCACTGAAGGCATGGATCTTTGTCTCTTGTGAGTGTTTGTGTTGTCAGGTAGAGGTCTCTGCGACGGGCCGATCCCTTGTCCAGAGGAGTCCTACCGACTGTGGTGTGTGTCTGAGTGAGATAAAGTGAAAATAAACAACCTCGACACCTACTGTGAGTAGGTAGAAGATGTAAGGACTACGAAACGAAAACAAATATCGGATCTGACATGTTTTGGAGACAGAAAATAAAATGGACCTGGAGACTGGAGGTGCTGACGGCTGCCTAGTTAAGTAGGCCAGCGCGTGTTCTTCTGGGCGCTGCTTAAAACCCTTCACAATTGCAACTCTATATTTGGCTGCGGAGGGGTGGGGGTGCCAAAACCAAGCCATTTAGCTTCAGTCTAGCCTAGGTCGAGTAATTATGTATAATGAGCCTATTAGTCCCGACGCACGCTAAATACAGTTCAATCCAGCCACTAATTTCGGAACTTCATTTAAGTCTTGATTAAACGTAATTGAGTTGATAATTTGGAACGATTTAGTCAGTAGGTGCTGCGGCATGACCAAGTGAATCTGCCGTCTCGTCCATTAGACAAAACCTGTAAGTAACTGGCAGTTTGAATACATGAAGACAAGCATAAAAAGGCATTACTGAGAAAGAATTACACAAGGGTAATTATAGTTTTTCGCCGATCCAAGTGGCCTTGTGGTCTAAAGCATGGGCCTGCGGCCGTTTGCTTTCTGGGGCTGCGGGTTCGAATACCGCCGCGGGCACCGATATCTGTCTCTTGTGAGTGTTGTGTGTTGTCAGGTAGAGGTCTCTGCTCTTGGCTGATCACTCGTCCAGACGAATCCTACCCACTGTTGTGTGTCCGAGTGTGACCGTGAAGCCTCGACAATGAGGAGGCCCTGGCCCACAAAAAAAAATCATATTTCTTCAAATTGACGCCTACGTAGTACTAATATTCACTTCATATATATTTTAATATAAGACTGATGAGGCATATGGGTAATACGCACCGAAAACCCAAAAATGCGTAAAAAGCTTCAGCCGGAAAATCTCAAACAAAATCAGAAATTAGAATGTTTATGGGCACCTGAGAAGATAATATTAAAATCCCTATTTCAGAAACAAAGGGCAGTACTGTGGGCTAGTCTTGGAATTTAGGGAAGAAGGTTATTAATACCTTAATTCCAAGACGGCAACACATTTTTGACCAGTTCGATAACTGTGCCTGTGTAAAACAACGATGGTCTCGAATTTATTGTACTTCACTCTAAGAGGGAAGCAAGTACTGCACGACTCTCTTTTTCCCAAACTTTCTTCGGACTCTGTATTCAAGACCAGCTTTCTATCACGTTTGAATATTTATTAAATAAACAGTTAAAGCAGCATCGTTAAATAATTTAAGAATAATTACTTTGTTTGTCAGCAAACTGAGGAATGACACAATGGCAAAGATTTCTTTCCGTGGAGCAAAACCCATAGCGGGCCAGGGCCTCCACATTGTCGAGGCTTCATGACCACAATCAGACACACCACACTCGGTAGGGCTCCTCTGGAGGAGTGATCAGCTGCACCCAGGGATCTCAACCTGATAACACACAACACTCACAAGAGACAGACATCCATGCCTCCGTGGGATTCGAACCCGCAATCCCAGCAAGCGAACGGTCGCAGACCCACGCCTTAGACCGCGAGGCCACTGGGATCGGTAATGACACAAATAGCTACATCAGTAAGCGTTACCCCGAATGGGGGGGTCTAATAAAATACGCGACAGAAGAACCAGCAGTCTATTTCGAAGCTGAAAATGAAATAAGTAGGCATACTTGCCTTCGAAATTTTGTACTTATCTGCCAAACTATAAGGTATCATATGCCAAAAGGCCTTAATTTCAGTACTGCCCCAGAATCATTAGTTGCGGTATGAGGTAGATTTTCTGAGATTCACAGAGGCTGGTGTGTCTCGCAAATACAAGCCCGGAACGTTACGGCTACATTAACCCACTCTGAACCACACGTCTGCAATGCAGATCACTTAAGCCCATACGCGCTCCTTGGTCTTGCCTTTTCTCGGAATGTCAATATGCATTACACTAGTAGGCTTAATGCACTTGCATTAGCCAAGACATTTTGCTGAAGAATAGGAGTATCACGCGTCCTGTTTAAATATTAAATGAGAAGGATCATGTGACCCTAGGCCCGTATTTTGAAATCTTCAGAGAAAAATAGCGTTACCACCTTCCTATTAATGCACTTAGGTTTATTAGGAATTTAAAATCAAATAGACACACAGCATGTTTAACTGTGCATATTTCTGTGATATATTGCTTTCAGTAGCACAAAAAAAGTGACTCTCCGCATGAATTTAATCTACACTCCATTACACTAATAGTTTTAAAATTTCACATACTTTTGCCCGGCAAAGACAACAAAAATCACTCAATACATAGAAGGAAATTCTTCCTTTAAATTAAATTCTCTGTCCTGAGAATGGTGTCTTGAAGCTGATCGAAATCTGGGGCTTCAGGGTTTAATAATCCGCTACTGGCTTATAAATCTTCTTCAGATTACGAAAGATTTAATGTTAGATTTCAACTATCAAACGTGTTATTCATGTAACTGTGGAGATCAAATTAATGCCTTATTCAAGAATTCGTAAATCTCTATTTTCATTCCTCCACACAACTTCAAGGGGCGGTGATTATTTCAGTGCAGGCACAGTTTCATTCACCTCGCCTTGAATTCAAGCTTTCGCCGCGATGTTGTTCATATCTACGCTCTTCTGAGATATTACGCTACGTCGTGTGGTAATTGTTTACCGACGTTTCCGAACAACGTATCGGTCCCATCTTCAAGGGTCACAAGTCCAAGAAGAAAACTTTTGACCCTTAAAGATGGGACAGATATGTTGTCCGGAAACGTTGGTAACCAATTACCACACCCCCTCCGCGTTATATCCCAGATAAAGCGCAGATCTTATTCACCTCTCCCTTACCAAACACGTATACCACATACAAATTTAACTGTCCAAAACACAGTAGCTGTTTGATGTAGCACCTGTTTTGGCCTTAAATACAATAAATAATTTACAGAATTGCAGTGTGATTTCGCATTATGAGGCTAAACAGCATGCATAGAATCTCTGCACATAAAGTTTAGACGTATGAAAGGAGCGCGTTGAGAATATTTAGACCTATGGAAGAGGAATAATAGAAGGAGGAAATTTATACAGTGACGAATTATTATTTTAAACAGCATTAAATAATCAAAGGTGCGGTACATGTAGCCCACATGGAGAAAAACATACAGCTGGCTAAGGAGGAGTTCAAAAATGACAATGAAACTTAGTGTTCCATTCAAGGGTATATTTTTGGGACACCACCCTACCCCCTCCCCGCATTATAAATTTTTCAATGAACATCGTTAAGTTATTTCAAAGTTTTTATATCTAATTTTTGTACGGGATTGGGTGAAGCGTCACGCGACTCCACAGCAACTTCATATTTGTCTATAAAATAATATTCACCAACTAATGCACCAAAATACATACAATTTTTATTCGTAAAAACTTCCTACATGTTTCGACCCTGCTGGATCATCTTCAGGGAGAGTAGTCTGTTACACTGTTGGATGCACTTACACAGTTAAGTACAGTTCATACCCTGACCGCGGACAGTACAAGACACCTCACAACAGAGGATGAAATCAAAGGCACATTCTCACTTAGCTGTATAAGTACATCCAACAGTGTAACAGACTATTCTCCCTGAAGATGACCCAGCAGGGTCGAAACATGTAGGAGCTTTTTACGAATAAAGATTGTATGTATTTTGGTGCATTAGTTGGTGAATATAATTTTATATGATACAGTGCACGGACATGGAACACATTAAATTTCATATGTGTCACTGATATTCCATAAATATTTCCAAAAGTCACTTGCGTTTCGATTTTCAAGTTTGCGCGTAAGTCTACGAAAAAAACATATTTTAAAAATTCAGCCTTTTCTATATTTATAGAATTCTAATTTAAATAAAGCTGCTTGTATCGAAAAGCAGCACCATTTTTATATTCTTCCGTCGAGTATTGTGTTTTTGGAACTTTTCGGTTTGCTGGGCCTGTGAGGTCAAGTGGCATGTACAAGTATACGTTTGTAAGCTGACGTGAAGACCGTAATCTCACAGGACAAAGAAAAGACAAGGAAACTGACAACAGTAAAAAGCTTAAGTTTCGTTGTTTGTTTACCCACACGGACACATCAAGAACTGTAAGATGTAAGCAAACAGGCGGCTTTGCTAACACCAAAGATCGGCTTCGTGACAGGTAAGAGACATTTCCTTTCTGAAACCTCGTAAGTTTAAATGAAAATATTTTGTCCTTTTAAATACACCAGTAATAAAGCTTTTATTTTTTTGTTCGTGTTGGTACTTCTACACTTCCTATGGTAATGCATAACGCATAACATATCTCATTCAATTATACCGGCTTTTTGGTACGAAATTTGTGACTGGAAAATAAGAACACATCTTGCTCTCTCTCAAAATTAACAACTTTATTGCACGGTTATCTTGCACGTAATACAAATTAATATCCATTGAAAAAACCAAGGCAGTATACGTAATAAAATAAATCTGAAATAGATCAAATTGTTCCTCTCTTTCACATGTTTCGTGTCTGCAGGATCATCTTCAGGGAGGAGAATTACTATTAGTGAAAATTACAAAAATTGTGAAGGTACTTATGTCCCTAAGACAAAAACTTGTTACACCCCATTAAAGATATTTATGGCTTCCACATAAAGCATTTTTAATAGTGTGAAACATGTCAGCAGGCTTAGGCATATACCTCCTTTGCATTAGTAAATGCCACTAACATTTCTTCGTCTCACTGAATGTGGCCCTGCATAGCGAAAACATGTAAGACAATGGAATAAATTGGTTTATCACAGTTTTATAGTGTTTTTTATGTTCTGTATTGCTCTTCCAATAAGTCATAATTTAAAATTAAGAACTTATATCCTACAACCAATTTTAATATAAAGCAGTGCAAAATATTCGATGAAGCAGTAAATCCGATGAAATATTCACTCAAATTTTTAAATAGGTTTCGACAGTGAATAGAGTGTTAGTGTTCGTGTGTAGCTCATAATTACTCAGCTGACCTACACTGTGTGGAATCCGAAAGTTCATTGCCTGCCGTCTTAGCATTCTGCTTGCCATTATTTTCTGACGTGAGCCAGACGAATCCAATGCACACACTCCTACCGCCTGCGTGAATATCACTTCTGGTAAAATATGTCAATATAGTCACGGGCAGTTTCTAAAATTCGATTTCTAACAAAGAATGTTTGAAGTAGAAATTCTTGGAGACTTATCTGTGTACTTACCAATCATTTTCAGTGTAAACACCGACTGTAATCTTCTTGTGTCTAACCGATAGCCCACTTCATGCCAGATGTATTGAAAATTTTGATCGACTGAAAGTACCGGTTAGATTTTTCCGTCTACTTTACTCACATTTATGCTCAGGCCTTCTAGAAGGTTACATTTTTGCGTTCATTTCTAAACTCACTCGTTTTTCAATGTTTTCAATATTAACCCTTTAAAGAAAAAGCGTGTCTGTTTCATATAAGGACTCAGTGCGTACCACGCTGTAAACACTCTCCACTTCGGTTATAAAAACCAATCTCTTAATGTTTTATAAGGCAAAAGTTGCTGTTTGTTCTGAGATCCGTACAAAACACATAAATGCAATGTGGGCACCACGTAGAATTTTTTAATGTTAAACCTGGTCGTATGGAAATTTACCGCTAGGATTTAAAAGGTTACGATAAGCATCATTTTAACGATAAATTACTTCTCGGATCTGACACTTTGTGTCTATTTGAAAGATACCAACATTTCGGAGAATAAATCATGGTTTATTCCAAAGAGGAACATAATTTTTTTCCTATACACAACTTCCAGACCGGCTGTCGGGTCCACACAGCGTGCTAGTCAGTAACCACCGGAATTGCATTACCAGAGAATAAGGTGCCTGGTACGTAAAGATGAACTCACTTCTAAATAATTCTGAGGTGAAGAATGTGTGGAGCTCTAATACCAGTCTCCACATACATTTACGTAGTGCAAACGGACGTTTTCCTTTTCACCGTTACCTACACCCTCCATCTTGAGCGTACATATGAAATACAAGTATAATCTTCGTATTCGAAGTTAAGAAAACTTTAGACCTGAAAAAATCTTAATTTCATTTATTACAGACCTTGCCATCTACATGAATTTTGCCAAATTCGTGGAAGATTTATTAGCTGTCCATACAGTTTAATTCTCCTCTGCATTCAGACGACGAGAACAACTGGTCATTAAGTAACATCATTTGCTCCTCTTCCTTCAAAAGCACAGTCGTTTTACGCGGGTCGCTTTACTATGCTGGGCTCATAGTCTGTTATTCTGGTGCCTCTTTGTTAGGATTTGTCACGATCGAAAAGAAAAGTAGGCTATTTGTTTGTAACGACATCCAGTTAATAAAGAAGGTTACATTATTAAGGCTGTCTTCCATGAAGGGACAGCGCTAAAATCCAATTACGGATGTAATGTTTCAGTAGCAATTAAAGCGACAGCGCATGCGCCGCACAATAAGTACAACCTGAAAGCATAAAACTCGCCGCCGCAAGATAATGCAAATCACAGAATTGAATCACAGAAATTAGACAGAATACCTTAGGCTTATTAATCATAGATGAAAAATGGTGACAGCGAATTTCTAAATGTCAATGGTGATGACTATTAGTATGATGATGATGATGATGATGATGATGATGACACGTGCAGAACAAGAAAGTAATAATTGCAGAATATTTTTGTGCCGGTTGTGAACTTCATTGAATCTTGGTCCTATT
Source organism: Coptotermes formosanus (assembly GCA_013340265.1). Lineage (NCBI taxonomy): Eukaryota > Metazoa > Arthropoda > Insecta > Blattodea > Rhinotermitidae > Coptotermes > Coptotermes formosanus. The sequence continues at coordinate 446,886 of BLKM01000454.1, forward strand.
CAGATATCTAATAATTACTTTTCAGAAGATCAGCTAATTAAAAAATCGAACTAATTATGCTTATAGTCCCTGTTTTAATGAACTTTTATTTTAGCAAAAAAAGTTTTTCTCTTTCACTTGAAAATAACTCTCTTGAACTTTCGAATGCTGGATGGTACAGTTCAAGGCTCCTACAACTCTTTTCTTACTATTTTCTCTCCTTTATATTCTTTATCCGTTTTATTCTCTTTTGCTTGCCATTTTACGATTTCGCATAGAATTTAGTTCTCGTTGTGCTCTTAGCAGTTGGAAAGCGATTTCTAAGGTTACGGGTACATTTCTGGGGAATTTTCTGCTTCTAGAAGACTTTCGATCCAAGAGCAAAAGTGATCTTTCTGGCCCAGAATGTGTTCCTCAACACCTGACCTAAATACCTCGAACAAAACAGACCTGAAATCGAAGCTAATTCTGTTATAAGATTTTCTAAAATATTTTTACGCGAAAGGAGATGGGAATAAGTTTTTTTTTTCGTTTTCCCTGATTTCCTTAATATTTATTCTCCTTCATCGAAGTTTCGTCTTGTAGGCCTACTCTTTATTATTTCATTAATACAGAATTCAGAAGGTTTACTAGCCATCTAGGTGTTTCAAGCGAACAAGTTGTAAAAGTGCAAATTTTGGGTAAAATTTAGAAATGTAGTTAGGTGCAGAAACGGCTGAAAAATCTTTATCTGTTATTTATCATAAAAATTAGAAAATGTATAAAACGAATAACTACAAACCGAAAATTGCAATCGACTGATAGGCACGCCCACATCGCCTTTCTGAAGTCCTGTTTTCAAATTCAAATTTAGGATATGCTACGGTGACAAGTCGTGACTTTGTCCAGTCCTTCTATACAAATTCCGGACGTTATTTTAAAATATGCCACCAACTGTCTCCCTCTTTGCTCGATCTTAGTTTTGAGATGATTTATTTTCATATTTTGCCAATATGGCTGTTCCGTTACTGAACAGCCATATTTTTCATTGGCGCAAAGGCCCCTACTGGGCCAGGGCCTCCTAATTATCAAGGCTTCACTATCACGCTCAAGCACACTACACTCGGTAGGATTCCTCTGGACGTGTGATCGGCCCGACGCAGAGACCTCTACCCGACAACAGACAACAATCACAAGACACAGACATCCACGCCGCAGGCGGGATTCGAACCCGCAATGCCAGTAAGCAAACGGCCGCAGACCAACGACTTACACCGCACGGCCACTTCCGTCGGCGAATAGCCATGTTGGTGATATGTGAATCTTAATGGACAGCGGTATGCTTTTCTTTCACTGATTTTCTCAGCATCAAAGTAGTCGAATCGGGAAGAGCTTTTCGTCCGTAGCGATAAAAGACTTAATGCCGAATACAATCACTGTAAGTGAGACAGATTTTCTAGTTTCATAGCCTTGTATGCTCTGTAGGGTAGCTCATTAGTTAGACTTGTGCAACATTATAAATAGGTAAGAAAAAGGTAAGTTTAATGTGTTCCATGTCCGTGCACTATATTATACAAAAACACTGATCACCAGCAAATGCACAAAGAGAGTTTTATCATCAGTCGTAACACACTCCTACATGTTTCGGCCCTGCTAGGTCATCTTCAGGGAGAAGGTTTTTTATCATTACACTAAGCTTGCGCTTTATAGTTGAGTGAGAATGTGCTGTTTACTGTGTACTGCGTTGTTTTTGGAGGCGTGAACTCTCTGCGGTCCCGGCCTGCAAGTCGGGATCACAGAGTGTACACGCCTCCAGTACACAGTACACAGTCAACAGCAAATTATCATTCAAATATAAAGTGCAACCTTAGTGTAAGGATAACAAAAAAGTTCTCCCTGAAGATGACCCAGCAGGGTCGAAACATGTAGGCGTGTGTTACAATTGATGATAAAACTCTCTTTGTGCATTTGTTGGTGATTAGTGTTTTTGAAAAAAGGTAAATACTTTAAGTAGTGATCCCTGGATCGTGTCAATAGAAGGACGTTTAAAGAAGGGGTATCGACTTTTAAAGCGAAGTACGTAATTTATAAAGCGTATAATAATATACTCGTTGAATAATATGCGGCATTTAAGACCACCTGCAATCATTACTCTTACGCTCTAGTTCATCTTCTGAAATCGGGAGTTTACAGACTATGATAAAATAGGGTTATCAATAAATAGGCCTCTTATTGCTTTTCGATTCACATCGCAGTTTTTGCAACTCGGTATTTGGTTCCTCAGAAATTACGCAGATTTAATTTGCAAATATGCAGGCTAGTTGAACGTAAGGAAAAATATAAAGACTAACTCAACACTGCAAAATTATAGCAGATTCTTTACCTATATCTGCGCTCTTCTGGGGTATTAAGCGGTGTCGAGTGGTAATTCTTTACCGACGTTTCGGGACAATATATCAGTCCCATCTTCAAACATTGAAAAGTCCAGGGAGGACACTTTCGATAAGGTATCCAAAATGCCCCATAAATTTCAGTATTTAATCCAAATTAGTTCCTTCGAAAATGTTTTAATAGAAGACCAACTGTGAGAAACATTTGTTTTCGGTACAACCACGGATAATTTTTACAAATTACACCTATGATTTCCTCAAAGGAAACTCCATCTTTGTCATAGTGATACACAAACCGATGTCTTATTCCCCCATACAAATTTGCCTTCCCTTGAAATCGCTTCTATTTTCGGGGCCTATCAAACTAACTTTGTCAGCAGTAATTTGAAGGTGCCTTGTACTTTCGAAGTTTACGTCCTTTGGCCCCAAAGTTCAAGACCCCAAACACGTGCCCAGATACTTCTCGAGGGTGATGATAAAAGGGGTGCCGCCACACCACTGTTATGATAACACCCTTCCACACCCGACTCTCCTCTGTTATTCTACTCCACCTCACTGCCCTTCGTTGCTTTTTCACAGCACGTCCACGGTTTCCAATACCCGAGAAAGACGGATTTCGATGGACTTCTCTCCAAAATTTCTAGAAAATATAAACCTTATATAATGCTGTCCAGCCGTTGTCATGTTCTGAAGAAGATAAAATATTTAAGACATCCATTATAAAACTTTATAGTAACATTTTCTCAATATACTTACACAGATTTAATGCGTTTCATATCCGTGCACTATATTATACAAAAAACTTAAACACCAACAAATGCAGTCATGTTACAGTCAACAGTCAAATGTTAACAGTCAACAGCACATTCTCGCTTAGCTGTATAGTGCTACCTAGTGTAAAGACAACGGAAAGTATCTCCCTGAAGATGACCCAGCAGGGTCGAAACATGTAGGAGTGTGTTATAATTGACGAAAAAAACTCTTTGTGCATTTGTTGGTGTTTAACCCTTTAAAGACGAAGCGTATCTGTTTTATATAAGGACTCAGTGCCTACCGCGCTGTAAACACACTCCGTCTCCGTTATAAAATCAATCTCTTAATGTCTTATAAGGCAAAAGTTGCTGTTTGTTCTGAGATCCACACAAAACACATAAACGCAACGTGAGTACCACGTAGAATTTTTTAATGTTAAACCTGGTGATACGTAAAGTTACCGCTAGGCTTTAAAAGGTTAAGTTTTTTTTATATTTACACAGATCCATGTAAAACCGAAAAGCGTGTATATAAAAGAAGAAACCAAGGAATGATATTACTGTAATTGAACAAAGTGTATTAAGGACAGGTACGTACGCAAAACGACAAGACTTACTCTATGTGACTTAGTAAAACATGGTATAAATTTACCAAAATTTGTGACAGAGACCATCCACTGTTTAGTGGTAGGACACTGAATTTGCCAAGAAATTACACACTTTTTTACATTCAGTCATATCACTTATCCATAGATCGATATAGAGTTGTGTTAGAACTGACAAAATCAGAGTTGATGATAAGACGTGGGAAGTTAAAAGAGTGAAAGGTTTAAACTGTAATTGATATAGCGATGAAACCTACAGATATGTTAAGCAACTAAGTGGTACAAAGTATTATTGATAAATTTGTGTTTACTGGATTAATACACAATATCTTTACACCTTTTACCGTTACAAAGTAAGGCCGCCCTCTTTAACCGATTCAAATCTTCATAAATTACTCGTAACACAAATACAGTACTAATGTGGCGGGCCAAATTCATCACCATCTCCCATCTACAAAGTTCTTCGGACAGCAGTGTTCATCTTTCCGATACGTCTTTCGCTTTCTGCTTATCTAATCCACTTTTATTTAGTAAATCTTGTAAGACGCGATGAAGGATACAAATTACAGAGATCCTCTTTAGACAATTTTATCCATTCCTCTTTTAAGTTCTCTTCGATAGATCACAATATTCCTTTCAAATTTTTCTAAAACACGTCCAAGTTAATCCCTTACAATGGGAGACCAGGTTTCACGCTTATACAAAACATAGAGGGAAGCTGTGGCTAACAGTCTGTAACTTGACGTCAAACTTTAGGTATTACAGCAAATTGCAAGAGAAAAGATTTTGAAGCGAAGTGTAGCAGTCCTGCTTTAATATTTACCTGCCCCTTTTTCTGGTCAGGGACATAGGCAATTCTTATTTGTTATAAGCCACTATACCGGCATTTTTTTGGAGGGACCGAAATTCAAACCAAGCACCTCGCTATATAAAACATAAGTTCTACGGATTACAGAATTTACTTGGCTAATGACTAATTAAAATTAACACTGTCGTCTCTCAAGTAAATGATGTCAAATTAATAGGAATTTCATCCATAAAGAAATTCATGTCGTTATAAAAAATAAAACAAAGAAATACAAATATATCAAGAATTGCATTGACCAAATTAGCCTTTAATAAAGCAGTATATTTACATCTGTTGTTTTTCTGCACAAGCTATAAAAACAATTAGTATTTACCGTCCCAGATATTACTGACATCTGATGTACTTTGAACAGGTAGTACGTGGGCCAATTGTGATTTATGTAGGTATAGTACGGCTATAGGCAACATACATAACACGAAGATGATAGCAGAGGGGGATGAGTGAGAAAATAGATGTAGGAAAATGCCATGTCGGCCATTGTTGTGCACACACAATGGGAACGATCCCTATGCAAGAAGAAGAAGTAAGATACAAACGAGATATCTCTGACCCTCTCAAAGAAAAGGGTTTCTCTATGTCACTGGCAATATCCTCAGCTACAGAGAGCACATGTGTACTCCAAATATGCATATATATTCAGCTATAGACTGTACATATGCATTTTAGTGACGCGTAGTTACTGACTGGAAATCGCTAGCTGAATCATTCACGTTATCTTATTCATTAGAGACAGTAAATATGCTGTTCAGTTATGAATATCGGTGTCGCATAATATCAGCTAAAGACAGGGCATGTTTAGCTCTGATCTGCGTTACAATAACAGCATCTATGGACAGAATGTTTTTATTTATTATTCATGTCGATATCTTCGGTTATAAATAGGAAACTCATAAGCCAATAACGGGTGCTAATGCGTTCAGCTATAGGCAAGACATGTACAGTCCACTTAAGGGTAAGACTATCTTGAGCTACAGGTGGGAAATTTGTAGCTCAAGCATGTTAATATTTTCAGCTATAAATACGATACGCGTAGCTTTATTATGCGTAACGACCTCTGCAATTATAAAAAGGACACGTGTATCTCAGATTACATGCATTACCTTCAGCTATAAACAGGACAGTGTCGCTCAGTCACGCGTGTCAATATTTTCACATGTAGATACGGTACTTTTAGCTATATCATGCGTGCTGTGATTTTCACCTATAAATATGTAGCTCTAATACGCTTGTCGTTTTGAGCTAGAGATTGGACACGTGTAGCTCAATTACGCATGTCAGTATCTTCAAATATAGACAGTACTGTAGCTCATTCATGCATATCAATACATTCAAATGTAGACACTAAATTTAATGTGTTCCATGTCAGTGCACTGTATCATACGAAATAATAAACACCAACTAATGCACCAAAATATATATAATCTTTATTCGTGAAAGTCTCCTACATGTTTCGACCCTCCTGGACCATCTTCAGGGAGAATAGTTTTGGTACACTATGATTGCGTTTATAGAGTTAAGTGTGACTGTGCCCTATATACACTTAACTCTATAGACGTAACCACAGTGTATCAAAACTATTCTCCCGGAAGATGGCCCAGCAGGGTCGAAACATGTAGGAGACTTTCACGAATAAAGATTATATATACTTGTATTTTGGTACATTAGTTGGTGTTTATTATTTCATATAGACATTAAAAATGAAGCTCAGCTACACTTGTCACTTTCAGCCATGGATAAAACGTGTTTCTCAATGATCTGTGTATCTTCAGCCGTAGAGAGGTTACCATAGGTCAGGATATCAGAATGCATGTTATTATCTTCAGATGTAGATAGGACATGTGTAGCTGAGTCACGCATGTCCGTATCTTTCGCTGTACTTAAGATATGTGTAGCCCAATCAGGCATAAGGCGTGGGTAATGAATTTTGTGTATCACTTGAGACGCTTGGGCCTGGACGTGATTAATTGCCGAGATGCAAGCGCGCGCGCGCACACACACACACACACGCACACACAATCCTCATAAGACTCTCTCTTAAGACAGAGGCAGAAAATTTGTCTGAAAATTTGGTGTCCATCTGCAAGACTAAATTCATCTGACCAGTTTGTTTCCGTACAAACCCAAAAGTATCATCGCCATCATATTATTACCAACGTTAGGACCTGGAACGTCATGTCTGTTTTATCTGCCTATTGAAGGCGTTGATCCCTCCACAGTATTTTAGGACGTCGAAAGAGCCCTATTCCTGTGATTATGTAAGTCTTTATTTACGTAAACCAAGAAGTTCCTTTCTTTACGCAATACGTACTCAGTTATTTGCATTATTTTTAACTTTACTACCCAAATTAAACGAGTAAAATTCCTCTCTAATCCTCTCCTAAATTGGTCCCTTAATACATACGCAGTAACATTTTTTGAAATTCCATCTATGCTTGTATGTTTGATTGTTTATAATTCAGTCTCGTACGTTAATTTGGCATATACCTAGTTTTATAAAATTTAACCCTTTAAAGACGAAGCGTCAACTGTTTAATTTAATGACCCAGATCGTACCGAGCAGTAAACACTATTTGTCTCAGTTATAAAAGCCAATCCGTTTACATTATACAGTGCAATTCGCTGTTTGTCCTGAGATAAATACAAAACATATTAATATATTCTGTGTGCTGCATGTACAATTTTTGAGTGCTAAACCTGGTGGTGCATCAAGTAATCAGCAGGCTTTAAAATGTTAAACTGATATCTGCTATTCGTATGACTTTACGCAACCTGGATTACGCACAGCGATGAAAGCAAATGGGACACAACTAGAAAGAAAAATATAAAACACAAATTTGCTCAACTTCAGAAAGCAAAGCTAATATTGAATTAAAGAACACTATTGTGCCTTCTCATAGTTTATAAGGTAACACATGATAATTGTATTGAAAGGCTGGAGGAAAACCCAACAATAGATACCATAAAGCAAGCAAGGAGACGAAAGGCATGGTGGATAAAATATGCGGCGCAAAGGAAAGGGACGGCAGTAAAATTCATCCTTTTTCTGGCTCATTGCTTGCGGAGAGTGCTCTCTCCCTTCGGGTACACCCCCCATGGACCGGCGTGATTTGATTTACAGCCTGAATAACGAAAACCAACCTAAAGGAAAGGAATAAGATGAAGAAAGTAAGGGCTAAAAAGAAATAAGTGTGATGAAAACGTAGAGAATATTTCGAATAACCCTCCAACTCCAATAAGTAAGACAGTTCTACTATCAAACTTACGTACTTACTTACACGCCATTCGTTTGGTGCCGCAAGCAGTCGTAGTCTCCATTGGGTAACTCTTATTCCAATAACATTCTAGTTTAATAACCATGAATTATTACACCATTGCCAATATTAAATTCATAAAGTAAGGCATTACCCGGGCCTGGTTCGCAAGAGGCGCAACAGCGCATCCTCTGCGATATTAAAAAATTATCTATCTTCGTTTGTAGAAACCTGGTTATACGTCAACATGCTTAAAGCCAGGTTGGCAAAACAACTCAGTGGAACCAGATGAAATTATTGAGTGTTGGTGGCGCATTCTTTTAGAAAACGACGGATTAAAACAAAGAGTATTACTGAGAAACATTAAACTGAACATTAAGGACCGGGTTGCGACGATGTATAATGTAAGGATCATATTTAGTATTGTGTCCAGCGACAAACTTTGATTTGCAGGTGTTGATTTACTGAAGGCCTCTTTAGGAAAATGAAAAGTTGTCCCGGTGCTTAATTAAGCACCGTGGCAGGAAAACATACGAAGAAGAGGAGGTATAACTCCACATATTCTTAGCCTCGACACTAGATGGACATAAGTAGTCAGATTAGACTTCTGGCCGCTTCAATCTCGCAAAACGTCCCTCATAATTTTTTAAAAGCAGGTTTGGTTGGCCGCAGGACATATCTAGGCGTGTCGTAACACCAAATAATTTCTCGCCCTAGGCAAGAATCAAACCACAGTTTTTCGGTCGTCCAAACATAAGATAATCAATATATGGACTTACTTCTTCCGGCTGTCTTGGCAGTGAGGTTCAAAATGGAAAAAAAAATACAATTGGTAGGAGAATGACAAGAAAAATGAAGAAGTTGATACAGAGTTCAGAGAAGAGATGTCAAATAATTAATAGAACATCTCTTTCTCTCTCTCTCTCTCTCTCTCTCTCTCTCACGAAGTGTCCGTGACGTGCGCAACACTTGACTGTAACCCACTGAACAGCCGCCTCTAGAAGCAAGAGCGCCTGTCTTGGAATGGATGATTTATTGCCCTTCAACCGACAGGATAAGACTGGTGCAAAGTCCAGGTGGAGTCGACTAATTTGGTAACAGGGCTACTGAAAGGAAAATTTTCACTCCGAGGAGATGCAGGAAAATACGAGTACTTTAAAAACAGTAAAATGCTTCTCAATGTATCGTGAAAACAGAGAAATAAGGGTATAAAGGTATAGCATTATAGAATTTATTTAAGTTCAAATTTTGCAGGAAAGGCCTGTCTCGCATTACACAGGCATCCATTTCGAAACTTGGTAGAGGACAAATTATCCTGATTTGAGCCATTTCCTTTAGCCCTTCCCGGCAAACAGCAAAATATTATGCCACGGACGCACAAACCCCGGGCGCCTGGACGCCTTGGCAAATAAACTGTTTACGGAGGTGCCTAATGTTTGTGGGTCCTCACTATGGAACTTGCGTAATGTCACGCTCCTGGCGCTCAGAACTGGGGGGTGGCTTTTGGATTTTTTGAGAATTTGTGCAACCCTGTAGTAGGCCTAATTAGAAATAAACATGACAAATTCCCTCCCAATATTTTTACAATGTTCAGAATCATAAAGCACACTAGTTAGCATAAATACCAAATACTATAATATTTATAACCCGACTCAGTACATTCATGTGTATAGTACAAATATAACAATAAATAACGAGTATTTGCATATATGGCATTATCTGGTTGGTCTTTAAAGCCAAGGTAGCCCGTTCCTTGTGCGGTGGGAAGTAAATTCTTAAATGTGATTCAGATATAACTGAGATTTCTCGTAGCAGTGAAGCTTACGGTTTTCTGGCATGTCAGGCCGCGTAGTGTGACATATATGTACCAAGCTGCAGATCATCACATTCTAGAATACCATAATCTTCATATTTATTGCCATGAGACTCTCGGGCCTTTTGGCACTCCTTACAGCTGTAAGTTTGACGGTCATTAAATAGCCCGTAATACAAACAAATAAAATATAGGGAACAGGGAGACCCGGCAGCATGGAAAACCGAAAAACTGACATAGTTGTTTCTGAAATTAAATTATTATATTTATCAGATTAAAATGGTAAATACAACGTGGCAATATTATACACTGGTGTTCAACTTTCCTTAATTACAGTTTATAGTCACATAAAGAGATAACATTTAATGAGGTTTAGTATTTTAATTTAAAATATTAAGATAAGATGTGTTTCGAATCTCTGTCTGAAGACGTGCTGTAATTTTGTCTTTTCTTCCAGGGCAATATCTGTAGAATATGCTATGGCTATATAAATTCCTATTTCTGTAAATATTATACGACAAATAACCTTTCCAGTTCCTGTATTTTAAATTACCTGTGAAAGCCTATGGAGTTGTTGTTTAATTTAACAAATATAATGCGAAAACCGATTAATTTAACAAATATAATGCGGAAATCGATTAAATTTATGGTAAAGAAAGGCGTAAACAACAACCAACACCGAATGAAATCTCCACATCTATCATTTCAACCATTCTGTTTTGCTGAACATAAATTTCATGTGAAGGGAGCAACAAAATGCTATGGCAGAGGTAAAGAGAAATTCCAGTGCTTTATTTACGAACAATTGCATTGACAGAATCCAATTTATGTATTAACTAAAACAGCTCAATAAACATTCAGTGTGTAGGACCTTTGAAGGCCTTTACTAAAACAAAAGACAGATATCTGGGGCAATAAAACTGGCCCAAAATGCCTATGATGAAGGCCACCACATAAATCGCAATCAAGCCACTATTCTTCAAATACGGGATAATAGCAAGGAAAAGCACTTCCGGTACAGGTCTGGACAGGCCCTCAGGGCTCCAGGACGTTGAGGCTGCCGGATTTCAAGACAATCGGCACATGAATAAGGTAAGTTTGCCAGCCCTAAGCACCGGCCTTCTTTATCCCCAGGAGGCATTCCTGGTACTTATGTCTGTTAGAGGCTGGGTGGACCCCAGGGCCATAGTGCGGCTGCAAGGATTATGTAAATGAAAAATTCCAATGAAACCATCGGGAATCGAAAGCGCGAACTGACGGCTTGTAGCATACTGCTTCAACCAAATACGCCACCGCGTGTCCCAGACTTCTTGACCGTTGAATATGGGACCGATAGGTTGTCCCGAAAAGTTGGTACAGAATTACCGATCTACGCTGCGCAATATCCCAGAAAAGTGCAGATTTCAGAGAAGGATTTAAATACAAGCACAACTAAGGTGTATTACATACTTTATCTTGGCAACAGGTTGCTACAGTAAAGTATATTACACACATTAGTTTCGTTTTACTCATTTAAATCCTTTTTTGCAAGTTAATACAAAGAGACGGTAAACATAAAATTAGTAAAAAAAAATTTTGACATGTTGCAAACAGAATTCCTTCCTTTCTGTATTTCATTTGAAGTGCAGTTAGAGAGTTGGGTCTTCGCGTTAGATCACCTCTCTACCGTACTCTGTTAAAGATCAGGGAAGTAAAGCAAAGCAATCTCGAAGCTTCACCAAACTTTTTAATCAGGTCAGAAGCTGTAGCTTCCATATACAGTAGTCCGTGCTTTGCTGACTTTTCCCAATCAACCGAACGGAGAAGAGAGAGATAGAGAGAGAGAAAAAAGAAGACCTAAAATAAGGCGCAGGAGTAATTCTTTTGAGACAAGTTTTTGGGTTAACTTACTACCCTAGCAGATCCAAATACTCCCGAGATGACTTGGTTAAATTAATAGTCCAAGGGTCGGATAGGGCACAGTGAGGCTCATAGCACGGACGAGTAAGCTTCAATCAAGTGAAATGACGCCATAAATCCCATTCTTTCTCCTCCAATAAACACCCAGATATTATCCCCTATGCCAGCTGTACGTGAGAACCTAAGTTTGATTGGAAGAGCCCATTCACTCCATTGACATTCTAGTTTTAAAGACAGAAAGAATGAATGTGTTTTCATTCGGTTAGCGGAGAGACCATGCGACTTTGGTTCGAGTCTCAACGAAAGCAAAAAGATTTGTCAGACTTCAGGTTCTCACGGGGGTAAATATTTAAACTTCCTAGCTAGGATTCAGTATTTCGAAATTGCTGCTAGAATGTGTGCAAGAAAGCGATGCACATCGTCAAGGAGAAGCGAGGTTTGTAGAAAAGAAACTGGGATGAGAGAGAGGGAGAGCCATTCGACGACAGCGTAAAAGATTGAGACCTTTGTATTGTTGGTAGTTTCATTTAAAATACTGAAACAGCACAGAACTATAACCTCATCTATAGAATTACAATACCCATATATAGATTTCTAACCCCCTATAACGCAGTCTCTAAGAGGGTCTAGATCTGTGCTTTCATTTCATCGCTGCAGCTGGTGCCAAGAATTTTTGTTCGGGCCCAACTTGTCTACCAGACTACACTGCGTCACATGAAAGGAAAACGTAAACTTAAGAAATTTTCTTTTCACCAGTGGGTCCATATCGGCTGTTAAGACTTGACTGGTAAGAAAGACTTCTGTTCTGGTGTAAGGTGGCTGGCGGACGAAGCTCGTCACTCAATCCCATCCAGTATCGACAGAAAGAAAATGCGTCGGTTCGCTTTGACTCCCGTTGTGATTTAATGTCTTGATGGTTTTATAAATCTTCTACTTTTATGAAATACTGGAGCTATATTACATCTGGATCAAACACGTCTGGTATACGTACAAGTTTCTTACTAACAAACTAACTAACTCCGTGGAACAAGGTTATACTCGACAGTTAAGTGCTCACCAGTTAGTGTAGGGATTCCTCGCATTTCCTTGAACCCGAAAATTTATTACTGTGTTCACAAGAGCATGCTAATTTTTCATATTGACAGCCAGATGAATCCAGCCAACATCCGGTTCTATTTCCTAAAATTAATTTTAATATATCCGCATCTACCCTTACGTAAACCAAGTGGCTTGTTTCTTCAGGTTTCACCACCAAAAAGCTGTATGCAACACGTCCCCTCCACCTCATCCTGCTTGATTTGACCATCCTAATAATAGACGAGGGGTACAAATCATGAAGCTCAGTATGTAATTCCTTCAAGCCTGTTTTTACTAACCCGCTTACATCTAAATATCTCCCTCAGCACCCTAATCTCGAAAGCACTTACCTTGCTTTCCTCCTCTCTAATGTGACAGAACAAGATTCACAACCGTGTCACGTAACGTAACTACGAATTGTAATGTGTATTCGTCAACTTGTCTTTGCCGGCTTTTATTACGGTGCCCATATTAAGTTTATCCTTCAACAGCGCTGTTCTAAGGAGACTGAAAACGAATGAAGTCTTGCAGAAAAGACGCCGCTTTAAAATTCCACCACAATGTTTGTTGAGCTGGGCTGTTCACGTAGCACGCATTGAAGGTGCGTCATGGAAGCCCTCTTATCCGCATCCCGAAGGACAGTACGGAAAGAGCTTTTTCCCATTCGGGACATTCTCGTCCTGCCGAGGCAACAATCCCTTAACTGTGACATCATTTACCCTTTAAGGACGAAGCGTATCTGTTTTATATAAGGACTCAGTGCGTACCGCGCTGTAAACGCTCTCCACTTCGGTTATAAAAACCAATCTCTTAATGTTTTATAAGGCAAAAGTTGCTGTTTGTTCTGAGATCCGTACAAAACACATAAACACAATATGGGCACCACGTAGAATTTTTTAATGTTAAACCTGTTGGTACGTAAAGTTACCGCTAGGCTTTAAAAGGTTAATATGGTTTATCATTACTCCCTTTCCACTTTACAGGCGCCAGAGCAGGTTGATGATCATATATGTGTAATTTCACACACCTTATACATCTTAATCACATTTCTCACACTGTATATCTGGAAAAGGCTGGCCAATATCCTGGTTTCCTCAGCTTTATCGTTTTACGTTTTCCATTCGCCGGAACCAAGACCGATTACCTGACTTCTTTCCGTGGTTCTGATTGGCCACCATTCTTACAGTTCACTTATATAAGTGACCTAATTCCTGCATCGAATCACTTCAAAGTCCACCTGAAATTAATTCATTCAAACCTGAAGAAGGAGATAACACGTTCCTCCGTAAGGTCAGTGTCTAGCTAGAAGTCTAAATGGTGTCAAGTGAACAATAATCAATGTGACAGCCGGTAAATTATACAAGGTATTAAACTTAATAGAACATCAGTACTGGTGCTGCTATCTACATGCAATATTTTCGGCAAAACAGGATATTGTACTATTACAGATTCAAGCAGACTATCATATAACCTGATGCCTCTATTCGTGACTATCTGTTAATATGTGTCTTACACAGAGCAAATACCCCGTTAGAGAACACTAAATCTTAGCATCGTATGTACAAGGTTTAAGCTATAACTGCGAAAAATATACGTTTTAATTGCTCTGGCAGAGTTGATTAAGAAAATCTGAGATCAAAGTAAGAGAGATTCAATTACTTGTAAATGAATGCCTTCGACGGTAATTGTGATAAATAAAGATGAAAACAACTTGTGAGAGTTGTAATACACAGTGGGAAATACGTTTTGGGTCCTATAAAAATTTGCCGCTGTTTTATTTTGCCGTGAATCAGAGAACGTAGACTTTCAACGACCTAGACCTTACGTAACGATATAGCAATCCTATTGTTACGACCAGGAACGGTGCAATTTCGATAAAGCTGTAAATCATGACCTTCAATTCCAGAAAGTTCTAAAGGCTAATAGTAAGTATACATTTTCGCCTACTGAATATAAAGCAGTAGAGCTTGCTGCATACACATCAGAACATTTACGAGCGCAATGTGCATTCACAGGCACGTCATGGTAGTCTGGTGTTCCTTGTAGTAAAATTATAGCTTCCCATTGTATGGAAGATCAATACGCTCCACCCACTTGTGATTCTGCCGTCGAAATCATGATCCTGTGGACAGCGCTCTATAATTTAGGCCATTAGTTATGCCCACGATAACTTTTACCCTATTTTCTTTCTTAAAGAAAACGCAGGCTTGTAATATCGCCAGGCTCCCTGCGTGTTTGCGTGTCCCATTTTAAACTTCTGAACCAGCTAACCAATTATGACAAATCTTCGTGCAGATTTTATGTCAAAAAATAATTTTTCCTGAGTCGCTGTAGCTCAGTGGAAGACGTAGACTGATGCCATTCGGGAATAGTGTAGGATAATATTTAGACCAAAGAAGGAGGAAGAAAGAGGAGGCTTGGAAAAATGACAAAGTCTGCCGCCCAGTAATTTTAATTTATTTTGACCCTTTAAGAAGCAACTGGCATGCAAGCGATTTGCAAAGACGTCTAAGTGAAGCAAGCTGTCACCTCCTAGTTACAGAAACTTGACGTTTATGTTTGCTACCCGGGAATACAGTCCTGGTGCCACAGTGGGACAAATGCTGATGTGATAATAGTGATTACCTGGACGTCTGATGTTTACCACCAGTTACCTATGTGCCAAGTATAATGCTGAGTCACAATAAAGTTCTCAGCATTGGTGTGTTCTTTACCTTATTTTTTGCAATTTCTTTGTATAATAATAATAATAATAATAATAAGCGTCATGATTTGCAGTCCTTGACAAAAGTGATGCAGGTAATAAAATGAAAGAGGATGAGACGGATGGGCATGCAGCACGCGTGCAGACAAGACAAGGGCTCTGTGAGGGACGCCTGAAGGAAGACTTCTATAAAAGCCGTAAGAACAAAAGCGAGTTATGGACTATTACTGAAGTGTATATTAAAAAAATATGATGGGATCAGTGGCGTCTCTTGTGTAGACGCCAATGAACATGTGATATCAGTTTCTCGCACACGTGTTGGTGAAGATTCAAGTCTTCTGGGATGCCATGGCGTGCCGATTGGTAACATCCTATCAGGCTTGAATCTCACAAAGCGAACTTTCGGCGGTCCATAAAATGCGCCAATTTTTGACTATATGAAAGCCTGTTGGTTTCTGAAAAATCTGCACCAAGAAGTTAGTTAATTCATTACTTTTTTTTTCGTTAGTAAGATAACTATTTAACTAGTTAGTTAATTTGTTTTGTGTTGGTTGGTTGGTTGGTTGGTTGGTTGGCCGGTCGGTCCGTCGGTCTGTCAGTCGGTCTGTCGGTCGGTCGGTTGGTTGGTTGGTTGGTTGGTTGGTTGGTTGATTGGTTGATTGGGAGATAGCGGTACACGTTTATTCCGCTGATCCTATCTAACACCAAGTACATTCAAACAAGAATGACGGTATCTGTTGGGCAATGTAACTCTTGCATAGTAAGGAATTGTACTGCATTTGTTGATCCTGTCTCCCTTTTCCCCTATCGATAGGATTAGTAGGACGCACAATGTTTTACAAATTCATTTGTAACTTATGAAACAGCTTATAGATCCGTTATGCATGTGTAATTTATTTGCTTATTTCAGTAATATTAAGCTTTCAACACGACATATTTTGTAATCGTGGTATAACTGCTGTCGCACCGAAGAATTTTGTAATATTTTAATAAGTAATACATACAGGTCAAATGAAAACCGAACCCAGACGCATGGCAAGCAACGGCCTTACATTTAGTCATATAATATCGATAATATGTAATACATATAACTCACCACATGTTACAGTAGCTGTTTGAAAGGACTTCCTTCAACTCTCAGACATATTTGCCACCTCATGAACGGATTATTCAATAATCTTTGAAACCTTTTTCTAGAAATTTCCGACACTGCACGGTGCCTGGAACGGCAGCTGAATGATTCACACACTGCCAATTTTACTGTCATGTGTTCGCGGTATATAGCATCACCGAAGTCACATTGTCCAATTCAATTTGTTGTGTGGCAGAAGCGTGAAGCAGGAACGTGACTTAGGCGTACGTCCCTTCTGTTCTTGAGTATGCGACACAGTGAAATGCAGAGGGGTTTCATTAACAAAACTATATAAAGAAGAAATCGCATGAAAAATGTGGTAAGAAATTTAGGATAGAGTTTTCCGTTGTTCCAATTCCTTCAAAATCAAGCATGTCTGAAAGGTGAAGGACGGTATTTCCAAAATCTACTCTAATATAGGAGAAAGTTATAGCATACAAGTATGACTAAAATGGTTGGACAAATTTCAGGTATGAGTACCTTCACACCAAAACAACAGAAAAATTTCGTATCAATATATACCTGAAAACAATTTTCGAGGTAAGCGGTCCTCAACAACTGCCGGAAAATGTACCTTTCGCCGCAAGAGCGCAGTTTAGGCACGACCGGTCTCCGGCACATTTTAACCGACCTGTGCGAGATGTACTGAATATCACTTATCACGACAGACGGATAGGCACAACAGGACATGTTCCATGGCCGCCAAATTCAATCGACCTCAACCCTTTTAGGTTTTTATCTGTGGGTACACGAAAAGACGCTATTGTATTCAGCTTCAGTTGAAAATGAAGAGACAATTCACCAACGAATTTTTGTACTTCTGTTAAAATACTCCCAATCAGTCCAGGTCTTCTGAAATTGTGCGACAGTCCGTGATCAGACGTGTTCAGGCGTGTATTGAGGTGAAGGATATTTGAATAATTTGTTGCGAATTGTGACTTTATAAGCAATAAGAACTCAAGGGGTTTTTTTTAAAATTGAGAATGCGTATTTCATATGTATGATGTCAGTTGTAAGTAAAATGTTATGTAGTTAAGGTATTTATTGTTGAAAGTAATCTTTCAGTCAAATTCAAAGACCAATGATTTTCGGACTCATGTTTATACCGACTTTTTTCTTTGCTTTGATAAGAAGAAATCACTCCTTAAGTTTCTCCAAGCAACTCTAGATACACCTAATATATTATTAGCGGAAATGTAAGGCCGCAAATTTTTCCGTGTCTCTGCTTTCGGTATTGAACTGAATTCTCTGTTATTTTTTTCCGTTACCTTCGATTTAATTGTTATATTTTGTACAGCTTTTCAAATTTTATAGTGATGTGTATGATATGCTAAACACATTAGCTGACACAGCGCAGTCAGTGTAGTGACTACTGTGCTGGTTCTATGGCAGAGAAGCCGTGTTTCGAATTTCCTGTTCTCCGCAAGAACATCCAGGGCGAGGCTCGGCCCCACTCAATCGCCTATTCAAAGGATGCCAGGGACTTCTTCCTTCGGGGATACAGCGGGCTTGGCATGTAGCTGACCACCCGCCTCTCTCTAGTACAGCTGAATTACGCCGTTTCCCTACATATGACTTTAGAGCATGTGTATGTAAAGTTGTAATTGTACATGTTAAATGGACCGCGCTGCAGCATGAGTGACATTCACGAACACTACATAATTACAGGCTGTGAAAACTAGGCGTAGAACAGATGAAGTACTGCAAAACGTCTCAGAGTTCTATGGCACGGACTGAAAAGGTATAACATATTCTGTGTGTGTGTGTGTGTGTGTGTGTGTCTGTAGCCTTAGTTATACAGCATGCAAAGCGCATGCGCCTTATCATATTATCATCTGTGGGCTGTCTGGCTGTACCATATTTTTCCACATTATCTCATAAAAGGCACGATTTTCGGGAAAAAGTTACTAACACAAAAAAATGTGTTTTGATTTGCTCTACAAATTTGTCAGAAACATTTCTCATTGTCAGAAGAATTAAGCAAGATATTATCATAAATATACGCAGGTCTTCACCTAAACTACCCGTTATTCTTGTCATGTGTTAATGAAGCTTGACATTTCTCGACAGATTTTAGAAAGATACTCAAATATCAAATTTCATGAAAACCCATCCAGTGAGACCCGAGTTGTTGTACGTGGACGGACGGACAGACATGACGAAGTTAATAGTCGCTTTTCGCAATTTTGCGGAAGCGCCTAAAAATAGAATCTTTTGGACATAATTCTTGGCCCCGTCTTTCGACAAAAGTCATTGAATCTCTGAGGAAATGAAAGATTCATCTACTAAAACCGGCGTCTTCCACGTAACCAAGAATGTCCACTGAATATTACAGTGATTTGCAGATTGTTGTTCCCCTCGCCACAGTTTGTGACATCATAACACACATTATAAGCTACCCGTGGGACTTTGTGTCAGCTGGAAGTTACTGTCCGAAGCTGACCATCCGTACACATCATGGACTTGCAATATAAAGACTGAAAGCAACTGCGAAACGTGACGGAATTTTGTTATTAAACAACACTTACATTGTAACACCTACAGGACAGTTGGTGGACTACGATGAGGACGAAATCTTCGTACCATCATTTGTTTTGTAAGGGTATAGGAACTACCATTAACGCAGTCACTAAATATTTTTTCCCATAGTTCACCATTCACTGACGACGTTACAATCTGACGCTATAGTCGAGCTCCTGACGCAGTCGAATATCTAACTGACTTCACAGAGTAGTGTCCTTCCTAAAGAGTTAACAGTTCTTCAGCCAACCAAGAAATTCCGTTGATTCGATGGAAAGCGAAGGTTTGTCACCGTATTCATGGCAGCCCGCAAATTGTCTCTACCCTTAGATAAATCCAGTCCACACCCTCTCAGTTTACATCTTTAAGATCTATGGTAATAATTAATTACTCTCTACGCACACGTTTTGAAGTGGCCTGTTTCCTTCAGGTGTTCCCACTAAACACGTGTATGCATTTACCTGGTTTCCCAAATGAGACACATTTCTTTCTCTTCGATTTAATTATCCGAATAATATTTGGCAAGTAGGAGAGACTACTAAGCTCCTAAATAATCAGTTTTCTCTAGTCTTGTGCTACTTCTTAACATCTAGGCCCAAACATTTTCTTCAGCACCCTATTCTCGAATGCCTTCAACTTTGTACTACCCTTATTCTGAGACACCAAGTTTTAAACCCATACAAAATAACAGAAAAAATTATTTTTCAGTGTATTTTAATTTTTATGTTTTTATACAGAAAGTGGAAAAAAAGACTCGAATCCGAATGGCAGTAAGCACCCTCCGAATTCAGCATGCTTTTGATTTCTTGTTGCACAAAATTGTCATTTATTAGTGTTGTTCCCGAAACCAAATAATGAATACAGAAATAAATAAAAATCAAGAAAGAGCTGAAGAAATAAAATAAGAAAAAATTATGAGAATGTTTTTTGAAGCCATGAGCGACATAACCCTACAAGAGACAGGAACTTGTACAATTTATTCTTTCCCACAGAAAAATCAACTCCTTGCCCTTACCATTGCTACAGTAAAAAATACAAAGGGAAACCTACACAGGCCATTAAGGCCCAAGGGGGCGTAGAGGTATAGCTCTACCCTTTCTTTAGCCTCGGCGTTAGAAGGGGGTGGGGTGGCTAGCGCCACGCCCATGCCGCTTTACCGCCTGTAAATTGTTGGTATCCACTGTACAGGACGCTGGGCGTGCCACAGGGCCTTTCGAGAAGGGTGCAGAAAATCTCGTCCCCAATAGGTTTCGATCCCCGGACCGTCCAGCCCGTAGCGAGTCGCTATATCGACTGCACTATCCCGGCCCACAATGCTACAGTACTCCCTTTAACAGGCCAAACTTATATTCTGTGATAAACCGCAACATATTGCGAAGTTGGGGCTGCACGAAGTGACCGTTACTTGACATCTCTATTCCACCACACTTCTGCACCCTCTCTTCATCTTCTTACAGGTTATTTGTGCGGCTTCACACGTATACTATTTGCCCCACTGATCCTTAGAAATATTGCCCAGTTTTCTTTCTGGGTCTGGATTGAGTCTCCTGTTAATTGACTGTCCATTGACGAAGAAACAGAGCAATATTGAGAGTTATGTTGGACACAGTGTATAGGCGGCGAAATGGGGAATGACCCACAGCTGTCATGCGTATAGACAAGTTATGGCCCTGGTTCCTAAAGACGACGACACAGCCAGATTAACTGGTTTATTAGTATCTCCGTGGAGCAGAACTTTTCTTGAGAAACTCGACAAAAATTTCGTCCGTTTTTGTGGGCATCTGTGATTCATTACCCGATATACAACAGACTGAAACAGGAGCCTATCCCAAACCAGAGGTACGCAGTTCGCAAACCTGCCAAATTACGTCATTAAGGTCCATTTTGATATAATTTTATCCGTGCCTGCACGTGTATACCCCAAGCGGTCGCTTCCCTCAAGTTCTCCTACCAGAAATACTACAAGTCTGTTAAATGCGCGTTACGTGCCCCACTAATACAGTTCACACTGATTTAATCACCTTAATAATGAAGGTGCAAACCATGAAGCTCTTCATTATAAGCATATTTCTCACCAGCATACTGTTACATCCCTTCCCTTAAGTCCAAATACTTTCGTCAACACCCTGTTTTCGAACATCCTAAGCATCCGACATATTTTAAAGCGCAAGTCCATATTTGGCAAGCATTAAGACCATAGATATAATTAAAAATAGTAATATAGACTTATAAAATACTACAGTAAGATGAAATCTTTGCTTTTTGGGATGTTACGCAGGTTAGATTGGTAACTGCCTACCGACATTTCGGGACAACCTATCCATCCCGTCTTCAGGGGTCAAGAAGTACAAGAAGAAATTTCTTGGACTTGTTTACCCTTGAAGACAAGACTGATAGGTTGTCCCGAAACGTCGGTATTTAAATACTAATCTACGCTGCGTAATATCCCAGAAGAGCGATGATCTCATTTACATCAGCAGCGGAAGCCTGAAATCACATATAACACTCTGGTAGGCGTACCGCATATTGGTTATATTAAACCAGTTAATATTTCCTTAAACGGTCAAGAAATTGCCCGAATTTTATGGAACCAGAAAGTGCATTACTGTTTTTAAAATGTTTAAAAGTTTACCCAACCTGAGCCAGGAGAATAGAATCCACGCCCTTCCGTCCCATTTGTTTAAGGTACATTTTAACCTTTTAAGGCCTAGCGGTTACTTTAAACACCGTTAGATTTAACACTCAAGAATTCGTCATTCTCCCCAAACTTTGCATTAATGTGTTTTGTACCTTTATCAGAACAAAGCGCGATTATTTCCCAACACAGAATTAACTGATTGGTTTTTATAACCGAGGCTGGGAGTGTTTACTGCGCGGTACGAATTGAATGTTTAAGTGTAGATCACGTTATTCTTAGTCTTTAAAGCCTTAATATCGTCCAATACATGCATATCTTTTTAAAACAGCACTTCTTTTTCTGGTCGTCCAACCGAAATCCTGTCCCTCCCATGCCTGTTACGTGCCTCGTTCCTAGAATCTCCCTTCACATCATCACCATAATAACAATTCCTAAACTGTACACATAATGAAGATTGTTTTAAATCCTCCTGTTAATTTCTCAATTTCAGACCTAAATGCTATACGGCTTTGTTCCATAGAAACAAAAGCGACAGACGTGTGTAATGTGGGTGTTGTCCAAATAAGGTCTGACTAGCAAATGCCTTTGCCATTCTTGCAATTTGGCTTCAGCCATCAGTCTGATAAGGACGACACAAACTAACCAGACCGAATCTACGGACGAGAGCTGCAAGATCTCATGCCTTGTGTCGGACGCTCGATGAAATACGGCAGAAGTGGGGTTAAACCTGGTTATCTTAACCTTTCCTGAATAAGAAATTTCTTGCTATTCCTTTCAGCTTACCCAAGAGATTCTGAAATATACGAGACTGGGGGATCTATCTCCAAAACAACTTGCTGCGTGACCCGAGTTAAATTATTCATCTTGGTTTTCTAATTCGGGAAGGGCTACTGAAGACGCATGCACCATGATGGATGTAACACTGGAGCATTGCTAACTTAGTGTACAGAAAGAAGCACAATGCAGGTAAATAAATCATTTTTTAGCCACAAAGCCTTCTTAAATATTCCACTACAACGATGACTCAAATTACAAACTAAGGTAGGTGCTTTTATTGCAGGAAAACTCCGAACCCAAAAGAATTCCAAATTGGATTATTGTACAAGCTTCATCTTTTAGTTAATCTGAACACTTTATGATTGTGTGGGCCATTTAATGGGGCCCTTCGTTTATCTGATAACTGCTGTTTGTCTTTTCCTGCTTCTAATTTTCCGCGTGTGTGTGCTGTCGGTTAAGCGGACTAAGTTAATGCGAATAACGAACGGACAGGAAGTGACAGACGATAACTTTGGGATAGAATAACGTAAAAGGTAAAAGGTAAACGTAAAGGGTAAACGTAAAGTTCACCCTAGAAGAAGCCATGAAGGCGGATTAAAAGTATGGCTTTACTATTTCTTTAACTTCAGGCCTAGATGGGGGGTGGCTGGTCAACGACACGCCCGGCGTCTTTACCTCCGGCAAACAGACCCGGTACCCATTATGCCGGAGGCTGGGTGACCCTATATTTCTTCGATATCCCTATAATATACGAGATAGAGGACAAATTTAGAACAAAAAGGGAAATAAACAGCTTTGAAATCCTATAACAAAATGACGTTACGTACCTTTCTATGTGACAATGAGAACTGGGTTTCAGAGGTAAGCATAACGTAAAGTAGGGAAACTGGACTTAAATTCAAAGAAGAATAGATACGCACTAACTAATGCACAAATAGAGATTATTAATCTTTTACATAAGCCCCTAGGTACGTTTCGACGATCAAGTCGCCATCATCAGGGGGTCACTGGTGCAAAGTCTAAATAAGTAATCATATGTTAAAAACACTAGATTATGTACACTCACTAAGTTTTGTTGCTACTATACACACGAATGTGTAGGGGCTTGTGTAAAAGGTTAATAATCTCTAATTGTTCATTAGTTGGTACGTATCAATTCATAATGAAAATGCACGGTTTGAATAAAGTAAAGTTCAAGGAAGAAATCTGTAAAGTGCCACGTTTGGAACATAGCTTTGTACACTGCTGAAACTTGGACACTTCCTGAAGTACAACAGAAATACATTCAAAGTTTCGAAAGGTGCTGGAAAAGGATGGAGAAGACCAGTAGGACCGATCGTGTGAGAAATTAAGAAGTGCTACGTAGAGTTAAAGAGCAGAGGAATATCATACAATCAATAAATGGTAGGAAGTCTAACTGGATTGGTCACATTTTGCGTAGAAACTGCCTTCTAAAACACGTTATTTAAGGAAAGATAGAGGGAAGGATAGAAATGACGGAAAGACGAAGAAGAAACGTAAGCAGCTACCTGTGACCTTAAGAAAAAGAAAGGATATTGGAAATTGAAAGAACAGGCACTAAATCGCACTTTCTGGAAAACTCGCTTTGGAAGAGGCTATGGACCTGTCGTAAGACAGACTACAGAATGAATGATTTGGTCGAACATATTACCTAGAATGTACTCAGCAGACCATATGTGTAGCTAACTGGCATAGTACAATCTACAGCTTTGTTTGAAATACTGCATATCCAATGACATATAACAACTGTGTATATAGGCCCACCACTAAGTAGCATTATATTTAACCTTTATCCTGCTAATGTGGAATAGATGGTGAGCTGCTAATAATGCCAGCACCACTAATGTGTAATATTTTGTGACCTACATTTGACAACGCTGAAAGGAGCCTCTTTGTCTCTCTCTCTCTCTCTCTCTCTCTCTCTGCACAATGTCTCAACACTGAATCAATCGTGAAATACGTCCTATGTCATATCTGTGTGCACACACTTACTCGGCTACCAACTAGGCCCTTAAGGGCCAAGTTGGTAGCTGTTACATGTACTTATCTTTTCATACTGAAATGTAAAAACTGGCTGACATAAGGCGGTAAAGAACAATTTAATTTTCAACGGAAATTTTATAATTGAGGTGTTGGTTTACCAAGAGGGCCTTCCCTTGGCGTCTGACCTTTCCTTAAGTTAATCAAAAGAGATGGAGTAGGGGGAAGCACTCACATTTCTTGAAGCAAAGTCTAGGGGACCAAATGCTGTACTCTAGTAGATTGCTACCATCCACCGTTTCAATATTTGAGTAACTTACTTGGGAGGGAACACTTGAAGAAAGCCATTCACGTGGCCACCCCTTGTAGTGAATTATAAACCTCTTCTATAATGTATTACGTAGCTCCATCCGATTCTCCGAGCAAGCCCATAAAGAGCCGTGGCTGGTATCCGTACACACAGCTACCGCTCTGCCGGCTTATGACCGGCGGAAGGACACGAAGAGACAGGACACGCAAAAACACTCCAAGCTGAAAGCCATCCGGACATACTACATCGCTCAAAAATATTATATCGAGGGGGAGATATATGATTCATGCAATGAACACACCATTTATGTTTAGTGTGCAATATTTCATTCCCTCGCACGTGGGAAAACACAAACAAAAAAAATACAGTATATTCAGGCACTCTGAAGGGACAGACTATACGACAGACAACTTATACTTCAAGAGTGTTTGTCAGATATGGAATACGATTATGCATTCTGCTCAGAGAATCGTTCCGCCATTTTGTATATGAAATGGCGCCACTCACAAAATGGTACCGCAAACAGTTTCACTGCCTAGAGTAAAAGCAACAAAGCCTAGTCGGTCCAAAAATAACATACCCATAAAATTTAACCATTTAAAGCATGGTGGATTTTATATGTTTCAACAGCATTAGCAAGAAAAAAGTGAAGCAATGTCTGGACAGGCCCTGAGGGCTCCAGGAGGTTGAGGCTCCCAGGATTGATAGACAATCAGCACATGAAGCTGGTAAGGTTGGCAGCCATACGCACCAGCCGCCTTTACCCCCCCCCCCCCCCACGAGATATTCCTGGTACTTATTTCTGTTACAGGCTGAGTCGACCCCAAAGTCATAGTGCGGCCGGAAGGATTAAGCTCATGAATAATTCCAGTGGCACAATCTGGAATCGAACCCGCGACCTTCCAGCTTGTAGCGCAGTGCCTCAACCAGCTATGCCACCGAATGCCTCCTCTGGGCGCGTAGAATCATTATACATATAAAAACAAAAATACAAAATTAATACATAGGCCTACTCGTATTTAAATATATGTAGTCTGCAAATACGCTTTGAATTGTGCTCCGAACTGCTTGTTTCCCTATAAGGTAAATACTGTACATTTGTCTAACTTGACAAACTCTTATAACGTGCTGAAATGATATCCAATGCCAAAGACGTATGATAACGGACAGACATGTGTCTCGTAAGAGGGCCAATAAGACGATATGTAACAGTCTTCACCGACGATGAAACGTGGTCATGAGCCACAGGCGGGGCCCGTGACAAAGACGGGCTTACGTACTGACTGTCAGCCGAAAAATGAATATGACTTTTGGCAATAAGCTTTCTTTATTCTTAAAACAGTGCGGGATCTGTACGAAATAATATGACGCTTGCAATACAAGTCATAAGTAATATGGTAGTACCCGAACTGCCAGCGTCTTTGTAAGTGATACGTAATTTTATTCAACAGCAATTTTAGTTGTTCCAGAGAGTCTGAAGTTGGCTTTCATTTGTATTCCATATCGCCGTTGTTGTCTCCCTCCTTCTCTCTCAATGACTGCACTAAAATATCCATCAGAGAAGCGTGCCACTATAACTCATGGCCGCCCGGTTTGATGTATTGCCCTGTCTTGTGTCCATGCATTTTCACACTTTTTGTATGAGAAATGCCTGCAGTGGAAGGAGAAATTTGATAAATCAGCAAGTCCAAAAGCGTTGCTTTTTTTTTCTTACACTTGATGTTTCACCGCCTGGTTTTCCCTTGCTGTTTGTCTTCAGAACAGAAACTGTTTTCAGCTAAGGCCTGACGTTGTGCGTTAAAACAAACATGGGCATGTTTTTGGATACGTGCCATAGTTTTATGCTCCTTACAGTACAACATTTCGGATACAGGAACTGAACCCTTCATCACATATAATGGTTCCCACTCAGATGGTTCCAATAGAAGTAGCCTGTCTCAGTGCCTGAACCACTTCCACAGATCAACCCCATACTCGTATTTGTTCTCCTACTCCCGCATTTTGCCATAAGACGTATTGTGGAGAGGAGGTAAAGTCCCACCTCTGCTCTACATGGAGGTAAGTAGTTGCTTTAAGCTGCAGCCAGTTTTCTTCCAGGTTAACAGCCATGGAACCGACCGGGTAGAAGGTTTAAATGTCATTGAATACGTTTGAAATAATGACTGGACTGAGAAGCAAACACTTCCTTGCAGCATTGCATGTGTTAAACACTCTCACTGGGTCATCCAGTAGGATAATAATGCTATAAGAAAGCAACATTTTTATAAAGTCTCTGTAAAATTGTTTTAATCTAATTTTAAATTTAAAACAGAATTTAAGAAAGCACTTCTAAAATTTTTACCTTTCCTTTTACATGAGTGTTAAATTTGATGCTCACGTGAGAGCATGTATTCAAGGAAATCTCAAATACTGTGCTTAGAAGACAAAGAATAGACAATGTAACAAACATCTAGACAAGACTACACAAAGGGAAGTTGCATACTTTTTACTTAATATTATATGTGTAACTAAATTCTGGAGTACGTAATGAAAGAGATTTACAGCTCGCATGGTGTGATTAGGATTGCTTAAAATTTTGGACTGGAAAACCTCAAAACGAATAAAACGGTTTTGATATCTAAGGATATAAGGAAGGATAATATTAAAGTATGTTACAGAGAAGGAATGTGAACGTGCTTAAATAAACTGGTTCACAAAATAACTTCATAAAACTGTTTTATGAAGACAGTAATAAAACTTTGATTTCCTTTAATTCAGAGAATTCTTTAAATAGCTGGTCAACTTTAAAATTTTCATGTAACACATACTACCATACGTAAGCTAGCTACTCTGTTAGCCATTTAGTTTCTTAGTTATCAAAGACAGAAATTGATTATTATGACAAAAAATGTAATGAAATAAAGATAGAACCTACACGTTCGTATTATAATATCCTGCATGACCATCGAACATGGGGTTTCTAATTGTATAAGTTTGTCCTTTATTCGAATCGTCCTAAAAAGTACTGCTTACAATTAAGAAAAATACAACAGCTATATATTCCTCAAAACAATAAATCTTAGACATAAATTCCGTTCCGACTGTTTCATATACACTGAAACAGTCAGGCAGAGAAAGTCCAATTAGCCTTCAGACGATGTAGATCAACTGTGCCAAGGAGCAGCTGAAGTTAGAAGAGATTTGTAGCGTGTCTGCCCACTCCTCAAGTTCCAAATTTTGAAAGGGAGAGAAGGTTTGTATGTTGTCTAAGTAAGTTATAAGGTGGTCACCAGGTGGTGCTGACACTATCAAAAGTAGTCCCTCTGGGGTTGAGGGTGACATAGGGGGTGTATGGAGAAGGCACGAGGGTTGAATTGCCTTCTTTGCTCGTGTATCGGAAACATGGAGGGTTCAGAGGTAAGCACAGAAATTCGCTCCTTTCAAGGGGGTTGAGTTTACGACAACGTCTTCAAGGGGTGAGGAGAAACGAGCCGAATCAACATCTAGAGCAATATATTGGGAACTGCACAACTTACTGTTCACATGTGGTTTCATTTATTTCTTTATTTCTTTAGAATCGGAAGGGGAGCAGGCGAATACCTCGAGGCTTTAGTGGATGAGGGAGACGTTTCGAAAGTCATTCAAAATTCCGGCATAGTTTAGTCTATGTGGCAACATTCATTTTGCCTTCCTGAGACGAGTTGTGTGTGTTACTCTCTCCAGACAATGAAGAAATTCTCTTCGAGATGGCATTCTGAGTGAATCTGCAAGGGAATTCCGGAAAATGATCTGGGATTTTAACATTAATGCTGCGTACTCTTAATACAACTGTTGCCTTCAACTAAGTCACAATCACCCTTTTTATCTTAATTTAAAAAAATATTTAATTCTGTAAATCTCGGTTGAATTCCTGCTGATTCAGCTTAAATATCACGACAGTTCCATATTCCAAACATATTTCTTCTTCACCTGCATTTATTGATCTAGTATAAGAATGTTTCTAGTTTGTGTTACCGTATCTTTAGTGCGTACATTAAGAGCAGGAAGAGAATATAACACTTGAAAATTGTTAATGCCGGTCATTCGTTATGGGATATCTGTAAAAGACTGGTGAAGAAAATTTCCAGTTTGTGAGGCCGTGTTTTTAAAGAAGGTACAAAGATACATAAGCTGCAGCAATTGAAAATTTTCAATGTATGACGCATATATTCTTCTTTATGCAATATCATTTGATTCGTGTCTAACACACTGTAAATTTCGGCATCTCATCTTAAGGTAAACAATATATGTCAACATATGGTTCGCAGATGATATGAAAGTTGAATTCTGTGTGTAATTGCCTACAACTTTCATTGAATTATTTAATCCTGTTTGTGTGTTAGAAATTTAAAAACTGTTTCTGTCTCTTTCACAAGCCATCAAAATATATTAAAAAATCACCTCTTTCCCTACTTTCTATCCGTGTTTAATTTCCAGTTTACAAATAGACTCATGTAACGACCACTTGAAGTAGGTAATATAACATCATTTAACGACTTAGAAACAAACAACGGAACCTCTATTTTAGCTCCAAAAAATTTTCATCAATCCAAACCACGGAATGTATAAAATAAACCACGGAACGAAACGAAATAAAAAGTAAATTAAAAGCTTAGGAGCTATACAGAAACATTATTACTTAAGCATATACACAATTATATTAGGAGCATTTCTCGCTTCAAAAATGTTAATACAGCACAGAATTAAATCATTTAGACGCAGAGATTAGAGTTTACTTTCTTCATACAAAATATGGTGACTTAACTCATACGTGCAGGCAACAACAAATTTGCTACTTAAAAGCACCTTATAAGCTTGACGTTATTAAAAAGGAACTGTCTGGAGGCAGCCTGACTCTTATGGATTACTATATCGAATTAAAAGTCAATTTTATATCCAACAAGAATTATCATCGCACATAACAGAAAAATCTCTAAAGAAGGAGGTCTGTCTGGACTTTAAGAATTTCATCGTCAGTATGGTTAAAGATATTACTTGCAGGGCATAAAAGTCTTTGTTATTTCGACAAGTAAAACGAGATTCAGGAAAATAGCACAAAATGGAATAACTGTCACATTCATCAGCACGAGAACGTTGGATCTCACAGAAGAAACATCAGGAAAATATAGCCCTGGTTCCGAAAATTTTAAACATAAATGTTTTGTTGAAAGAAAGAAATTTTCATTCGTTTTTAACATACTGTACACTTTTACGCAGAAAAGGCAAAACACGTCTTTAAAGGTTTAAAATTTTATTAAACAAATTTGTTCGTGGTTTGTTTAAAAATAAGGTTCAGCGCTAGGATAATTAGTGTAAAACTATATGGAATGAAGTGATCATGCCACAATTTGAGATGCTTTCCCAGCACTGTCCCAGTTAAAGAACCAAAGAATTTCACAAACAGCACATTTTTGACGGTATAACTGTCGAGAAGATTTGTACCCAGCACCTCCCAAAAATGAAGCGTGACTGCAGCTCTCACTGCCATGGTGTGCGACGGTTAGTGTGTTTTATACTACGAATATTCTTTCCGGCGATAAACTGCAATTTTTAAATTTCTCAACTTTGGTTATTCTGCTTTAAAAAGTTTATTTTCCCCTACATCAAGGTAAAGTTAACTTTCGAAAGAATATTTGCTCACCTCCATAGATGCTTCACCTCATCCCTAGTTTCATTAACGGGAAGCGCAGAGTGTGATTTAAAAACACTTATGAGGAGCGTTTTAGAGTCGCATGGTGCTGGCTTAGAAGGAGCATTTACAGAGTATCGTGGTGCTGCTGTACAAAGAACGTCTGTAGAGTGACGTGGTGTTAATGTACAAAGAACGTCTGTAGAGTGGCATGGTGTTAATGTACAAAGAACGTCTGTAGAGTGGCATGGTGTTAATGTACAAAGAACGTCTGTAGAGTGACATGGTGTTAACGTACAAAGAACCTCTGTAGAGTGACATGGTGTTAATGTACCAAGAACGTCTGTAGAGTGGCATGGTGTTAATGTACAAAGAACGTCTGTAGAGTGACATGGTGTTAAGGTACAAAGAACCTTTGTAGAGTGACATGGTGTTAATGTACAAAGAACGTCTGTAGAGTGACATGGTGTTAAGGTACAAAGAACCTTCGTAGAGTGACATGGTGTTAATGTACAAAGAACGTCTGTAGAGTGACGTGGTGTTAATGTAAAAAGAACGTCTGTAGAGTGACATGGTGTTAATGTAAAAAGAACCTCTGTAGAGTGAAGTGTTGTTACTGCACAAATAGCGGGTGTAGGATGACGTGGTATTAAAGGAACGTCTGTAGACTGACGTGGTGCTGTTATAGAAAGAACGCCTGTAGAGCGAAGTGGTTTTGCTGTAAAAGGAACGTCAGTAGAGTGACGTGGTATTATTGTACAAAGAATTTCTGTTATGTGATGTGGCGTTGCTGTACAAGGAACGTGTGTACAGGGACTGTGGTATTACTGTAAAAGGAAAGTCTGTAGAGTGACGCAGTGTTGGTCTAAAAGGGACGTGTCTAGAGTGACGTGGTGTTAACGTACAAAGACAGTCTGCAGAGTGACGTGGTGTTTCCGTATGAGGAGCTTATGTAGAGTGACATGGTGTTACGCTAGTATGAACGTAACCAGCCACGTTGAGAATCTGTGGCCCACGATCAGCATACAGTACCCTGGCAGATATCCGCTTCGCCCTTGAGCAAGTGTTAAACTTCACGGGAAAAATGTAGACGTTGCTAATACTAAGAAAGTATAATTCCTTTCGCAAATGAGGCCATAATATTAGGTGAATTCATGGGCGATTTTGGTAATAATCGGCGATCTCCGATCTCAACAGAGGAGGACAGTGTGCCATTGTGCAACAAGCAGTCCACACCACCATCTCTGACGCGACACGGGCACCTGCCTCTACGCGCCCAATTATCCGACATACGTGAAACGTTTAGTGGAAGTTTTCCTTCAATGCATTGTGCAGATTTTATTTAAAAACTTCTCTTGCTATAGTTTTGTGATATTAAAAAAAGGAGCCTGATGGCACGCTGGCACAACAAAGACCGCATTTCTCTGGCCAAGTTTTATTTTGTAGGCATATATTGTTTATATTCATGTAAATTTTAAGATGGTTGAAATTGCAAAAAGGATTGTTATATTTTAGAACCCGCGGTTCCACCTCTTTGTAATCAGGGAAGACAGTGTGCGCGGATTACACACTGCTCTTTGTCCAGCCGAATCATTTTTAGAATTCCCAACGAAATCACGAAATTTTGTTACTTTCCTCGAGCCTTAAGAATCTGAAAACTCGCCACATTACCGGGAGGTCCTGGAATTCGCAAGCAGCCCTTTGCTGTTTTAAAAGCCATCGATCGCTCCTCATCTTCTGTCTGCACTCTTCAGTTTTTCGCTGCCAATCATCGTCTACGTTTCACTTCCGCGTTGTGACACGTTAGTGGTAACCGCTTGATTGAGACTAAATTGGATTGGGGCCTCGGCCGGAAATCGCAACGTCATTATAACGAACACGTCCATGTAGCGATCCCACTCCCCAAACTCTCTACGAATCAACAAGGGATGAGACAAAGGGGGAAATACAAAGAGGGTAAATGCTGAAGCTCCACCAGAGGGGAAGGAATGAGACAAGGAGTTAAAGAACCAAGACATTATTATAGTGGAT
The DNA here is from genome assembly GCA_013340265.1 of Coptotermes formosanus. Taxonomy (NCBI): domain Eukaryota; kingdom Metazoa; phylum Arthropoda; class Insecta; order Blattodea; family Rhinotermitidae; genus Coptotermes; species Coptotermes formosanus. Next base: position 479,259 of record BLKM01000454.1, read on the forward strand.
GTTGTTGACACATGCGCACGCACGCACTGAACACACGTTTTTGTTCTTGTATTGCTGAAGTCCCCGCATGTATTGCGCATAATCCAAGAGCATATGTGCAAATTGAATTCTCAATCAACATGTCCTATCCAATTGAATAATAATGTAAATTCAGTACCCGACCTCGAATCCTAACCTCTTTTCTTCAGTTTCTGTCTGTTATTTCACAGATTCTCCATTTTTTTTAACTGCCGGCTTGTCGCACTCGGCCACTTCATTCGACGCTATCAAATCTGAGCTGCTCGCAGCGGTTTAGAAAAAATAACATCAGCCATAATATTTCATTTTCTCTTCTTTGTAAATGTTTTTATTTATGCCACTTCTTATGTACTCATGCCTTTATTCCTTGCATTCCGTTGTCCTGTACGATGAGTATTTAATTGTAGCATTGGTTCCACATTTGTACAACAAGGTTTTATTATATTATATTATTACTTTGTAAACATAATAATGATATCAGCAAGTAATAAACCTATTATGACGTGTTTTGGCCTGTATACCGCATCATCAGGTTGCTGCAAAACGCAATGAGGTTTGTCGTTTAGTGATTGTACTTACACGACACAGCCTTGTGATCACCAAACAGCGTCATGTAAATAAAATAAGCAACCATAAATACAATGCAATAAAACACTCTTGTGCGGATAAGAAACCAATATTTCAATTAAAGAGCCGATTACGCAGTTGTACTGAACACAGCCCCAATTTTGTTCCACCAATTCCAAATATATCATCCAAAAATTATAGGCCTATATGTTAGTTGCAAAGGAACCCATTATTTTGGTTTCAACACACACACACACACACACACACACACACACACACACATTCTCTGACATATATTAACCTTTTAAAGAATAGCGGTAAATTTACATAGGACCAGGTTTAACATTAAAATATTCTACGTGGTGCCCACATTGTGTTTATGTGTTTTGTACGGATCTCAGAACAAACAACAACTTTTGTCTTATAACTTACTAAGAGACTGGTTTTTCTAACCGAAGTGGGGAGTGTTTACAGCGTGGGACGGGCTGAGTCCTTATATAAAGCAGATACGCTTCGTCTTTAAAGAGTTAATATGGTTTCAAGTACTAAACAACAAGTAACCTAAGCCGTTTTGTGTCTTTAATTTCGTAAATACGTTAAAGTTCTACGAAACTCCCTTATGTTTCGAAGTTCCTTGATCTGCGTACTGGCAACTTATATGAAAACTGCATCCTCTATCGTCCTTCTTTTATTCTGTCATATAAATAAGTCTTGGCCATAAATGGTTCAATGCCTGATGAAGCATAACCCTTCAATGTCGTACTCGGTGTCTGTACGGACCTTTTATTTCTCGCATTCTCTTCGTCTCGGTTCACCAAATCTCGTGAATGTATTCCAGGGTAATGCAACATTAAAACCCTTCTGTCTTGGGTATTAGTTGGAACTTAAACCCGGCGTCATTGAAGGATTAACCTTGGCTGGAAAACACAGCAGCTAATGACATTTCTTGGCTGATGGCAGCTTTGTTTCATAGTCTTCAGTCGTCGCTTAAATATAATATAAGAAATTAGGTACTTAGAAACCTTTATCCTGACTTCCTCTCACGGGAATGGATTTGTGTATATATATATATATATATATATATATATATATATATATATGGTAAGAACATTTTGGCATAGAATGAATAGAAACAGATTTAAATGTCTCAATGTTGAAATAAGTCTATGGTGAAATTTGCTATCCCAGTTGTAACTCAGTTCGTCAAGACATTTCCCTTCTTTATGGAAGCCGAACCTATCTTATCTTCTTCAAAAACATCCTGAAAGTCTTTCTACTTAGAATAAAATAAATCTACTCCTCACCCTCGTATCCTACAGATATAAGCTCTTTTTACTATTATACGGCAAGCTACATGTAGGCTTCTCAATCTACCTCTTCTCTAGAGGTTTGCGGCTAAAATTTTTATTTTATTTCCAATTCCTCTTTTGCGTGTATCTCAATATTAGGACTACAATATTATTTGATGGAAATTAAAAATTATGGAGCTCCCCAGTGTGCACTCTAATTTTTCGTTTATTTAATGACTGGTCGCAAACATTCTCTGGATTCAGTCTGTTTTCATTTGGCGAAGCGTTAATAACTTCTTCCGTTTAACAGTATTTCATCCCATAGGAAACTGAGAAACAAGCCAACAGAGGGGGAATAAAATGTTACGTATTTTTTGGTACACTTGAATCAGTGGCTACAAAACGCTGCTTAATTGTAAATAAAGCCATGGCCAGACTCAGTAAAATAAATCAGAAAACTTTCTGAATGAAAACTGATATACGTATTTATAAAACATGTAGTACTAAGTAACTGGTTTCTGCAGGATGACTTCCTTCAGTGTAAAAGTTGCATCTGACTCGATCCGTGATGCGACAGACTTCACTCTTCCTAACAAAAGCCTATCCTACACCAAAAGCTTTTGAATGCAATTCCTTCATCCTTCCAATTGCTTTTCTGACGGTAAATATTGACCGAATGTTCAGCCTTCACATCTTGAAGACAATGCGGCTTATAGCTTTCAGAAGGATACTAGAAACATACCGAAAACACATCAGTAACGAGTTAGTTGTTTGACACTTGTGATGGAAAACTGCCGGCATTTTAAGACAATACCTTCCACTGCAATTCGAAACTCTCATTCTGACGACTTCTGTTGACGTTGCAGCTCTTCAAAGGGGAACATTTCCCCACTATTCATCCACGGAACTATCAATTAACAACGATTCAAGGAACAGAAATATTCACTGTAAGAAAGTAACAAGTACGTGCTTTATATGTCGCTTATGAAAAAGCAAAACGTCGTAACCCACCGATACACAATTTTACAGGAGACAGAAACAGCACTTGACCGATCCTCAAAAGGCCAACACTTAAGCATGTTATGTTTTTACAAATAATAAGACATGCAATTTTTTTTTGACACAACATTTTGACAGAAGTTGTGTGTGTAACCCAACTGTCTAGTGATGCGCGAATCTCAGTTTGACGAAATTGTGTGGGTTTACAAATTGCCGTTTCATGAGCGATATCATGTGTGAAGATAAACTTATTCCTATGTTAAGCACCACACTAATAAGATATACGCCGGGACGGAAAGGGATAGCTCCTCATATTCTTAAATCACAGTTTACTATCGGGCAAAGCAGCTGCCCAGTAACCTACCAATAAGCGGATGGGTTTTTAGTCTAATTAATATCGAGAAGGAATTTTGAGATCGACAAGGGGGTTAAAAGAGAAGGCAGCGATTTTCTGGACATCAAACCGTGTAGTGCAGTAGGTAGGTACTACCAACTTTCCGGAGAAAATTGTTGCCTTCGAGTTCAGGGTATGAGGGAAGCAGAAAACTTTATGTACACTTATATCCAGTTGGCGTTAATATGGGTACATTCAAACAGTTATTAATTACTTTCTTATTATTCTATTAAACTTTAAATAAAATATTTGCAAATTAAAGAATCAGAAAAATAAGTTTTTGAGAAAAATTAAATTAATATTTTTTACATGAAACATAAACTAAGTGACATATTTTTCAGTTTCGTTCATCATAAAATTTTTATTAAACCTCAGTTATTTTCGCTTAAATGTGTTCTTACTTGTAACAGTAATTTGATAAGAGCGAGGACACGGAACCAACAGTAAACCTCCTTTAAGCTTTAAGTGACGAAATTCTGAACTTTGAATTTCTGTTGGCGGTGAATATTAGGACTGAGGTCCTTCGAAGTGTAACGTAACTTGCAGTGACAGGAAGACGCCAAGGTTTCGGAGAAACTGCTGGCTTCATCTTAAGTCTAGCAGATCTCTTATGCTTTACCCCGAAGACTGAGGTAGTGGGTTCTTTCGAAATGTTTTTGCTTAGGTACCAGACTAAAATGCTTCGTATCCCACAATGACTAAACCTGGCTTTTAAAGCTACACGGACCAGAATTACTACTCTTGAAATTTAAGGTGCACCGCACGTCATATTAAGCAAGAAAGCAGATAAATACAGTTGAACCCGGTTATAACGACATCGGTTCAAGAGGCACCCCGTCTATAGCGTCGGTTTTCTGTGGTACCAATTAATTCCTCACTGTTAACCATAACATTACACTCCTCGTTTAGAAGAACACTCGTTTCTAAAGAAACAAAATATTCAGTCCCTTTCACGACTTTATAATCGAGTTCGACTCCATTTTCATCGAAATTAAACACCATCAAAAACGCGTTATATACTTAACATTCTTCCTTGCCGGAATGGGCATTTAAATTTTAGCGCATGGTCTAGGAAGAAAGTGAACATGATTTGAACATAAAAGGATAATATTATGCAATAAAAAGCATTTGGTAGAAAATAAAACAGACGTTACGCAGCATGTCTTAAAGATGCAGTATATTTTCTTGTAACATATAGAAATAAAATCAATTAATAGCGGCATTTTGTTACGTCGTTTCGCCGTTGGGCAAGCAGGTTTTTAAAAGTTTAAAAACAAAATCCAAACATATTATAAAAATTTAATTTAAAACTTCAGCGCATTATTATACTATCTCTCTGCAGACGTACGTTTTACGTGTAGATTACAGTCCAGGATTCCCATACAGTTTTGATCCACCAGGCGCATTACGAGAGATATTTCAAATTCAAAACTTGACACTAAGCTGGGCTACAATTTTTAATTGGAATTGTATGAATGAATAAAATAAAATAACCTCCTCGGCCCTGAGGCCGTGTGTTTGAAACCTTTAGGCCCAAAGACCTTAAATATATACGCTACAAGACAATCTTTTGAGATGAAGTGAACATATTCTGGTGCACACTATGGGTTGAGACAAGATACTGATCTTTAGCAAGCGCTAGGGATAGAAACGTGTCGGGGGACCAAAATTAAGGTTCTGGATGTTTGGGGTAGGATTTAAGAAGCATAGGATTTATGAGCTAGAAGCAGAGAATGTTGCCGGCGACAGAGTTGGAAGCCGTGATTTGAGGGAGCTCAAATAAAGGCGCAGGGAAAGGAGAAGAAGAAAGGGATCAAGAAGCGATAAAAGGATAGACGAATTGCACGACAGGAATAAAACTGTGACAATAACACAAATGATCATATTACATTGGTCCAGCCATTTACTGGACACATTCCTCAACATTCTTCGTGCTTCAGCTCCAAAAAACTTTGGGGAATTCGACCTTTACGTATTTCGAAAATTGACCCACTATGCAGTAAACATATATAAATATTTACGAGAATTTTGTTTGCTTATATGTTAAATGTTTGTACTGTTAACCCTGAACATATCTACTGAGGTACTAAGAAAATTGTATGTTAGAAGAGGAAGATAATTGTGAGTACAGTAGTCAAGAAAATGAAAAAGAAACCAGTCTAGACGCAGAATTTAAATGAAAATTCCGCTTGCTTTAATCTCGGTGTTATCGTGGCTCGGTGAAGGCAGCAAGCATTTCAGAGGGGAAGACTAGTTAAACACAATTGTGCAGGTACAAAAGAGTAACTTTCTCTAGCCCTTTGGATTGTTTCAAAATGTCTGTATCGCTTTGCAGACACACATTCCTCTAAACGACCCCTTTTTATCAGTCGACAATTTGCAAGCGCCATTCCCTCCCCTCACCGTCTGCACAGTTGTTTTATCCATGCATTAACACAGAAGGCTTTGTGCTGGAAAATGTTTCGATAAAACCGGACACAGACCATTTCATAAATTGTGTAATAGATGTGTGAATGATGTCAGCTTGACATTCTGGCTGCATTTATGCCTAAGGAAAAAATTTTCTCCCTTTAATTTTTTGGGATTCTATGCGGCCTCTTAAGAATCCGAATATGAAAAAAGGGGATAAATTCGAAATAACAGGATACATTTTAAAATAACGTACAGAATGTTAGTTAATTTTTGATTTTAAATTAATTGACATTTATTGTCGTTAACTGAAGTTGTAATTAATAACGTCATGAACAGACATAACTACAATAGTACAAAAACACCTGCGCCAAGCATGCAGCGCCGTTGTCTTCACGTATAAAATGCTCGAAGCCAGGGTGTACAGATTCTAAGTAGTTCTCTCAAACAAATATACACAAGGTGTATATTTCAATTCCTCAGAGAGGAAATCAGTCACGACCAACACTTTTCTGTGCTTTATTGAAAATAACTGAGCGACCAGGTTTCGGCTTATATAGCCATCATCAGGCTCTGTAAAAACATGAATTAACCCTTTAAAGACGAAGCGTATCTGTTTTATATAAGGACTCAGTGCGTACCGCGCTGTAAACACTCTCCACTTCGGTTATAAAAACTAATCTGTTAATGTTTTATAAGGCAAAAGTTGCTGTTTGTACTGAGGTCCGTACAAAACACATAAACGCAATGTGGGCACCACGTAGAATTTTTTAATGTTAAACCTGGTCGTATGTAAAGTTACCGCTAGGCTTTAAAAGGTTAAGAAAGTCTGCCTTTCCCTTCAAGTGGCCTTTCTGTGTTTTACTAAAAACACAGAAAAGTGTTGATCGTGACTGATTTCCTGTCTGAGGAATTGAAAAATATATCTTGTATACCTGCGCCAGTTGGGATGTTCGACATAAAATGTACACAAACTTGTAAGGATTTAGTAATCTGTTACGTAGCTGTATGAAACTAACTCTCCAATTGGTTAAGCGGTATGTTCCAAACTTGTATTCGCATGGCGTCTGGTTTTTATCTTTTTTGGTTTAACAGATATACTGACTGATGTCTGAAGGAAAATGTCGAAATAGTGTCTTCAAATAAGTCATGTCTGCACCTTATCTAATGTGCTACACACACTTCATTCACGATCTCCCATCCTCATTCCAAGCTACGTATTAAAATATCATCTTCATTTAATTTAGGCGAAAGTCAGGCTAAATGACTTGTGCTTCATAATCTGAATTTCCGGTATTCAAATTCTATCCCGATAGAGACAATCAGTGTTTTCCTCCATTCTCCCAAAACAAATGTTGGCACAGTACCACACACTTGGCCATGACTGGGCTTTTCCACATCCGCGTTATTTCGTTAGTCACCAATTACTCCTGTACTCGACATTCGAAGGATTAAATCTGAGCTACAGGCAACGTATTTAAATAAACAGCCTAAAAAGCAACTGATATGAACATAGAGCCTTTGTCATAAACTGTCTTTTTGGATAAACCATGTTATAACTTAGTTCTTTAGAGGGGGAGGAGGGAGGTTATTACTTGTCTCACGCGCAGCCTTCGTTTGACTTCCACATAAGTAAATTTACACTTTGCTGTAGACATGAATCGTTTTTGCAGGTAAAATTCAATTACTTTCGGATTTTCGCTCGTGAATGCTACTCGGGTAAATGTAAGGTACTGACGTTTAATTGTTATGACGAGAGTCGACTGTTGGAACAAAACCCCAGCCTGGATAAAGTAGAAAATATACTTCCCTGTTTACCCTGTAAATTGCAGGAGGGATTAAAAACAGATGTTCTCTCTGCGACTTAACATTTGTTTCAAGAACACACTCTCAAGATAATTGAAGTGGTTTTTTTTATTTCGAAACTATATTCTTCACTGCGTCTTTCCGTTGTCTAATAATTTTCTGCCTTTTTATATTCTTGCTTCTTCAAAGCATAATCTTTATCACAGAAGCAAAAAGAAACCAATTTTTGTGTGGGAAGAAAATTACAGAAACATATCTGTTTCAGCAAGAGTTTTGGAATATAAAGACATTTGACAGTAAAGTGGACATAGTCTTTTCTCTGTCTATACATAATCATAACACAAAAATAAAAACTCACAACTCTTTACATCGGTTATCACATGTAATACCGGCTTTAACAGCCGCAAATTCTGAGTATTAACCACAATGTGTATTTATGTGGTATCCATGTAATTCCATGAATAAACGGCTACCAGTATGTCTCTAGACAGCATTAGTTTGTCCATTCTTGGAACAAAGAAAGAACCAGTGTGCATTCTGTACGACAGGGAATGAAGTAGTAGACCAGTATCATACACAGAAGAGTTAATATGAGAAGGCATTAAGTGATTAAGTAACGGGCTGTGACAAGGCATATCCAGTAGAATGTATATAATTTACAACACGTGATCTTTAAAACTTTCTAATAGGTCACTACCTTTTATGTTCATTTTTCACAAATATTTTTGCAAAAATAGAAACACTTCGCATTGTACAAAGGCCAAAGACACAGTTCCTTTTATTTATTTAATGGTTTGTATATTTTTCCTGAAAAATACGGAGCTTTAACTTGTTACAAAATCCAGATGCTACCGCAGCTGTGTTAAAAACTCCAGATGCTAGCGCAGCCGCTTTAAAACCTTCAGACGTTAGTGCAGCCGCGTTAAAAATTCCAGATGCTAACACAGCCGCTTTACAATCTCCAGACCTTTGTTAAAATATACATATACCAGCGTAGCCATGTTAAAATTCCAGATGCTAGCATAGACGCGTTACTAATTCCACGTGCTAGCGCAGCCGCTTTAAAAACTCCAGACGCAAACGTAGCTCTTTTAAAACACCCAGACACTAGTGCAACCGTATTACAAACTCCTGATGCTAGAGTCGACGCATTATAAACTCCAGATCCTAGCGCTGCAGTGTAAAAACTCCTGACCGTTGAAGATGAATACCCAGAATATTATTTCTCAGCCTCCTGCACAATAGGTACCGCGTCTTTCCCGGGACGTAAAATGGCCGGAGTGTGGCTTTAGCCACCCGCCCCAGTCTAGTGCCGAAGCTACAGAAAGAGTAGAGCTACACGTCTATTCCTTCTCGAGGCTTTCTTGGCCTGTTCTATTACCAAATTTACCTTCTACCTAATTCTCAATTGCAAATTTAAAGTGTTGGGTATTGAGACGTGTATTCGATTCTAAAACCACGTGGTTTGTTTCGTTTATGCAAAATGAAAATCTTAAAGGTGTTAGTAATGGTTACAAGTGCAGGTTATTATTTGCAGTGCAACGTAAGAACAGACTAAAAAGCCACTGCTGTTTTACCGATACCTCAGCCAGAAAAGGATGAAAACTCTTATAAAAAAACATCGTTTTGGAATATTAATATAGGAGAAGAAATGTGATTGTGTTGTTCGGTGGAGCGTTGAGAATATTCCATAAAAATTAAACGAGACGAGCGGCTAAGTTCTGCTGGTACTTGACGTGCTTGACTGGTAATATTTCAGACTTCCTTCAGACAAAAATAAAAGTATTTGAAAATTAAATTCTGAAGTGTCTTGTTGGACGTTGACAGTTTCAGTAATTGAAACTTTAAACTGTTAAACTTGAACAGCTACCAACGGAAACAAACGTTATTTTCCTACATGACAGGCTACACAAATTGCGCCTTAGCAGGATAAAGAATCCACAGAAATGCGATTTACAATTTCTACAAAGTTTTTAACAAAATGAATTTTCCTGGAATAACGCATAATCAATCCGTCTTTGTCGTCACTCTCTGATCTATAAAAGGGTAAATATATTAGCTTATATAGGCTTAAAACAACATTACAATAAGAAGAAATCTTCCGTAATTCTGCTTGCTTAATAAAACGTTTTATTTGTTACAATTTAGGCTTGGTTGAATATTATGCCATTACTTCATGACGACGATGCCCTTTGGTCCACTTAACGTCATCTGCCGAGATTCATACCTCATAAAGTGCCAATATGTTGGGTGATTGTGAATGGTATGCCTCGTACGTACAACAGGAATTAACTTTAAGGAACACTTCCAGAAAATAAAAAAGAAAATATTAAAAAAAGCACAATTTGTGAAATATGGACTCTGGGCTAAGAATAGTATTTCGATCCTGATGAACAGAAAGAGGAGGCCTTCATTAAGATGGACAGTACAACACCAAACTTAAAACAAAGCGAGGATATTTGGACACAGACCATAACAATTTTAAAATCGTATGTTGCAGCTTTTCAAGGAAAGTCACTAATAAGAGACAGGGGTAAATAAAGTTAGATTTGTCCACTTGTACACACAGAAGTTATCATCTATGGGACAGTGGAGTATAGCTTAAAGGTGTCCCTGGGCACAGACTGAAGTCATGTGGGAGAGTGGAGGCATAGTTCAACTGAATCCTAACCTAAGTAACACATGAAGGCGTGTTGTCAGCTTCACGTCCCATTCACTTTACCCGTCTTGGAAAGAGACCCTGGCATTCACTGAAAAAGAGGCTTGGTGGAAAGCAGAGCCAGTGTGGACAATTTGGAGGAAGAATTAACCTCCTATTCCGTCCGGAAATGGAACCCCTCTTGTTCAGTAGTCCAGATCCTAGTGTTCGCACTACACGGAATAAAAAACAACAGCTAAAATAGTGCTAATGTTAAACCACTTTGAAACAATCAGTGACATATGACCACATACTTAGGCTACAATGTATATCCGGTTGTCAACCATAGATCCAAATTCACAAACTACCTGCCCATGACACATTTTCACCTCTGGACGGACTCTTATCCATTTCGCGACACGCTGTATTGTTTTGGGAGGAAGAGAATGTCAGGGTCCACGTATCGAATGGGCCTAGCCCTGGGCCTGAAATATAATTTACAGAGCTCTAGAGAAGTGACTAAATTTAATACGGTCCACGTTTATATAATATTTATGATTACATTAGCTGTTAAATAATAAAGATAAAGCCGACTGTTTTATTTCGTTTCACACCGGAAGTCAGGTGTCCTTTCTCTAAGTAACCGGGTGTATTTGTACCTTGGGTCAGAAAACTGTATAAGAAGGTTAACTTCTCTTAAGTTCACGAAAGCGTCTTTGACGTCCAAACCCTTTGATGTGCAAACTATGTAATAGGCTTAGTTCGGATTTCGCTACATTCGGCTTGGTCTTAACTTTGAACCCTGCCATCAGACGCTGCACATTTCAAACAACTGAAGGATTCAAGCGGAATTTACGAAAAGAGAACACATACAGAGTTTCTGTGCAATTTTCGGAATTGACCAAAAGACTTCCTGGGAGATTTCCCTTCCTCCCCCCCTTCCATACCACTCCTTCAATTTCCGTCCCAATGTCCTGTAGGATCGACGGGATTTTCCCGAAGGGAATAGTAGAGGATAAAGAAGAATAGGAAGAAAGAATTGTATAAAAAGTTTCTTTCGGAGTTGCTCGTTCCCCGTCCTTCCAATAAAGACAATGCGAGAAAGAAAGAAACTCCACTTAAGAACAGAATCTCACTCTTGCTTTCCTTCTAAGCACCTAGACTGTTGCCAGGATTTGTCAGCAGCGCACGAGTCGGAGCAGCTCAAGAAATGTTGTCGATAAGTATCATTGGGTGTTTCATCTGCCGTTGAAACATATACAGCTCTTGTACATTACATAATGTGCGCATAAAGCCATCATATTAACCGCTATTTGTTTTAGAACTCAAGAAACCTCTGCATAATAATTTCACATTTTGAAGCATGGTACGTATTACAGGTATCATCTCCTTTAACATTAAAAGGAGTCTGCATTTTTTCCTCAAAATTTATTAACTTTTATATAATATGTCCGAAAACATATAAAAATCCTTTCTTCTTACTTCCATCTAGTGCCAAGGTTAAAAATGACCGGAGCTGTATCTCTACTCCCCCTATACGCCTTCTTGGCATGGAGAGTGAAACTTTTGCCGTTAACTTTTACAGCTAGTATGGTCATAAAAAATACTGAAGAGAACGTCACATTACTTACGAAAGCAAATATGGATTAATAACAAGCTAGACCATTGGTGGGCTGTTCTGAACACAGTAATGTAAGTTAAGTAACTTATAGAACGGGAGATTTCTGTGCTAGCTAAGTGAGCTGTTCACAAAATGGTCTATCGATTTTGCAATAAGATATCCGGTTATCGTCTTCTGAAACGATGACATTGGAACCTAACCTGATTCATCAGAAAGCAGTCTATTCTGTTCCAATATACTTTCAATACATTCAGCTGCACTGGATATTCGGAAAAGCAGTGAGATTTACTCTTTTACCGCCATATCCGGGGTGACTATGAGGCCCACTCGACTTCCTAACTGCTGGATGTCGTGCACAGTTTTGCTGGTACAAAGCAAACTGAGTCTAAATTTGATCAGTCATATCCACTTCGGGCCAAGTCCTAGAGCATAATACCTGGTCGAGTGATCGGCCCTTCGCAGAGACATCTACCTGACAACACAAAAACGCACAAGAGACAGACATCCATGCCCCCGGTGGGATTCGAACCCACGATCCGAGCAAGCGCTCGGCAGCAGACCGCGTGGCCACTGGGATCGCCTGTAATACATTTAGGTCCTGCATTTTCCCCAGATGTTCTTAGACTCAGTGACAAATTTGCGTTTATTTATCACTGTACAGAGACGCACAATACATGCTCTGTGCGTTCATTTCATTATTCAAAAGCATATAAAGTGTAGTAAGACGAGAATTCAGGAATTCTGGGATGTGATGCTCTGTCGTTGAATATGTGTTTCTTTACATTTGGAAGTCTTGAGGGTTCCAAAAAATGGAAAATTTCAGTCTCTTACTCTAACAGGTAGACAGTAGAAATGAAATCATTTCAATGGCGGATGTAAAATATTTCAAATATCGCCCATTTTAGACTGTGTTGTCACGGACCCTGCCGTATATTTATTACATGCCGCAAGCTTCAAAAATAAAAAAATAAATCTATGATCCCGTCTAATGTCTTTCTATTTTGAAACTGACTGTGTTATCATACGCAACTCAATATGTGCAAACCTTGGAAGGAAGAGGCAAGGTACGGATTCAGACAAGGAAAGATCGAGCGGGTATTGCAGTGGGAGAGGCCAGACAGACATGAAAGAGCCACGAGTAGGCGCAGAAGGGGAGATATGAGAAAACTCCTCGATAGACAGAGGTAAACATAATAGGCATGAACAACGAGGAAGCGTAGAAGATGAAATAAAAGTGAAATGTGACTGGAAGGGACACCAGACTGCACGAAAGAGTGTCTTACATTGACGATCGATGCATGTAAAAGAGAGGCTGAAATATTTAATTGCAATACTGCCTATATTTTCAAGGACTCTTACTGACTGATATATCTTTCTCTGTAACCCCGAATTAAGCAACGAAAGAAAAAACAATTTCGTAGCAGTCCGCAGACCGTAAACCAGGCTCGTTCAAACCGTAGCTCGCGAGCAACATGTTGCCCGCGAGACAGTTTTATGTTGTCTGAGTAGACATTTGAAATTAGAAAACGCCTTTTAACCCTTCCCCTGGCAAAGCCGAGATAGAAAGCCGAAGAAAGTTTGAAAATTTATTAGTTATTCAATTATGGATAAATGCATTACATTAATAAGAAACTGTGCTAAAACAACAGCCTACGAAATAATAAACACCAGCTAATGCACCAAAATATATATAATCTTTATACGTAAAAGTCTCCTACATGTTTCGACCCTACTGGGCCATCTTCAGGGAAAATAATATTGATACACTATGGTTGCGGGACAGTATACGATACCTCTCAAACGGAGGACGGAACCTAGGGCACATTCACACTTAACTATATAAGCGCAACCATAGTGTATCAGTATTATTCTCCCTGAAGATGGCCCAGCAGGGTCGAAACATGTAGGAGACTTTACGAATAAAGATTATATATATTTTGGTGCATTAGCTGGTGTTTATTATTTCGTATGATACAATGCACGGACATGGAACTTATTAAACAACAATCTAAGCTAGGTTTTGAACTGAATTTCTTAATAAATTTTTCCTCTTATTACAGTACAATTTTACTGCACGTGATGTATATAAAAACACAAACCCAAATTATACACATTATTATTCTATACTTATTAATTCTTCATTCTGTGTACTGAAATTTCAAGTAGGCCGCATGCAGACAAAATTTTGTCAAAGTTGCCTACACCACACACATGGGTGATCATGCCTGATGTAAACTGTCTAGCGCGTTCGCTGGGTAACGTTTTCCTAGACTACGAATTCGTGTCCATTTCAAGAAAAACATCGATAATGCGATTATTTGAAATGTGCCTTTCCACGGTTGCACAACACACTAGACGTCTACCTCGAGTTTAAAGAGAAATTTGCAATCCATTATAACTGACATCTCGAGAAACAGCGAAATGTCCGTCATGCTCACCTGTCTTGTTTCGTTTACCAAATGTCTTCGGGGCTTTGTCTTGTAACTCACAGTAAAGACAGCTCAAGAACAATCACGACGAAATTATACGTATAAATTTAGGTTAATTTCCTTATTAAGCTTCTATTCCTTTTGCCCAATTTTCACCCAGATCGAAATGTTAGGCAAGTTTCAATAAGAATACCGAATACGAAATCTCATGAAAATCCGTCCTTTGGGAGTTGCGTTGTTCCATGCGGACTGAAGCACCGACAAACCAATTTGATGAAGGTACTGTCCAATTTTGCACCTACTGTGAGAAGGTGTGCAGAAATGAATTAAAGGATGGTTGAGAAAATTATATAGGGAGAATATACGTAATTGAAGTTTACACACTTTATTTTATATCGCCTTTCTTTTGTTTAAGGACTTTTTAGGCCGAGTAGTAATGGAACACTGGTTCTGCGAATTGTGGAACACCATCTAACTTCTTGACGAATTCAGAATCATTTGCCACGAAGAAGTTTTCGTCGAGAAATTTAGTACCCCTATATTATAGGTTGATGAAATCGCGTGGACACAATGAGCAAGGTACCCACCGGCTCCGACTTAAACCCCTATCTCAAGTCAACACAAATAAAAGTGAAAGGAATCAAATTAAATTAAATTAAATTAAATTAAATTAAATGAAAAAAGTCAGCCTTAGTTAAAAGGAGCAGAGGTAAACGACAGTCTCAGGTTTCATGTCCTTCACTCTAGACCAAAATATGAAATATGTAGCCACGATGCAAATAAGTAAACAAGCAAATAAATAAAATGAGGAATTAAGCCGAATTGTGTGTAGTTTATATAAACTACCACGCTGGTGACATGACGAATAGAAGGGAAAATACAGGGTAATTCATAAGGCCTCCGGTATTCCCGACTCCTGCGGTACAGTAGCCGGGATGGTGACGACGGGCGGAGCATGTCAACAGAGGGAGAGACACTCCGAGTTCCTGTGGTTCTGTGCGGTAGATGGTCCGAAGCCTCCGTTGCACCGTCACAATTGACTCAGTTTTGGCAAATTGCAAGACAAAGAACGCTTTCTTATCCCCTGTCCACGCCATGTTTCGTCACGACTGCCTCCTAGCGGTGAAACCTGCAAGTACGCCACGGCGCCTATTACCCCCAAAAAAGTTGGAGATATGCTCCTTTCTGCTATGTCTGTTTTGGTTGTTGTGCTGCCGAGTTTCGGAAATTCCGGAGGGACTTATGAATTACCCTGTATGTAGCAAAGGAAGGGAAATATGACAGGACAGATGAAGGGACAACATTAAGATGGATCTTATAAATTTATTTGTGAGAAAAGAAAGTAGATAGAACTGGTTTAACAGAGTATGTAATGGCGGAATATGGTATTAGAAGTGTCTGAGATTCGGATTTTAGTGCTAACTATTGGTCTGTTTCATAGAATCGGGACAGATAAAAAGCCTGTTTCATAGAATCGGGACACATAAAACAGCCTGTTTCATAGAATCGGGACAGATAAAACAGCCTGTTTCACAGAATCGGGACAGATAAAACAGCCCGTTTCATAGAATCGGGACGGATAAAACAGTCTGTTTCATAGACTCGGGACAGATAAAACAGCCTGTTTCATAGAATCGGGACAGATAAAACAGCTTGTTTCATAGAATCGGGACAGATAAAACAGCCTCTTTCATAGAATCGGGACAGATAAAACAGCCCGTTTCATAGAATCGGGACAGATAAAACAGCCTGTTTCATAGAATCGGGACAGATAAAACAGCCGTCAATAAGTCACAGATGTGTTGTTGGAACATAAAATATTAGAAAAATAACCGACAGCTTTGTTTCTGTGTCCGTTGCAGAAAGTGTCATCTGTTTTCCTACATCGGAACTTGGACATTTGTTGCAGAATTTCTTACGGGGAAACAGAAAGACAAAAATAGCAACCTGATTCCAGAACAGAGGGACAGGAATGCAGCTGGATATGAGAAACGCGAAGAATATATCGGCCTACTGGTGTTAGCAAGACGAATAGAGATTCGTGATCACAATGTTAAATATTTTTACAACCTTGTAACTTGTCTCCTCTTGGGAGGAACTCCAATAAATTGAGCATTCCTAAGCAAATGCACATGGGGAGTGAACTGTAACATTAATAACGATAAAGGAGGGCAATAGAACGGAGAATTCGAGTTTATGTCTCCCATGACAGAAAGCTCTGTACCCTTCTTGGAAATAACGCGTAGAAATAAAGGACAGTCACGAAAAAGATTTATTTTTTCTAGCTGTTTATCATTAGGTAAGTCTTGAATAAAAGCCTTATTTCTGTATGGACGACAGTTAATTTTACGAAGGTAAAAAGAGACAGTTTTCCCCATGCTTTAACTAAGCACCACACACACACACCACGCAAGTGTATGGGGAGAGAGGAGGTAAAAATCCAGGCACTCTTAACCTCGGCACTAGATAAAGGTAAGTTGTTGGCTTCAACTTCCGGCCACTTCGCCCTTGCAGGACGAGACTAAACTGAAATCTGATTTCTTGTGTATTTTTCATACCGCGCACTGTGTATAACCAAGTAGCACAATATTCAGTTCAAAAAAATGCACTCTATGTTTTCCTGACATTTTACATTACACTGTCTTGTAAACCTATCCAACATGTTTCGATCCCTCACGGAATCATCATCAGGAATTCCTATCAAAACAAGATTTCACAAAACAGAAGTAGCAATCTATATAGACATTAAAAAGATATAAAATGTATAGAAAGGCGATCAGCTGAGATGTAGGAGACTTTGTAATGGATCCCTGGTGTACTGTGTACTGGTTATTGCCTGTGTATGTGCGGATGGATGAGACAGTAATATAGAATATCTGAAAAAAAATACAGTGAACTTTGTTGGACTGAATATTGTGTGATTTAACCCAGGTTCAGTCTGGATCTTTTGAAGCATAGAAACATCTCCTGACTTTTCTGGGAATTGAGAATTTCCCTGTCACCTATCCATAAATTAAAGTATGGGAAAAAAAGACGATATTGGCAGCACCACAAAAAAATTGTGGTATTTAACTACTTTAAAGCAAGAACTTTAAGTAACAAACATTTTGAAAATGATTTCCTACTTCACGATACATATTTACTTTCCTGTTACGAATATTTAATCGTCGATTCTGCTTAAGGAATTAATCGTTTCCTCCGAGAATTACGTGTAATACATACAAATACATACATTGTGTGAGTAACATGGGGCGCTATTGAATGTTAAGGCACGTGACACATACAGTATGCACTCTGCTTTAAATGTTAAAAGACGAAAGCGCTGCTGTAATACGTCACCTCCTTTGTCTGCCGTAGTCCTGTCCCATTGTGAGCTTAGATGCGAAGAGCCATTATAAGCGCCGAGACAAACCTCTTGTTTTTAGTTTTCACCACAGGAAATTAAGCTCAGAGCAGCAAGTTTCAATTTGTCAAATGTACGGATATTATTCCGCACTGAGGGAATTAGAGGAGTTGAATTTTCCACTGCAGCATGGCCCTGGGTCAGAGCAACCTACAAAGTAATGCAGCCTTAAAATGAGAGCAGACAGAGAGTGTGACTGCATCAAGATGAGTGAAATCGAACGGGCGTGAAGAGCAGAGAGATGACAAACACATAAAATGTATGAGCTGAAAAATCTCAAGAGAGAAGACTAACTTCAAAACCTGTACGTATATATACGTAACAGTAGAGTATATTGATTTTTGGTTCATAGAACGAGTTTGTTAACATCTTAGAATACAGCGTCATGTGACAGAACATCTGCATTTTTGCTTATATGATTGTGATGATCATGATGATGATGATAGTCGTAATAATAATAATAATAATTATTATTATTATTACTATTATTATTATAATTTGTTGCGTCTACAATATACTCATGGGTGCCGCGGGGGCGCAGTTGGTTGAGGCACTGCGCTACAAACCGGCAGGTCGCGGGTTCGATTCCCGATGGTGCCATTGGATTTTTTCATTGGCATAACCCTGTCGGTCGCACTATGGCCCTGGCGTCGACTCAGTCTCTAACAAAAATGAGTACCAGGAATCTTTCCTGGGGGGTAAACGCGGCAGGTGCTTATGGCTGACAACCTACCACCTTCCTGTGCCGATTGTCTAGAAATCTGGGAGCCTCAGGGCCTGTCCAGGTCTTTCATGGGACTGCTTTTTACAATATACTCATATGGCTAACCTCAGGTTCTGTGCAGTACGATCCTTTTTTGGTCTTAGTACCTACACAGGTTTCCATCCATTACGTATGTGGTAAGACAAAGCGAGTACATGTAATGTCTCTTTACACATACTCGTTTTTGCTTCCAGAAAATATGATCTTCTTTACGTGATTTTTTCATTTATAGTTTGTTCTATCTAAAAATCTTCTCGTCTGTGTGGAGCTCAGTATTTTCTTACACGCCGTTTCTTCTTTTGTACCGAACGATATATTGTTCAGAAATTTTTCTCTCCAACTTTGCTTTTTGTTATGATTCAAAACATGCGTGTACCTCACTCTCTTCTTGTTTATAGGAAGGACACTTTATTCTTTCTGCTTCTTTCCTCAGACCCCTTAGTTTTTACATTCCTCACCTAAACCGTGCTATACTATTCCTCTCACAATTTACACCAAAAAGTATACATGATTTCTCATCCCAACTTTTTGATGATATTTAAATATGCAACTAAAGGAACGGAATAATTGATGAAAGATTGAAAAGAACAGGAGAACCCTAGCCTACACTGAGTTATTTTTTCAGCTTTGGAAATGCTGAATTATTATTTGTGACACTAAGCTGTGTCGTTTGGTAAGTAATAAGATCCCAGAAAACTCGAACTTTCAGCAAACACCACTGTGAAAACCGCAAATCTCGCGCATCTCTAAATTTACGTCGCTTCAATTCGTAAAATTTCAATCACAATACACGGCCCCTGATCTCAAAGTTAACCCAGTCGCCCCCCCCCCTTCTCAAAAAAATTCCAAACAGAAGTCCAACCACTTTTTGGAAATGTCGAATAATCCGGATTAAGGCGTCTTTTTTGTGGCCTTTGAGACCTTCAGTTAGCACAAATTAGGCCCTCTGCCGGGTTTCAAATCTTACATAACTTGTGAAACTCCGGCACACATAGGAATCTAGCAGGCCTCCTGAAATTGGACATCAGTCCTGTCTAAGCCTTTACCAATAAAGAAGAAAAAAAAACACGCAAAATGCAGATACACATCCGACTTTGCTGACCCGCCTAAACCAATGCGTGACAATTGAACACTCCACATCAGCATTCTACACTGATCTACGGCACTATACAATATAAACTCTGACTGCAAATCCTTATACAGAATGGAAATAACCTACACTATGCATGGGCAAATAAATGCGAGAAACTGAAACCTGGGCTGCTGACAGAACATGTCATCAAATTCAATGATAATAATAATAACGAACTGTACACGTGCTATTCGTTGTAGCATTGACAAGCTTGTTTGGTTTGTTTGCAATATCGATGAATAATCGTTGTTGACACAATACGTCAAATGTACACACGTTTTGTGGCTAGTGTACAAACACAGGCATTCACAGATCTAGTATCGCAATGGTTTTTACGTTGGTTACACAGAACATAGAAACTCCATGAACTATCTCTCTCCGCTTTCGTTTCCAAAGCGTGTTTGTCTGTGACCTGGAGGCGGATTACAAAATAGAAAGCTGTTAATATTCATGATAAAGAACGCCATGTTTGTACAACAGTAAAGCGAAAAGTCAATTCAAAAGTTTTTTTTTTTAATTTTTCCATGGAAAATCATGTAATTAAACCTTACGATCCGGGAGCCTGTTCTGCCTCCTTCCTCATGTGCAAACGTATGCTGGTGGACCCCTTAAACATAGCCACTCCGTGTCTGGCCATCACAGACGATGGATGAAGTCTAAAGAAAGGGGTGTGTGCTGCTGAATATCACAACCCATCTTAAGAGCCCTATACAACCGAACAGTCCACTTTGTCCCGTATTACTCTAATTTTGACCCCATCATCTCCTTAAGCATAGGATTTCGTGTTACAGCCCTCTGACACTTCACACGATTCACATATCAAAGTTTTAAATGTTCACGCCTTGCAGCACTTGGAACGAAAGGTTTAATATTACGCTTCCACAAGTACGGTCTTTGACTTACATACAGACCAACAACAATCTGTCGCAAAATATTAGCTCTCATATGAGGATCAGGATAACATCCTTCTTTGAAGATGGAAGACGTAGGTTCCTACAAACTTTCTTACTTTGCTACCAGGCAACACGCCTTCCTATCTTAGTATACGGCGGGCCAAGTTCTCGCGACAATTAGAACCGCACGTCTTCTGTTTGTTAAGAATGCCTCGCTGTAATTTGTATTTCGTATTTAACTTTGTGTGTGTTATCAGGCAGAGGTTTCTGCTTCGGGCTGATCACTCGTCTAGAGGAGTCCTACCGATTGTGATGTATCTGAGAGTGATCGTGAAGCCTCGACAATGAGGAGGCCCTGGCCCACTAGGGACTGTTGCGCCATTGGAAAAAAAAAATTACTTTATGTAACAAATGTTCACTCAGTATTCCATATCACAACCTTCGAAATGCGTCACAAAGTCGGTTATAGTGTTAGGAACTCGTAAATTCCCCTTTAATTATTCACTTTATACTTTCTTAATGGAAAGAAAGGAAAATGTATAAGTCGTTTAGCTCCAGATGTCCGCGCAAGTTTCCTAATTACAAGCCTGTGACTATGTTATTCCTGCAGTCGGCGTATGTTTGTCCCTCACCCTCTGGCCCCGGTTTACAAGCCCAACCCTTTCTCCTCGACGGCTTTTCGTTCCAACACCGCGACCATTCGTTATTCAGACAGAAGGGAAATCGACATGTCGCCATGGATTTATGGCGGCATTACCGGCGACTTTGAGACCCCACGCAACCTGACGGTGGGCAAAAAGAGAAAGAAAAAGAATTCCACAACATCGGCAGAAGCGTCAGAAATCCTGGCGACAACACACGCAAAAGTAACACTGACATGTCTCTTGCTTAGCCAATTTCAAACCCCGCCTTTATTGTTTAGTGTACTTACTATTGCTTATTTATGCACCTGAAGGATTCTTTTTGTAAAAAAATATGGGGGAAGGTAAAGGTAATTCTATCACTGAAGATACCATGAAGGAGTAGGGAAAAGATGAGTATAGATCCACATATTCTTAATGTTGGAACTAGTTGGAGGTGAGTGATCAGCGTCACGTCTCCACCGCCTTATCCCCTGGTTAAAGATAGACGTACAGGTTCACCTATAACAGGCCATGAAGGCCCAGAAGTGGAGAAGAAGTGTAGCAAAAATTTTTTTAACCTCTGCGCCAGATGGAGGTGGGTGGTCAAAGCCACGCCCCGACTGCTTTACCCCTTTATCGCTTGGTTGACCGCTGAAACATGTATGAGGGAAGATTTTATATTGTTATATGTACTTTTACGTGGAAATTATTGGTTTTAACATAAGCAACGTAACTGAAAATGCACTTAATCGGAACCATTAAGCAAGGTCCATAACTTGCTACCATACATTCTAAACCGAAGTGCATTTCTAACTTGTAGGTCACAGCTATTCTTTTCCAGTTGATGCGGTTGAAAAATATTGCAGCTTTTCGTTGCAGGAGAAAAATAACTGCTCGTTAGGGGGAATTTTAACTTCTTGTTACAGCGAAATTTAACTTTTTATATCTGAGGATTCCGCCACTGGCTTTGCAGCCATTACTATTGGCAGAAGGCATCATTTGATGCGGTCTCAACGGCTGTGTTGGGACAACTCCAACTGCAGATATCTATGTTTCGGATTTCCGCTGGAGAAAGTCCAGAACGCAAGTGTCGCTACTTACAATCGACTACAAGAGCGGAGAGAAATGAAATAAGATCTATCGCACACATTTATTTTCTAAAAATCCTATCTTATATTTGCAGTACTAGCCATTCACTTTTTTTTATTTTTACAGTTTTCCATTTTTCGGTTGCAGCTAAAAATATATAACTGTGAATTTCAGTGGTGGGCAACGAAGTAGAATATTCTATATGAAATATACCGGGTTAAAGAATTTAATCTAGTAGTGGAAAGGGCTCGTTGGAATTTCAACAGGAAGTTTCGTATAAAAGCTGTGTATCCGCTACCCTCTTTTTTTTTTATTTCTTTCCGTTCTTACATCTGTCTTAGATTTGAAACTATGTACGTACCATCTTTACACAAAAATTAACGCGTCACTACAGGCCCTGGGAGTAACTACAAACAGTCTAAACGCACAACAATAACACTTAGTCAGGTATGAACTTTTACATCGGCAGTTTTCGCACCGTCGTAAACTTGTAAGTTGTCTCTTTCAAAAGGTTCAAAGTCTTCAGGGATCTTCTGCCATGTTGACTGGTAAATATTTACCCAAATTTCGAATGATTGAAGCATTTAAAGAATCTTTTTCGGACTGATTGAAAAAAAAAGCACAACGATTCTTCGCAATTTCAGTAAGTATTTGAAAGCCCAAAGAGCATAATATCCTAAAAGACATGAATCTGCAGCAGCAGTGCTGCGCGTAAGTGAAACATCGCCTTGTACTTCATTTCGATCATCTGCCACGCACCAGCATTCATAGTTGAATCCACCTATAGTGGCCATATTAAAAATGAAAACAACTTTAGCTATACGACTTTTTAAAAGGTCTCACACCGTCAATTGTGTGCCGGGATAGTGTAGTCAGTATAGCAACTCACTGTAGGCTAGACGGTCCGGGGATCGAATCCCGGTGGGGGCGAGATTTTCCGCACCTGTCCAGAGCGGCCCTGGGGCCCACCCAGCTTCCTATACAATGGGTATCGGGTCTCTTTCCCGACAGCAAAGCGGCCGAGGCGTGGATTTTGCCACCCCCCCTCCCCTCCAGCGCCGAGGTAAAAGAAACAGTACAGCTGTGACTGTACCCCCCTCTGGACCTTCATGGCCTGTGATAGGTTGATCTTTTTTTTACACCGTTAAATATTTAAGGACATTTTAATTAAACTGTTTATGTAGCAAAAAAAAGTAGAATATTTGGTAAATTTTGACTTGAGAGTGACAAAAAGGAAAGGGGTCGTGGACCATATTAAGGCAAAACCCTGCAATTTACCTGAAAGAATTGAGAAGACTACTAAACACCTGATGAAGACTAGCCGGTCTCTGGGTAGAGGTACGAAATCCGGTACCCCCGAAATACTATATACATATGCTAACTACATTACTAGTAAGACCGACAGTTAGAACTCAGTAACATTCCAGGCGAGACAAAGTTGAGATTAGAAACTTCTGCTTCGTAAAACTGAAGCCTCGGAATACATTCTTGTCCTTGCTGACCATCCTCTCTGAAATCACATTACAGTTGTTTATACGGGAATTCTGCAGCGGGCAGTTTATCACAGCCACAAATTCAGAACAGATCCCATCAGTATAGAAAAAAGTTCATACAGATTAATAATACGAGTAATACAGGCAAATGGCACACATTAAAATACTGAAGAGCCCCTGCTACTTGTATCAAGCCTCGTTTCGTGTTGGCTAATAAAGAAGAGCTTTAAAAACGCAGTTTTCTGCTGAGGGTAACCTAACTTTTATTTACAGTAAAAGCGAAAACGTATGAAACGATTCGTTTACATAATGTAATACTGGGAGCAAAAGGCGGGGGGCGGGGGGGGGGGAAGTCACAACAGCAGTACAGTGAAACTCTTCGGTGGTGCGCACATTCCTCTGGGATCACTAAGCAACACCGAATTCACATACTCAAATTTGGTTTCCGTTATTTCAAAGAGAAACCACAGATTTAAACTCTGCATATGCCGAAGGCCTGTCTTATCAGATCAGCAACAAAACTGCATTAAATTCAGATAAAAAAATAAAATTACGCCTATTCGCTTCTCCGATGTCAAAACGGATATAAGGAAACGTAATGAAGCTTGTTTGTATCGTTATGTTGAAAAGTAAACTTTTACCGTAATGAACCTTAATGTCCGGGAGAGAACTGCACAATTCGAAGAAGAAAGGGACAGGCTATAGCGTCACAAACGGTAACAAAGAACCTATGACTAAGCAAAAGCAAAAATAAATGCTACAATTAATATCCATAATAAGGTCCGAATAAGAAAACCCTGTGAATATTATATATTCATCGTATTTTGCTACAACACATTTCGGCCGCCTTATACGGCCTTTAGCAGGCAGTCTGTATTTCGAAAAACATGCAACATTTGTGAACATAACAAGCGATGATAGCAGCATATTCTGATTTTCTTTAGTTATGATCCTTATTGAATAATTGTTATTATTTCACTATTTGAAATAATAACTAGTTACAAAATGCTATATTTATCCTTTGTAAAGGGGGCGCATCTCTCTAGAAAACACATCTGCTTTTTATTCGCTTGTAAGACTACCTGATTTTGGCCGTGCAAGGCGACCGGAACATGTTGTAGTAAATAGAGTGAATATATAATTGTATATTCAGACTGCTGTGTTGTTTGAAACTTGTAATCAATACTAACTGATAAATAAAGGGGATGATGGTGCCTAAATCAAACAATGGCACAATATAACATAAATAATAACAACGTATGGCAAAGTACACCATAGCCAAAATTAATGGTAAGATATAACATAGGAAATAGCAATAATGAAGGCAAAATATCGGAAATAGCAACAGAGGCTGGCAAAATATAGCATGGCAAGTAGCAACAAGGAAGGACAGAACATATCATGATCTGCTGTAGTGTAAAAGCCCACTCCAATGCGCATGCGTAACGCTGTGTACCTTTCCACTCTTTCGAATGCGGTGCGTCCTTAAAACGCTATTTACTCTTTTTCTCTCGCCATCTGTAGAGGATAACTTTCACCCGAAAGAGTTTACTATATTACACATTCTCTCATATATTTCTCGCACTTTTATTTTGCCAAACATCCAAAAGATATATTATCAGACGTAATATTGCGATTCTCTCCCTTATAGACAAGTATCACCTCTAATACAAAACAAACATAAGACAAAAGACCTCGAAACATTTAATCATGGCTTATGAAAAACTTTTTATATATTTGTAAATGTTGTTGCAAAAGTGTACTAACGAACTTAGCCATCAGTTACTTGTCAGTTTAGAGGTTCTCAGAGCAATGACTTTGAAGATTCACACCCCTGTCTTCAGGGGTGTGATGACACATAATTAGACATACAAGATTAAAATTTTACAAAAATGCTGCCGCCATAATTATATTCCACAAGGACGCTGAGAGTAGAAAGAAGTGGTAGATATTTGGGAAAAAATGGAAGCGATCAGGGTTTTAAGAACACCAGTGGCAATCTCTGAGATTAATACAGGATTACTTGTCACTTGTCAATCTTCGATTCTTTATATATGTACGAAGCTTCTCCATGCTGCACTCAATCTTTCACCCTGAAAACAGAAACACCAATTTCCTCCGAAACGTCAGTACGTATCCGTCAAATTAAAAGGTGTCAACTCGCAGAAGATTGTAACCGTTGCCATTTCTTTGTGGACAAGTGGATGGTTTTGTGTAGCAAACTTCTGAAAGATATAAGAAATCTGAAACAGCATTCCATCGGTCTTGTAGTTACCACTGATTCCTGTACCACTTTATCTTTCCAACTCACGTTGCCAAGTCCTCTTATTCCTCCTCCTCATCCTCCTTATAGGGATGTTTGTGCGCTCATCCGTGTCATCATTTCTCTCCTCCCTTATTCTGAGCCCAGCAGCATCGATCTCACAATACATCTTGTCTTGTTTCTGGCTACTACCAGCAGTGACAACGGTCTTGCTACCCTACGTCAGCTTTCAGACTTCTAGCTTTCAATTTTTTTACGTCTTCTTTGCTATGTGAAGTCCATTCTTAGATTGCGGCGACAGCGGGGATTGAAACACGAAAAGAAAAATGAAACAGAATGAAGAGAAAAAGGAAGGTAAATTGCCTGAAATGTTTCGACCCTGCTCTAAATTGCCAATCCTTACTTTTCCTCAAAAGTAAAAAAATGAGCCACTCTGTTAATGAAAGGGCGCCAAGTTGACCGAGATGTTATCTTCAGCATATCGCTTTTCTAGCTGTTCTGAATTCAACTCTTTATTTTTCACTGACTGATTTTGTGTATCCCAGGATTATTTCAATGAAAGTAGGAAGGTATTAAAAGAATTTATGGCATCCGCCTTTCACAAAATGCTATTAAAGCTAGAAAATTTTCTTTGTTCTTAATTAAGCACCAACCATAAGGACGTCTGAAGCAGTGGAGGTGAAGTCTGCAACTTTATGATTTAGTCGCTTTATTCCTGTGGCATAACAGCGCACACTGGATACAAGGCTGGCTGGATGTTAGAGCGTGCCCCAACAAAACAACAAAGAAAAATATCTGACTCTGTCAGGCACTGAAATTCGAGGCCTATGTTCATCCAGGCAATAGTCTGGTCACTATGCTGACTAAGCTATCTCGGATAATAACTCGGTAACAATTAAAGAGTATAATTATACATATACATAAATAAAGAAACAGTGTTGTTCCTTTTTCCACCGAAGACAATTTGTCATACATAACCTGAAAATTTCTCCTCATATTCATATGTAATCTTTATAATACAGAAGTGCAGAAACAAATTTCCATAAGCGTAGCCCCAGTTGTTTAATTAGTTATCGGCATCAAATTGGAAGTAAACTGCAGACGTTTAACTTGTTGTTTTTCAGTCTAAAATATCACTTCAACAAGCACTGCTTAGGTTTGTTTTCGATATTACTTCAGTACACTAAATTTTAGAATGCCAAATTCGCCCTGGTATCTGGGCCGGTCACGGCAATTGCGGGGAATTTAAAGGCTGTCACGGCCTTTGTGGTGATATTAGGGGCTGTCACGGCGATTACAGTGATTTTGGGACTTGTCACGAACATTAGGGTGGTTCAGGGTTTCACGGGCTTTGCAGTGACTTCAGGAGATGTCACGGACTTTGCAGTGGTTTCAGGAGCTGTCACGGACTTTGCAGTGACTTCAGGAGCTGTCACGGACTTTGCAGTGATTTCAGGAACTGTCACGGACTTTGCAGTGATTTCAGGAACTGTCACGGACTTTGCAGTGATTTCAGGAGCTGTCACGGACATTGCGGTGACATTAATGGCTATCACAGAGACTGTGGTGGCTTTTGGGGGGTATCACGGATAAGGCGATGATATTAGGGGCTTTCACGGCGATTACGATGATTTTAGTGGCTGTCACTGCTACTGCGGTAATTTTGGAGTCTGTCACGGCTATCCAGTGATATTTTGTTAAAACGGCAGTACAAATTGTATGTAAAATATCTACCTTATGATACACGAGTAGCGAACGAAGATGTTTTACCATTGCCAACAAAGGAAACAGGGAAATGAGTACCCTAAAAAATCAAAGCTTTACTTTTTTATTACAAAATTTAAAAGTGTAGATAGGATGTACGGATGTAAATATTATGAATTCTATGCTGATGAATATTCGGAAGCAAAATGTGTGTGACTTACATTATACATACTTCTGTCCAACAACGTGAGTTTGAGATATCGTGAATTTGGGCAGTAATGACATTAAATTTTCAACAAGGTACATAAACAACAGCACCGCGCAAAGTGGCTTTATATACTTTGTGTAGAGGTATATAGCTAATACGTGTATCTCATAAAATGGATAGTGGCCAACATAACATCAGTACAA
Source organism: Coptotermes formosanus (assembly GCA_013340265.1). Classification (NCBI taxonomy): domain Eukaryota; kingdom Metazoa; phylum Arthropoda; class Insecta; order Blattodea; family Rhinotermitidae; genus Coptotermes; species Coptotermes formosanus. Next base: position 507,203 of record BLKM01000454.1, read on the forward strand.
CGACGGAGCAGATTTACAAATTCTCAGAAATTCATGGTTCGGCATGTTTATTCCAAAACAGAAACATTCGCAAACTTGACAATAAATTATACATTTTCGTCACACACTAATTCATTTATATTTATATAATAAAGTATGCTACACGTTTCGGTCATATTTTTACCGTCTTCAGACATTAATACACATTATGTAAAATCACCTGGTGTCAGATAATATATATATTAACCCTTTAAAGACGAAGCGTATCTGTTTTATATAAGGACTCAGTGCGTACCGCGCTGTAAACACTCTCCACTTGGGTTATAAAAACCAATCTCTTAATGTTTTGTAAGGCAAAAGTTGCTGTTCTGAGATCCGTACAAAACACATAAACACAATGTGGGCACCACGTAGAATTTTTTAATGTTAAACCTGGTGATATGTAAAGTTACCGCTAGGGTCTAAAAGGTTAATGACCGAATATGGTCGAAATATGAACGAAACATGCACCATACATGATAAAATAAAAATAAAGTATTGTTTTGTCTGACGAAAATTTATAATTTACGAATATTACCAGTTAATTATAAGACAACAGGATGAGTGCCCTCAGAAAAATTCTCCAACGTGTGGTGTTGCAGTGAAATGTGAATGCAAAGTTAGAAATACAGTGAAATGTCTCAGGTTAGTATCAGCGACTTTTTTTACTCTACGTGGAACATTTGTCTTTCTTATGGCAGAAATATCCGTATTATGATAATAAGAAATTTCAAAAGAAGGCCTCACTGTATGCAGTAAATGTGGCGGAGTGGGAATGTATTTAACTATATTCAAGTGTACTTTTGCAGAGCCAAATGAACTCAATTAGGAAAAGAAATAAACTAGAAGAAGAGATTGTGAAGCTGATATTAAAACTCTACATTTATACTTAACTTTTCCATATTAATAATGTCTTCTTCAAAAGAATCTTTTTGTGTAAGTGTATTTCCATGGAAACACATAATTTCTATTGTTAATTAAAAAGTCACAAAGTATCAGGGTCAATTATAAGACAAAGCGCCAGAGGTTTCTTACAAAAATCCTCTGAAATAAGAAATAAATCCAGCAGAGAAGAGTCAGTGTTTCCATCACAGGTTCCTCATGCTGGCGTGGAAAAAATGTGAAACCAGAACAGTCTGGTAGCTCAGAACTTATAGCATACAGGTTAATTAAAGCGAGATAAAGTCGGCATTTTGAAAAGTAATAATTTTGGAAATGGTATTCCAAAATGCATAGTACAAATTCCCAAATGATATTTTTTTCAAACTTATTAATTTTACTTAAATGTGGGAATAATTATAGAAAATTGGAGCAAGTCTCATAGATCAAACATTAGCAAAAGTCGAGGAAATATTTACAGGAAATGTGGAAGAAGGCCTTCTATGGCTTTATGTAAAGCACGCTATGTTATGTATCAGTATGTGTAAAAATCAGCATCTTTGGACGAAAAGTGTTTAAACTCTAAATGTGAAATTTTAAATAAATCTATCCTAAGGTTTGTGAGGTGATACTGGACCACAAACAGAATGACAGCAAGATAGACAGACAGACAGACAGACAGACAGACAGACAGACAGATAGACAGACAGACATTTCCTCCATTTAAAGCTTAGGCTTTTGCTTTATAAAGGACGTTTAAAATGGACGACATACATGGAGAGTTTATTGAAAATTTTATGGGGAATTTAATTAAAATCTGCCCAGTAGTTAGGACTTTGAGTCAGATTGACCCACAGTATATTCAGTTTTACTTAGGATCTTAAATGATCTTCTTACTGTGACACTATTTGATAAACTTTGAAATGAGATAATTCTCTATAACATTTTCAGGCCATTAAGATATTCAGCCATTTACAAAGTCTGCTTTGCCTAAGCATACAAATGTGACACTATAAGTGTTCCATAAAAGTTTTCGCAGCCCTTGTTAAAATATGTACAAAGGAGCTGCACAAATTTTAGCAGGGAATTTCCGGTATTCATGCATCATAATCGACGAAACAACGTGGCTTACATTTATTTTGTACATGGCCAGAAGTGGAATTTGGATCCGTAAGTAAACTTAACCTTCCAAAGCCAAGATGTGACTTTACGCACCATCACGTTTAACGTTCAGAAATTTAACATTCTGCCCGCAGAGTGTATTAATGTGTTTCGTACGCATCTCAGAACGAAGAGTAATTATATACCAATGTGTCATTAACACACTTGTTTTCATAACCGAGGCGGGAAGTGTTTACTGCGAGGTACGACATGAATATTTAAATGTACTTCACGTTATCCTCATTCTTTAAAGGGTTAATAAACTGCCACTGTTGACTACTTTCAAAAGCGCACTCTCATTTGTCACGTTTTAAGCTTTAGATAAATACCATTTTAAATGAATAAATATTAAATTTAATACAACATTTAAGGTATAGTAGAGTGAAACCTGTCTTAAATGAATCTTGGGCATAACAGAAACCTGTCTTTCGCGGAAAAATTTTACAGTCCCGCAGATCTAGGGTCCCGATGGTCCAGAACTCATGTACAAGTATTAAAAGGAGCATGTCTGCAACGGGAAAAATTTCGCAGTATTTACATTAGACTCTATAACATTTAGCAACACAACACAACAGGGTAATGCTATGGTAACAAATGACAATTTGGCGATCACTCCAACGCCGCTTAACCCTTTAAAGACGAAGCGTATCTGTTTTATATAAGGACTCAGTGCGTACCGCGCAGTAAACACTCTCCACTTCGGTTATAAAAATCAGTCTCTTAATGTTTTATAAGACAAAAGTTGCTGTTTGTTCTGAGATCCGTACAAAACACATAAAGGCAATGTGAGCACCACGCAGAATTTTTTAATCTTAAACCTGGTGGTATGTAAAGTTACCGCTAGGCTTTAAAACATTAATCCTTTAATGACGCTTGGTAAATATAGGAAAACTTTTCTTATTTATTAATCGTTCTCTCTCCTGAAAACGATTTACTGTGTGTACTCTTTTAGCTTTTCATTTGGTGTTTCAGAATACGACAAAATTACAACCCTCAGTGCTTTATCCTTCGTTCTCTACAAGGACAATGCGTTCTCTTTATTCTATTTCTCTCATTTTATATCTTTCTCTTCCGCTAGGATATTATTTGCTTCCCAATAAACTTGCAACAAAAGATATAATCGATTTTTACTCTTTTTAATATCTAGCTTCGGCAGTAGCAGCAGCTATACCAGAGCGTGACATTTAATATCTGGTTGCTTGAAGAATTCTACCTCTAGGGGGTGTTCTGCTGGGTTGAGGGAAGAAATGAACTACATGTAGGGTGGATTGGTTTCAGCATCTGCACTTGATATAACAGAGCAGTCAAAAGAGAGGTCTACGATTCAGTCCCCTGAGGGCCTAGCAACTGATCTCGTTGCCAGATAAGGAGGGGGTTCCAAAGTCTTCAAATGGAGTTTACAAGACACTGGCGCATTATTGTAAAGAATGTGGAGCTCTGCCACAGTTTATGGGTACATAATTCATACGCTCACATTCCTGCTCTTAGTTACCAAAACTTCAAAACTCTATAACATTCTTGGTGCATTTTTGTTCCTTAAACTATAAGGTTATTATATTTTGCCAATAGCCTCGAGGTATTTGGGAGGGTAACGGCCATCTTCGGGTCACCATCCCTCTCTAAAAGGCCCGTGGCTAGGATGCTGGAAAATTCTGATCAAAGTATGCCAAAATTCTAATTATGAATGGGATTTTGGGTTCTTAGGGTGGAGAGTGAAGGATTTAGTCATGTGTTCATTTTTGTCTTGGTTAACGACCCTCCCATTTACATAGATTAGGAGCCTATATATTGTAGAATAATTCAATGATAGGGAATTATATTTTTTTTCTATGGCGCAACAGTCAAAATCTGTCCTCGGCCGCACCATTTTTTATGTTTCTAAATCACACGAAGACACACACACACACACCCGGTAGGACTCCTCTGAAAAAGCGATCAGCTTGCCGCAGAGGCCGCTACCTGCACAACACACAACTAACACAACAGACGAAAATCTATGCCTTCATTGAGATTCGAACCCTCAATTCCAGCAACCAAGCGTTCACAGACCTACACCTCAGACAGTGCGGCCACCGGAACCGGCAATTATGAATTAGGAAGGCTACAGCCTGGAGCGGTCCTGGAATATTTGAAGGTTTTGTCACGGAAATTGCCTGGAGGAACAAAGAAGTGCGTCGAGGAACATCGGTTAGCAACGTCGGTGTCCCGACCACGAACTGTACAGTTAAGCCAGGAGTGGTACCGCAAACATGTCATACAGCGATCATCAGCATTATATTACACTGGCACTAGACGAACATTAAAAGAACCAACAGGCAGTCGAATGCTAGAAGCTTCCCAGAAACACTGATAAATTTCTACCGAATTAAAGGCATTACATCTCAGCATATTTTGAACTGACTCATTACAACTATTTGCATTTTAAGCACCATTATCTAAAGTTTTCAGAATCTGCTTTTATTGCCTTTCGTAACGTTTATTGATTCATAGAACTGTGTTTCCTTTTCAGTATAGCAGCACTTTAATAATGTCATACTTGCGAAGGATACATTCCTAGAAACATCGCAAATAATATGACGGATCCTGATAAGTACACGTGAACAATATTCTGGCGAAGTTCGTAAGCAATATTCTTTTCCGCCTCGCACAGCCAAAACTACGCAGCTTTCGTTTTGGAGGTATGGGTTGTGCGATGTAGCAGCGTAACAAAAACGGGTTAGGCGCACTTCCCAAGTAGCTTTAAACCAACGACAGGCGCACTGAGACGAAACGTGACAGTTCTTCCTTGTTAGATGCTGACAGGCTACACGAGGCTCTCCAAAGTTCACGATAGGAACTCTAGTTGACAAAACTTCTTATAATTTACTATTACAAGATAAAAAGTGAGAATGCACCGAAATATAGGTTTGGACTTACAAAAATCCATAATAATATGCTTTTGCCAAACCTACTGCAAAAATCTGCGACACACGAATTAGGCCTATATTTTTAGGAGCTAGACGGCGAAATACTTTATAATATATTTTGAGAGATCGGAACTGAAGATCGTTGCCAACGTCAGACCTGCTTCTCCTTCTTTTTCTTTTCTTCTTCTTCTTCTTCTCCTCCTCTTCTTCTCCTCCTCTTCCTCCTCCTTCTTCTTTAGCACTACAGCCTTTTAAATTTGGCCTTATCTTCACTCACGATAGATGCCTCTCCTCTTCTCTCCAAAACCCTGGACGTATAGTTGTAATCCAAAACTTCGTGTAACTCAAAATCACATTTTTCTTCCATTTTGCTTTTTTCACGAATTAAAAAACCTCTTAATAGATGGTCTTTAAAATAAGATACAATGTTAGGTTTAACTGCATTCATCATGTTGTGCGTAATCATATGTTTTAATATTCGGATACGCACACAACGCACAAAAATATGTTTAATAAATTACTAAAGTATAAAACATCTCCAAATAATAATGCTAATGACGCATAAAAGCTCCCATGACTGGCAACTTAACGGTCCATGCAATTGATTCATCTTCCTCAGCTTAGAACCACTATCACGATAAAGTCTTAAGGAAGGTATCATAAAGAGAATAATATCGAAAATGGGATTGGATTAACCCGTTAAAGCATGAAACATGCCTGAATTATATTTGAAAACTTACTTGCTGTCTCTCTTAAAATTGCTTCCACATTACAGCCACAAAGTCGTTAGTGTTGTTTAGGAAAATATAATTGCTCTTTATTGTTAGAATCATATAAAAGACATAAATAGGGAAATGCAAAGCCTTTCAGTGGTACTGCAGATGATGCAGTATAATAACGCTAGACTTTAAAGGGTTACGTAAAGTTGTTTCAGAAATAGAGCTTTAAGTTTTTAAGGCTATAAATTGAAAACCTCTTGCCTAACTATTGTATGATCCGCAACCACAGATTAAGTATTTCAAGATATATCTTCTGTAAAGTTACACGTTAATTAAATAATGCAAGCAATCAAATAAAACCCCCCATCAAACTGCTTTCTTCATAAAATTTATACTGTTTTCAACGTGCATTTTCAATATATGAACAAAATCACCAACTAATGCACTTTTTATTATTAACAACTATTACTTCCCGACATATGTTTCGGCGTCTAGTATCGCTATCATCAGGGGAAACTCACTGCGAAGAACACTGGACGTCCGTATGGTTTAAAATAGGAGTCTTAAGCTAGATAGTTCACATTGACAGTGCTCCCGAATATGTCAATGTGAACTATCCAGCTTCAGACTCCTATTATAAACCATATGGACGACCAGTGTTCTTCACAGTGAGTTTCCTCTGATGATGGCGACATTAGACGCCGAAACACATGTCGGGAAGTAATGTTTGTTAATAATAAAAAGTGCATTATTTGGTGATTTTTTTCATACTTTCTTCGTATCTTTAACGCTTTATTCCTTTCGTTTATCTCTTTATTTCACGCCTCTCTTTGTTGTTATCTGTTTTACTTTAAGACAGTAAATTAAATAACATGCTTTAGGCGACACAGTTCCTAGAACATTATTGCTTTCTCTATATTTTTCATGGAAAATGAATGAAAGAAACATAATATGCACATACGGACAATATAAATATTCTTTCATTACACACACACACACGCGCGCGCGCTCGTATATCACACAAAATTACGTTGAGACCATTGAACTTAGTAGACTGCAGGACGTCCACACTTGCAGTTCGGGGTATCAGCGCGAAGATGGAGAGTGCTTGGACGAACGTTCGATATACTGAATGGTGGAACGTAGCAAGTAGCTCGGTCTAACATTACAGTATCAACAGCGGCTAATGGAGGCTGTGTACAGCCAGTAATGGACCACAAAGAGATGTCCTTCCACTCAGAAATGGAGGAAGTTCTGGTGCACTGGACTGTGATAAAGGAACTAGAAACTCATGTACATTGTAAACGCAACACGAGGACAATGCTGAAGGCGCCTGACAGGAAGTAGAAGACAAGTGTCACTTCAACCCAGCCGTAACACAAAGAGTACCCAAATGGCTGTTTACTGCCAAACGCTTTTGGAAAGATTTCTGCGCAAAAGTGTAAGAAGAATGTAACCCGTGTAACAAACCTTGGCCATTATAAAATATTTCAATTTAAAAAATATGCTAGGAGTCTTATAAGGGGTGGGATTTATAACGTAATCCATTAAATGATAATGTTAAATATATGCACCTTATACTTCAAGACTCTTCTTTTGCATACATAATCTATTTGTAATTCGCTGAGTAAATAAGACTTATTTCCCTATATATTATTAACGGACTGATCTATGTAAACCGGACACAACGACTTTTCTTTGAACAGATGAAGTGGTTCTAAAACAGAATGCCGAATATGTATTGAGATATACATGTAGTATCTGTGCCTCTCTTTAGGACATCAGTAACGTAGAACAAAGATGTTGTAGCAACACAAAGGCACACACCCACCCACCGACGCACTCACACACACACACACACAAACACACACACAAACACAAATGCAGACACAAACACACACACAAACACAAATGCACACACAACGGAGCTAATTAGGTCGTTCATCTTTAGTCCAAAAATTCATTTCAAACGGAAGGTGATAGAGTACATGGAGTTTGAATCCTTGCTACATGACAGTTTTAAGATGCCTCAGTTACAGCCAAATCCGATATGGAACATGACCCTTATCCTATAAACACTCCACACAACTCAAAAGCTGCAAGCTGACGAACCGTGCAATAATTAGAGCTTTGGTCATTGGAAGATACTTTGTCTATTTCAATCAAGAAAACAACGCGGGCTTCAGATATGTAAAACACGATGAGATTTATCTCTTAAAAAAGAAATTCAGAAAAGTAGGAACTGTACGATGTGGTATAATTGGCAATTTTGATCCACATTTTAGTATATTGAAATGAGGCCTAATAAGAACGTCCAGCCTGGATATCCCCTCTTTATGTTTAACGAGCAGCGCTAATGTGCGCACTGCTTCTTCCCTTCACTACTTCTATCTTTAATTCCCTGTCTCTTCTTCTATACTTCCATTCTCCTTTCAGTTCCCTCCTTCTTATATCCTTAATTCTACTTACTTTAGTCCATTTTTTTTATTCTTCTATCCCTCTTTCCTTCCCTTGCTTTATCACTCCTTCGCCTCCTATATGAATAAATCTACCCTTCTCCGAAGTATTCAGTATGTCTCCTAGAGCCAATCAGTGCGTATTCAACGGACACAGAATTTATTTGACCGGAGTTAAAGCGGGTTGGCTATGAATATAGCCACTCATGTCCTCCACTACAGAGGTTAAGAAAGTGTGTAACTATAGGCCTACCTGCTGCCCACCGTATGCTTGCATAATGTGATGTGTAGTCATACGCAGAGCACCTCCTTCCCTGACGCGTTACTAAATTAGAAGATTGCCCTCTGCTGAGAAGTGGCGCAGTTAAGACCAAATCGTCGGAGTCGTGACAGACCGACTGTGTGACCCGTACATACTCCTGGTTCAGGTAGTGTCATAAATGGCAGCATTAAGGCTACACTCACAGACCTAATTGAAAATTCATTTCTTATGAGATGTGACGCCACGTAGCTTTGTATATAGATGCCAACGTTACATAGGAAATTTCTGTCTCCACCTTCAGGGTATTGAAATGATGCAAACTGCAGTTTACTCCCAAACACTGCAATCTATGTAACACGTTACACAGAGCCATATTCCTGCAACAGACAGGTTCGCAGCCACTGCCGTGCAGACTTAAATTTCTAAGTCGCGCAGGAATTACAGCATACTGACATGGATATGCAAAACATAAGTAATAGTGTAAGAGCAGTTCAATACCAAATTTGGACGTTAAAATTTTACGGAAACCAATGTAACAGAAAAGGAAAGAAACAAATCCTACCTTTCACAAGAGAAGCATACGTGCCAAACTGGAGGCGAGTTTAAAGGGTCTGTAACACTGGCCATGATGTGGTAGGCGCTCAGCATACAACAGAATTCTGTAAGAAACATGGAATTTGTCCATGTAAATGTCAGAACAAATAACGCAAATCAGAACTTGAAGAGTCTCTGTTGTCTAGCAGGTCAGCTGCGAAAAAGTAATCGCGGTGGGTCACATCCAATCAGTTTTATGAACACAAATAAGTAGCATTAAAACAATCATGCACACCTTAAATATTTGTTTATCATTATACGATCCTGTACGGATTTCGATCTCTAGAGCGTCGTTATTAGTAGGACTTTTCCAATAAACCCTTTTGTACAGCCAAGCGAAGGAAAACTTGTGTACGTAAGAAAATTGATAAATTACATAGCTCGAACACTCAATAAAGTAATAAGTATGTCTCTAACATTGATACTTCAGCAGATTACATCAAACCCACGCATATGTAAAGGTGCTGCGATTTAAAACATATGTGAATGAAAATCTAAATGTTTTCCTTGTGCAATTAGGTTACAAAATTTTCTAGGGGTACATGGTTTCTCTACGAAAAGTCTTGTAAAGACTAATTTAAAGACAAGTGGTACTAGAATAAAATTATTTTTAAATGTACGCCTGTATGTTATGTTACTGCGTCGGTACTGCATTTTATGTGCCCAGAAGTTCAGCACCCTCCACACAACAGTCCACTGCTTGTCCATAACCTGGGTCATATCAATGTGAATCCAGCCCAAAACCTTCCGCCCTGCTTCTAATATCAGTTCCAATATTACGTTCCCATTTATGCTTAAGTCTTCTAAGTAATGTCGTACTTAAGTTACTCCGCTGAAGCCCGGTTTCACTTTTCCCATACGTGGTACGTGTCCCGCCGAATTCATAGTCCTTGATTTCATCACTGAATAATGTTTTGTAATTACAGTCATACAGCTGCTAATTACAAAATTTTCTCGATTCCTGTATTACTTCCTCTTCCTCCTCTTAAACGAAAATATCTTCCTCAGGATTCTATTCTTGAAAACTCAAAGCCTGCGTAGATTCCTTCGTGTGAGAAACCAACTTTTGTACCCACACAAAACAACAGGAAAAATTATGGTTCTCAGCATTTTCTTCTTATTGCTAGATAGAAGACGCAGGTTACTGACCAGAATGGTAGCAGGCACGCCTTGAATTTAATGTGCTCTTTATTTTTAAATGTACAGAGTTTTGATTTAGTAGTATCTTTCCCAAAGAATTCAAAACATTACAGTTTCATAATCTCACTTACCACTTCATTGGTGCACCCATCATCGATTGATATGTCGGTGACTCTTCTGCATTTCTTCTATTTATGCGAGTTACTGAATGGTAAATTCTGCATACAGTTAAGCAAACACCTAAACACATCAAATTTTACAAAAACACTAATCACCAACAAATGCACAGAGAGAGTTTTATCATCAATCGTAACACACTCCTACAGGTTTCGACCCTGCTGGGTCATCTTCAGGGAGAACTTTTTGTTATCTTTACACTAAGGTTGCACTTTACAGCTGAGTGAGAATGTGCTGTTGACTGTGTACTGGAGGCGTGAACTCTCTGCGGTCCCGGCCTGCAGTGTGTTACGATTGATGATAAAACTCTCTTTGTGCATTTGTTGGTGACTAATGTTTTTGTATAATATAGTGCACGGATATGGAACACATTAAATTAGATCTAGTCTTGTTCACAGGGGCTATTACAGAATTTGTGTAGAACTCTACCTGTTCAAGCTACACTTCTGTAAAGGTCCAGGTTTACTGCGTTATTTAAACAGTCTCAGTTGCGACGTTTATACAGCTCCATCCCGTCCGTTAACAAAGCCAAGAGCTGCACAACAGAGTGCGTATAACATAACTATGCTTTATTTATTCCGACATGTTTCTGCATCTGTACGCTGTCATGAGGGAGTGTACGCCAATATATCTGATTGGTGTAATCTCCCTAATGACAGTGTACAGACGCCGAAACATGTCGGAGTAAATAGAGCATATTTGTGTTATACAGGTGCATGTTGTGTAATGCAAGTTTTGGCTTTGTAGATGGAAGTGTTTCCCATTGCACGCACTGAATACCATGAAAATGTATAGCTCTATCTTTCATCTTTCGTCACTCATATTTATGTTTAACAACAGACCCAAGAATGCTATAGTATTATTTTTTCGTTCGTTGTACCAAATTACAAATCTTTGTGTGTAATATTTCACCCCCGTGCAACCGTGGAATCACTCTTTCGTTGCAGTCATATACTGGCAGCGCATCATCCGATGACGTGTTTGAAAGGATGTGCTGTTAATTTTGTGTTTTATGTATCTTTTCTTGAAGTATGGAAAATATTCAAATGTAACGTCAAACTGTATATCAAAATAAGAATCAATTATCTCTGGCGATCTGACCACCACAGACGTAAGAAGAAACATTTTATTTCTCGTTCTTAAAATTTCTATTCCCTGGACGCTCGAGACAGACCAGCCCGTGTAGTGAGCAGATTGTCGGCAAGAAGGCTGGGGGCACGTTTTCGATTCCCGACCTGATCAAGAGAGTATTTTCTTTTCTAAAGCATCCGTCCCAGCCTTGCAACCAAATCAGCCTCCTATCTAACTGGTAGAGATCTATAGCCGAGGTTAAAGCGACGCGAGGATGAGTCTGGATCATTTCCTTCATTTATTACCGAGGTTAAGAGTGAATGGGGCTGTGCCTGTATTCTCTCCCTGGGCCTTTCATGACTTGCACGGGGTCAATTTTACTTCTATCTTACCGTCTTCTGGCATATGGTGCCGTGTACGCAGAATGCGTTTGAGAATTATGTGGCATATATCTTCAGTGCTTCTATCAGTTTGACGCTATCCATCCCGTTGTGTATGTAGAATTACATAAACAGCACTACGTACTCCAGCTGACACAAGCTTCAACCCATGTTATTTGTTCAAACACTACCTGTTTCTATCAAGCTGATCATCGTCACTCGTTTATTTTATACAACACTTAAAATTTAAAGTAAAAATCTAATTTTGTGAGATCTCATGCTTCTTCATATGGAGAAATCTTTTTCCTCTCTTAGGCTTAACTTACAGATTTTTCGCTGAGTATATTTGGACATTTTAGATTTGTTGCTTATTTTTTAATATTTTGGAAACAGATCTTTTTTCTAAAGATTGTTTGTTGAAATATTTTTTCGCAATGCACTTTAAAACTTTGTATTTTAATTTCTTATATTTATTGATGGTACGATTTTGACTCCTGTCAGTCAACTGGGAGCTCTCCATCCCGTTGTGTGTACGCAGAATTACATAAATAACACTACGTATTGCGTCTGACACAAACTTATTTATCATTATTTTCCCAAACACCCCATGTTTCCATCAAGCCTATTATCGTCAGGTGTTTGTTTACACAGCAACTGAAAACTCAAGATGAAAATGTAATTGTGCGAGATCTCGCACGACGTATGCCCAACTTCGGCATTAGATACATATGAATGGTCAGTTTCACGCCGTGGCCGTTTTACCTCCGGAGAAGTGCTCCAGGTACCCAGCAACAGGCTGGATTTGCTGCAGAGCCAGTCTAGACGTACTGCAGGAGAAAGAATCGCTTGCTGCTACAAGAAATCTGAGTTGTTTGTTTGGTCATCCTGTCGGTAGTAGAGTCACAACACCGGCCGAACTTGGTTCCTGGCGTCCGTCGCGGCGTAAATGACGTCTTCGCTCTTCTGGGATGTTGCACTGCTTGACCCATAAATACCGGAATTATATGTTGTCCCGAAACGTCGATAACGCACTCCTAATCAACGCTGTCTAAAATCCCATAATAGCAAAACCCTCATATACGGACTGGGCTATGGCGCCTCACGTCTCCGTACGTACGCATCTGAATGCTTCAGGTAAAGGAATGTGAGTGAACGCCGTACACAACGGCAACTTCTCCGACAGTAACGTGTAGCATGTTATCTAAACAAATTATTGCAGGTTTCAGGAGATGACAGCAGATTATAAAGTGTTTTTGACCTACAGAGGCTACCTAACAATACATCGTCTGACATCATGCATAAGAAGAACAACGTACACCCCACATAATATTATTAAAGCAGACTTTAAGTGACACATACAAAAGGGCTCTAACTGTAATAACTCCGCTTTCTACATTAACATCTTCCAAAAGATATTTGTGTTTTCTTTTAGAGCTACAAAAATAAAACTTCATAGCCGAATGGCAGTATTTTTATTACCTTTTATTTAGAACGTTCACCGAAACTTTTTTATCCTTCCCCGTGTTCAAACTGAATCTAGGACTCGCTTAGATTAATATTCATTCGGAACTGCTCGCGAACATCTTGTGCCGGAAGTTAAAAGAGAATGAAACTGCATCTTCACTTCCTGTCTTTATGGTTTTGTGTTTATTTACGTATAATAACCCATACTAACACCTATATAAAATACGTACATAAATAAATAATAAACAATTATACAAAACACTAGTGATTTAAGTTTCATGTTTCCTGAGATATGGCGCTATGCCATTGAATAGTTCCTGGCGTTTCGAAGGATCTTAAGGGTTTTCATCTTCAGGGCCAGGCTTAGCGGTGGATAAGAAAAGCACTTCGATATTCGAAAGGTCAGAATCGCCCAACTAAACAGCGTCACATCCTAGAAGACTTGGGTCACCAGCAGCAACGCTGTGAGAACATCAAACCTCGCTACAACAAGTCAGTAAACATACAGGGAACAGGGATTCGACTTTTAACAACATGTTTGCTTTCCAGTTTAAAAATTTCTTTAAACAACTGAATGTATTAGACTTGATATCGGCGTACAGGAAAGTGGTTGCTCTGCACAGTGGCACAAGTCGACCTAACGGAAGCTCTCAAATGATACTTAAAATGTCACTGATGCAGGGCAAAGAACTGATCTTGTTGCCATGGTGCGGTGTCTTCAAACTAATTGATTCTGCCACAGCGCGTAAAGCCCCTCCACTACACAGCTCAGCTCCTTGACGTAATGACGCAAAACACTTGGTTATAAGAGCAAAGCACAAGAATACCACACGTTAATTCGCTTCAGAGAAAACCCAGGCTTGTCTACTTGGATAATAATCAAAAAGGACACGCTTTTATAAACTATACAGAGCAGGTTAACTTCTATATTCATCCTACGAACTTCTGTGTTGTTTCTATCTTTTACCCTCCTCTCTGTTTAGTTGAGTAGCAACTTTTAGGTCTAACTTGGTGTGCTGACGCGTGCGCAATTTCCCTGGGGTTATCTCCCATTCCAATGAGAAGAAACAAATTCGAAATTCCATTTCCCAACCTCTGTGTCTCGCTTCTCTCCATGTTGCTTCCATCTCTCACTTTAAATTCTCCCACCACGCTAGCATCAGCATCTCGTTTAACGCAAGTTACTGTATACAGTCTAATCACATTGCTTCCTAAGTGTGCGTTATCCGATGCCAAAATCTCGCGCCTAGCATTTCCACTTGATGTGCTTCACTGTTAAATTATACAGAGAATTTTCGAAAGAAACATAGTAGTCCATTTCATCACGCATTTTTTAATGTTCTTTTAACCTACAGGATGAAAATTTCAATGTATTTTATGGTTTTCTCACTACCGGAAACTTTTATGCTACAACCAAATTGACGAATCGAATCAAGTCCGAAAAAATAAAATGCTGAGAAGGGAGAAGCTCAACTTCACTCAACTCGTTTTGAGTCATTCAGTGGGACTTACCTAACCCGACACAATTCTGCTAGCGTATCCACAAACTTGAATCCATTTAACCCTTTAAAGGCCAAGCGTATCTGTTTTATATAAGGACTCAGTGCGTACCGCGCTGTAAACACTCTCCACTTCGGTTATAAAAACCAATCTCTTAATGTTTTATAAGGCAAAAGTTGCTGTTTGTTCTGAGATCCGTACAATACACATAAAAGCAATGTGGGCACCACGTAGAATTTTTTAATGTTAAACCTGGTCGTATGTAAAGTTACCGCTAGCCTTTAAAAGGTTAACGTGACTCAGTTGTCGTGCCCGTGCGGTTAGCACTCTGCACACATTGCAGATGTTACAGACTGATCTGATAAAAAGACTCAAATAAATATAACACTTGAGAGGCTCGTGATAATGACTGCGAAAAGTACTATCGTCAGGGATACGACAGAGTTTAGTTAAGTAACGAGTTATTAAATTCTCGGGGTGTGGCAGGATGGCGTAGTCGGTATAGCGACTTGCCACGGGCTGGACGGTCCGGGTACCGAATCTCGGTGTGGGTGAGATTTTTTCCACCGTCCAGGCTGGTCCTGGGGCCAATCCAACCTCCTGCACAATGGGTACTGAGTCTCTCCACCGGAGGTAAAGCGGCCGGGGCGTGGCGTTGACTATCCAAACCAATCTAGCTGAAAGGGTTGAGCTATGCTTCTACACTCCCTGTGGGCCTTCGTCACGGCTTCTAGGGTGATATATACCTCTTTTACTAAATTTTCGGAGGAAGCTACTACTTCAACCTTAAGAGAAGAAGAAAAATTTAGACCTTACTCCTCTTCAACCTTCATATGGAGAGTTTAAGTTCCTTCCAGGAAATGTAAATTTTTGTTACACTACATGGCTTCATATTTTGGGGTTCACTTTTAATCATTGGACCTGATTATTTGAATTGCATGCTGACAACGAAAGAATACAGGATGACTGAAAACTCAGGCAACGTATACTTTAAAAGTTTTATACTCTCCAGGGCGAGTACACTAATATCAGAAAATACGAGTAAACACTATGTTATATTGGATTGTATGAACATTTGCCAACTTTAGCAAAGCACGACTTCTGTCAACTCAAAACACTCAGTCCAACAAATTGTATTATTTTTCCGATATATTTTATATTACAGTACCACGTTGAACACTGCTACATGTTTCGATCCCTTATGGGGTCATCATCAGTGAATCACATTAAAGTAATATTTCACAAGACTGAACTAGCAATCCATGTACACAATAAAAAGATGTAAAAAATTCAACCAGTTAAAATGTATGCGTGTGTTGTATAATGGATATATGTATACATGACCACCTATGACGAGTTGCCATATACGCTGTACATGCCGATCAAATTTGTAGCTCCCTAAAGATGGCCAAGATGTATGGCCGAAACATGCAGCAGTTTTGTGTGTGTGTGTGTATGTATATATATATATATAAATATTGTACAACTACATGGTAGTGAAGTTTGTGTGCATGTCAGGTAGTGTTTGACGACGAAACGTTCTCCCACTTTTGAGGAAGCATTTTTGCACTTCGACTGCTGAAAGAACACAGGGGAGAGTCAGTTACAAAATTACGTGTCCTGCACAAGTTATTCCCCCGTATTGTCAGAGCTGTACATTTTTTCTACGAATTCAGTTGAGTCTACTTCAAGTACTGCAATCATAAGTATTTAAATATGGGTAATTTTCGAGTGCAGGGTTATTTAAGTTAAATTACATGATCTGATGTTTACTTGTGGTCGGTACTGTCTGTCGGTATCTCTCGCTATCTGCACCTCACGAAAATATTAATCAATGCGTCAGCAAGACCAAAGGTTCATAAATATTTTCCAAATTTATTTGGACTACTGATGGACGTGGGTAGCTTAATCGGTATGCTACGGGATGGACGATAAGGGGTGTGATTCTGGCAGGGGCAGCGGGATTTTTCTTCCCCAAAAAGCGTCAAGACCAAACCTGCGCTCCACAAAGTCTCGTATTCAGCGGCTGCTGGTGCTTCTTTCCCTCGGGAATAATCAGCCCAGGCTCGGAGGTAACCACTCACCTCCATCTAGTAACGAGTTTACGAAAGAGTGGAGTTATACCTCTACTCCCTGTACGTGCCTTCTTGGCATGGAGGAAGACAATTATGTAGGTTCGCACTAACGATCGATTCTGCAGTTCCTGGGTTACTACCTTAAAATCATGAATATTTTACTTTACTTTCAAAACGAAAATTTCTTTTACCAAGCAAATAGTGCAAGTGAAGGAACTGTTGTAGACATAACGTGAATTATTTGTGCGCAGGGCGCTGCATATCCCTCACACTAATTTTCTGGATCATGCAAAACAGTTTAGATAATATAATTTACTTGTTACATCTCAAAATGCTTGCTACAGGCACTTCGCAAGCTGTCTACAGGGATGGGTAAGAACTGAGATATGTTTCATTTAGGAATCCCTGCAGCAAATATGTTTCATTATCAAGGAGGAAAGTTCTTATCTTTATTACTTAATATTACTAAACTAAGGATTGCTTGCTCTGCTAAGAAGCGCCTGTAAATAGATTTGTGTGCAGACGGGGCTCACGTCACAGATTACATTAAGCTATGAAACGTTGCTGGTTGTATGGCAGTACAAATATAATGACTGGAGTTATTTGTACACTGCCTTACGAATGCAAGAGAAAGTTTCTGTTTACTGTAAGAATTTGTTACTGAAACTCACGTTGCTTCTTTGTAACATTAAACTTGTTTGCGAGTCTCGAAATTTAACGGTGTTTTCGTTCAGAATTTCGTTTTTTAGAAATGCTGATGTGTCGCTTGATAAAAAGTTCCGACGTTTCGAAGGAAGATAATCTTTGAAAAGATGGAAACCGATTATCTAGTGTCGCGGCATAATATCCCGGAAGAATAGAGTCCTCATATTACTGGACCCTTCATACAGATATACAGGGTGATTTAGGAGGAAAGCTCAAAGTTTTGGGATACGATAGTATCGGTCATCGTGAGAAAATTTTTCATATGAACAGGTGTCTAATTGTGAATTGTCATCGAGATAGAGCTGTTTGAATTTGGCGGGCACTGTTCGTCTCTCTTCCTCGATTCATTAGATTTTTGGTTGGGGGTTTGGACGAAGTGGGGTTGAAGGAAGAGCGAAGTTTACAAAAAAAGTTGGATACACGGGACGAATTGCTCACTCTCAATTTGAACGCTGTTGCCGGCATAAAGAAACGCGAAGAAGTCCTCTCTACGTTACAGAGTTTTCGTTCATTGTGCACAAAGCCTGACAATATACAGGACTTACCACTCAACAAGTTCGAAGATAATTTTATCTATTTCAGATATTTGGATGCACTTGATTTTAATTTCAGTCCTGTATCATATTAGGCTCTATATACTGTTAATGTCACACCTGGGCATTTTAATAACATATTTTACTGTATTTTACAGTATACTGTCGAAGAATGTAAAATTTAACTACAGATATATATATATATATGTCCTTTGTACATTAGTGTTCCCTGGAGATGATTGTAAGAAATAGCCGAAGTAATTTAAAATACTGTCCTGTATATGTGGATAAGAGAAAATTGTTGTGCAATTTCTTGGTAATAAAACTTGTGTTTTAAAAATACTCAAATGTTTTTAAATTTATCGCTTAGAATTGCTCTCGCCCCCTCCCCCCTCCTTCCTTATGTTTTTAAAATCTACAAGTCTTCCACTGTTACAGGTAGCACCACATTTTATAGTAATTCTAGGGAAAGGTTTTCAGCTTCTCTGTCAGAGACTGTAGTAGCTTCTAAAACTTCTAGAACACCTGCTTCTTCCTATCCTTCGTGAGATTATTTCACACAAGAAGATCCACAAAGAAAAATTAGTGAACACTATTCTCTGAAGGTGCGCTAATTCAAATTGTAAATTTTGTGACATCTAGTACTTAAAATGGATAATTTCGTGATGTTATTCATATTTCTTTGAACTCAATTACCTAAATCTTTTCACTTAGGGGAGCCGCCATGTTGAAACATGCAGTTTTCTTAATATTGTCCATTACAGTGTTCCCAGCCCTGCCCACTTCAGGGTTCCTAATATTGCCCAGTAAGCAACATTTGACACAAGTGTAACGCTTTGTTTTCTTTTGGTTGTAGAAAAATTGGCGCAAATCACGGGATAAAGGAACACGTTGTAAGCGCAGCGTAAAGCAGAGAAAATGAACAGCATTAAGACTTCAAAGCCGTTCCAGATTTATAAATAAACTAAATAATTTACAGTTTAAAGCACTACAGGGGATGAAGGACGCATGAATAAAGTGCGACATTTTCTTGTATAATGCGGAAAGAGAGCAAATGAGTCTGCATTTTGCAGTCTGGAATGGTAGAATATCTGCGAAAGCCGAAAACATTTTGAGACGCAACAAAGATCTTTGCTTTCCCCTCTCATTCATGTTTGCAAATGTTGCCAAGAGAATAATCATTTATACGTAACTTATCTGTGCAGTCCCACGTACAATTAATTCAGATGTTACACAACGATTCAAGCTGAGGCTAAATCCCTGCTGTCGCCAGATCTGCACCACCGACGGTACGTTCTAAAAAATGCAGCAATAATGATCAAAGAAGCAACAATGAGCAGAATGACACTATAATTATATAGGTGTTAACATCCGCTCCTCCGAAAGATATCGAAATAATCTTCAACTCGACATTAAAAAGAGACGAAGTAGATAACGTGGGATGAGTACAGTTGTCACCCGCTGAGGAACAGAACGTAGGCCTCAGCACCAAGGTCCCACAGCTGTAAATGCCGCAGTTATCTCTTTTCAGTTACTGTGGCAGCTGCTGTAGAATATTTTCATTTCTTAATTTCTTACACTTTTGTGCAACGCCCAATATGTTAATATAGTTGACAATGTCATGCAACACAAAAACAACAACAACAACAACAAGAAGAGCAGCAACAGCAACACGCAGAATGCATTTGTGCGTTTATACTGTAAAGTATATTACACGAACGCACCATAATATTACGTAATACGCACGTCTAAACACAAAGAAGGTTTAATAACACTGTCATAGATAAGATGTATTTGCGGCAGTTTGGGATACAAACAACATTACACGAAAAGTGTGCATATCAGATATTGTACAATGTATGAATGGGTCAAATACACCAACAAATTAAAAAAAATCACATATTACTGCTACACGTTTCGACTATAAAGCCATTCACGGGGAAGTTTATCTTGAGAACGGCTTGATAGCTGAAATATTTTGAAGTAGTGTGTAACATTTACAAAATAAGTTTTGTAAGCCTTGTTGGTGTGTTCTATTGAGTTCTACATTTTACACTGCATCTATCTCAAAAGAATGAGCAAAACGTCCGCTTCATGCTGAGGTGGCCTACTTCCGGCCCGGAGACGACCTAGCCTGACAAGTTATCTTCGTCACACCTTTCAAGAAGGCTGCGGGACAGTACTTTAAATTAGGTCATGACAGCAAACCTACACATCCTTTCCTACTCAGCATTCAGCGTCACCCTAGCCTTCGACACTCTATGGTCTAAGCAACTCATAAAGTTATTACACAAACCACAAATACTTAAAACTAAATTTTAACTCGGCAGCAACCTTAGACTAAATGAAAATCCATAACCTATTTCGAAATACCAAACACACATACCTGCTATAACCTTCGTCCAGTATTCATGAAAACAGCAAAAAAAAATTAAATTGAATAAGAAAAATGAAGTAATATGCCAGGGCGTTTACAGTAGGAAAGACAGCAACAACTCGACACGTGTTGGTGAAATCCATTTCATCTCGTATACGTGACATTATCAACTGCGCGACTGTTCTGGAAAGTACCGTAATGTCTAGAAGTCACCCTAACTTGGATCCACTTGACTATCACATTTCTTGGCAAGCTGTTTGCCAGAACGCTGCTAATACCTCGAGCAGAATATAGTGTCGTAATGGCAAATAATATTGTTATCTCTATTTTACTGTAAACTCGTTACGAAATGTAGAATTAGAGAGAGATAAAGACCTAATTTCTAAGGAACAACGACATTGTAACTATGCATGTCCCATTTAACATTAAGGATTTCTCAGACACCAAGCAATAAGGCTTCTGTGTAAAGACTTGCTTTCAGTGTGATGTTACACTGTTCGGACGGGGCGAGTTTGGCAGTTTGTGGTGGGTAATTAAAAGTTATTGTCTAAGAGCATAGCGTTTCTGCTGCAGAACAGATGTAAATAAAGGCCGGCACGCGGAATTTTAACAAGTTATACGTAAATTTCCACAACGTATTATATAATAATAATAAAATCAAATTCCGAACTAAAGTCCCCATATAATTATATTCCAAGAACTGCACTATAATTAGATACAATAACACACAAACATGTGGTAATTCTCCTACATGTTTCGGCCTTTTTCGGCCGTTCTCAATGAGGTAGTCGACAGAGAAAAATGCAAAAATGGCTATTTATATCACAGATGTGCAATAGTAGAGTAAAAATATAAAGATTAAATATTAAAAGGATTAAAAAGCATAGTACAATGTGTATCAATAATTATTATTTGATAGCAAACAAGCATCTAAATAACTAATTAAACAAACCAAAACTGTGTTCTTCGAACATTTGTAACTCGCACTGACTGTCTTCTGGGGTGTAATGTCTTGCTGTCTGGTACGAGAAAACCAACGTTTCAGAGCACTCTGCTGCCTCCAATAACCGGTTGGCTGAATAGAGTTTGCACATTAATGACAGGCAAATACAGTTTTTGGGGTGGACTGGGCAGAGTTCAGGGTAAAGAGAGGCTAGTAGATAGCTTGGGTGGACAAGGCCAGTGTGCACAGTAAAGACGGGCACACACTTTTGGGGATGGACCGGGGCAGTGTGCACAGTAAAGGCGGGCACTCACAATTTTGGGGGTGGACCAGAGCAGTGTGCTCAGTAAAGACGGGCACACACAGTTTTGGGGGTGGACCCGGGCAGTGTGCACAGTAAAGACGGGCACACACAGTTTTGGGGGTGCACCGGGGCAGAGTTCAGAATAAAGAGAGGTTAATAGATAGCTTGGGTGGACCGGGGCAGTGTGCACAGTAAAGACGGGCACACACAATTTTGGGGGTGGACCGGGGCAGTGTGCACAGTAAAGACGGGCACACACAGTTTTGGGGTGGACCGGGGCACAGCTGCGGTGGAGCCAATGGCCAATAGGTTTTCTTAAGCCTGTCACTTCATTTGTTTGTTTGTTTGTTTATTTGATTGTTTGTTTTCGTCTGTTACTTTCTAGGAAAGAAGGAAGGATTACATCTTCTGAAATCATGGTGCGTGTGGTGTTCCTTTCACAAATTACGTAAACATTTGCTGTAACTGAGTTTGGCTCCAAATTCCTTGTTATGATTTTAAGGAACAATTATATTTGCTGTCGGTCGGTGCAGCCCTGAAAGAAACCTTGCTTCTAGCTACACTTGTTTGGCCTCCATTCTAGGCTTACTGCAAGAAACATCCTAATCAAAGTAAAACATGTTTCCTACCGTAGGAAGTTCATTTCCATTCCATACACTGAACTTACGCTATTTATTCGAGTGAAGAAATGCAGTTAACTTTTGATTGTTTGTTTAGACATTCTATATGACACTGCTAGAGTTTGCAATTTGATGGTTATTAATTTTCTGCTGCAAAATTAATTAAACACTTTAAAGACGGTAGAGAAAGAGACGAAGAAACTTGGGACCTAACGGTAGAGATGGAATTGACGCGAGTATGAGACGAAAGTTGGATCATTTTATAAAAGCCCCCTAAGGCAGTCCACGATTAAGTTTGCTCTCTGTTGAAAAGTTAAATATGTTCTATATAGGGGGTGAAGGGGGGTGAAGGGGTTCGTGTCGCGAGTTTCTGTTTCTCAGCAACAAAGCGAAGGAGAATCTGACACACAAGAAAGTATAACCATCAGGAGAGGGATATAAATCGTACTTCATTTCCCGAACTTAATAAAGATCGCTCTAGTGCAGCAAGTGTGAAGCAAAACTGAGATGTCGCATGTAATACGCGCTGTGGTAGGTAGCACTTTGCAACATACTTCTTCTCTTTCTGCTCATATTTTTCACTTCACTGTAGAGCAACAGAATTTGTTCCGCCTTCACACGCTTATTTCATCTTCTCCAAGATCCTTCTCGAGCCCGGCCTAATTTTTTCCTGTACTGTACAATTTCGGTCGCACTATGGCCGTGGGGTCGAATAAATCTCTAGCAGAAATGATTAAAAGGAATATTTCCTGGAGGGTAAATGCGGCCGGTGCTACAGCTGACAATCTTACCACCTTCATGTGTCGACTGTCTAGATATCTGGAAAACTCGACTTTCTGGAACACTCACGGCCTGTTCAAGACTGTATACGGATAGCTTTACCGTTAGTGTACAACCACTTTCCTATTATTTTATCTGCCATTATATCGAGGGTTTATCTATTTTGCTTATGTTTTTATTGTATTTTGTGTTGACTATCTCCAGTTCCTTCCTAACGTCTCCATTCTTCATATAGTCCAGTCCATTCTTACGTATTTCATCTGCATTTACTGAACTGCGACACTTATACATTAGGATGTTGTGTCCTACTGAATGCTTCTTTAGAAAACAATATTAATATTTCATTGAAAATCCTCAGGTTCAAGTCTCTGACATCACTGCCACTTTAACCTTTTAAAGCCTAGCGGTAACTTTACATACCACCAGGTTTAACATTCAAAAATTCTACGTGGTGCCCACATTGCATTTATGTGCTTTGTACGGATCTCAGAACAAACAGAAACTTTTGCCTTACACAGAATTAAGAGATTAGTTTCTAAAACCGACGTGGAGAGTGTTTACAGCGCGGTACGCACTGAATCCTTATATAAAACAGACACGCTTCCTCTTTAAAGGGTTAATTAAAATTTTTTTTTACCTGAAGTATGTTAAATCTTGTTAGGTCATTTTTGTCTAAAATTCTCTGTAAAATTAAACGCAAAGAGCACGGAACTAAAGAATTTCCATTGTTACGGGACAGAAAAAAGACAGAAAGGAAGAAAAGAAAAAAGTAAAAGGAGAGAGAAGGAATAAATAAAGATGGGATACAAACGGGCCTATTTGTGGTTAGCGAGATATAATTTTTCCGCGGCGGTGACTACGAAGTTTGACGCCTCGTGACGCTGTGTTCTTAGGTAGATATACACCGAGTTTCAGACGAACTTGATTTCTCCATCATCGAGGCAGCCAGTACCCTTGCAAAGCACAGAGCGTCGTCTCAGGCTATACAATATCTCACATGACAGATGACATAAATTCTTACGTGTAATTACACCATTTGATAATATTTTGCTCTTTATAAAATGTAGTAATTAACCTTTGAAAACACCGTAACTTATACGCACCACCTACTTTAATATTACGAATTCCAGATTTTGCCCACATAGTGTAATTAGGTTTTGTATGGTTCATATCATAAGCAACGATTATATCCCTAAAGAAAGAAGCAGTGTGTCTCCTGTGAGATAGGAACTGTTTGTTAAATATTGTTTAATGCAATCACAGGCTTCAGGGGCTTAAAGTGCACCTGTATCAATCACATCAAATTACAAAGTACGAGTATGTCCATATGCACTGCATTTCCATCGTTCCTACTTTATAATAAACCATTTACAAACATTCATCACAGCTTCGAAAAGAATATCTTATGAGGTAATATCTGTCCGTCTGCTTACGAAGCCGTATCAGTGCCTAAACGACCGCAAATGCTTTTTACATTAGAGATATGAGACTTGCGCTAAACATATGAGGAAATCCCAATTTTTATTTATCTTGACCCAAAGTAAGTCCACTTTACTGAGAATCACTGATGGATATACAGGCCGTAAAGTCAATTAACTGTAAAAGAGGTCATTGGGAATTCTGTATATTGCAGTATGGCATACAACCTTTGCAGTGTTCTTATTCGTCGCGTTAAGTATTACATCAAACACAAGATTTTATATCGTACAGTTTTGCGAGATCCATACAAATGGGAATTCTCCTGCAGCAGCCTTGTGCTAGGACTTCACCATTTCACTAAAAGGATCTGCCCTATCCATACACTTCATTGCGGTCTGTGATAGTATAAGGAAGGAGACTAAGATAGTTAGCTTCCTATCCTATCTTGATCTGATTCGGAGTGATTCATTACGGCTTATGCCCAGAAGTAGCCCAAGGCTAATTCCTCATGTCAAGTTGCTAGTTTTCTCAGCCCATAGCCCAGCCCACTACGCTGCATCCTCGGAGTACCAAAGACGTTAATGTGTCTTCTGCCCCGCACAAAACAAATGGGACGAGAAATCGCCTCCCATTTTCTATTTTGATAAGCGTAAAAGGTGGCTAAGCCAAATACGTTCCATCAGAAAATTAACACAATTAATTAATGTAGGTTTAATCTGACAGAAGCTGCATGTTCACAAAGACTCAATATTTCTAGCAGTGTTATTGACGTGAGGGTTCAAATTAAACTTTCAGTCGTACTAATCACAGATAATTAATTTTCCGTTAACCACCACCCGCAATCTGTTTTTTTTTCAGTGCTATAGACCAATGTGCCTCAGGATCTAAAGTTATTTAGGTCTCTAATGTGAACTTTCAGACATAAGTCAGGACTATTGACAGATGGGACCGCGCAATTTAGTAGGATACCATCCCATCATATTACACAAACAAACAGTCCTTTTTTATTTAATTACTTACTTAATAATTTACTACATGTTTCGGCCCTGAGACCACTATCACGAAAATCTTATTTTGATGACAATCAAAGGGATAGTAATAAAGTTCTGAACAAAGAATATTTTAATTTATGAAAAAACACATGCCTATATGTCTGCATAGTAAAAAATATTAAAAGAGTTGAAAATATTTTAGCCTTAAGAGTCTTCTGTATACAAAACAATTATAATCTTTATATAAATTTATCACAATTTATCCAAGGGGTTGTTCGATATATTATTCACATAGGGTTTCAGTTCTTACGTACTGTCTGTGCTATCCCTATTTTCTCGAATTTCTGCTGTAGTATCCGGCCAACTATTAGAGATTTCCCCACGTGCCTCTAGCTTTTATATTCCCATGTAGCCGTGTATGCCTTTGACTGATTTTATTTAAATGTAATACTGCTTTGTCGTCGTTCGTGGCATGTATTTGATAATGTTGGTACATATCTGTGTTGTGATGTCTTGTAACGTACATGCTAATGCACAGGTGTTAAGATTTATGCAGATCCTGTGCCGAGTTTGTGTAGAAGTGGTAGTTTTGTTGTGATAGGCTCTATTACCACAGCAAAAGTAAATAAATAAAAAGCAACATTTGTGTAATATGTCGGTAATATTACCAGGTGCAGTAACACGTCATTTATTGCAGTGAGATTAGAGAAGTGACCGAACAACTGACTGTAGTAAGCCTTCTCGAAAATGTGACAGTAGCTGAGAAGACCAGGCCATTTACGACTTTTTGTAAAATCTGAAATTTCATTACCATGTTCACAAAAGCCCTCGGTTACACCTTTGTCTATTATATAGCAGATATGTATTCATTTCTCTTTTCTTTCTTTCTCAGTCTGGCGTCTTCCACTTCTTACTGTAGGTGTAGAGGGTAAATGTTGGGCCTCATCATGTTCAATGACACACACACACTCTCGCTCTCTCTCTCTCTCTGTCTGTCTGTCTGTCTGTCTGTCTCTGTCTCTGTCTCTCTCTCTCTCTCTCTCTCTCTCTCTCTCTCTCTCTCTCGGGACGACTCCTTTAGACAAGGGCCGGCCCAACTCAGAGACCTCTGCCTGACAAAACACAGCATTCACAAGAGACAGACAGCCTTCCTCCCAGTGGGATTCGAACCCGCAACCCCAAAAACAAGCTGCCGCAAACCTATGCCTTAGACAGCGTGGACACTGGGATCGGCTTTATTCACGTCTCATCGTAAGAAAATAAACCGACGTTGAGCACTTAAACACACAGAAACATCAACTAATTAAATTATACGAGGATTAATATAGTGTGTTGAAAGCTTTGCAGAAATGTGTAGTATTGTAATAGGAATATTTTACAAATATTCTTAACTATGGGTGGAGAGTAAGTCTGCCGCAGCATTCGACAGCACATTGTTGTGCGGTTCAAGCATTCATTCATCTTTACTCTGTCTTACAACAGGTCCACAGTCCCTTCCAAAGCGAGATCTCCACAGAGTGCGATCTAGTGATTCCTCTTTCAATTTCCAACATCCTCTGCTTTCATTAAGGTCACCCTTTAGTTCCTTACATCTTCTTCCTCGTCCTCCCGTCATTTCTATCCTTCCTTATATCTTTCCTTCGATAACTTGTTTTAGCAGGCAGTTTCTACGCAAGATATGACCACCCCAGTTAGTCTTCCTTCGCTTTATTTTATGTAGGCTATTCCTATACTCCTTGACTCTACGTAACACTTCTTAATTTCTCACACGATTGGTCCAAATCATGTTTGAAAACAGAAAGTTGTTTAAAACTTGCTTAATGTTTATTATAAACTAGGCCGCCTAGTTTATAATAAACATTAATCAAGCTGCGAGGACGGTACTTTTTGAATGGCATTCCATTATCACAGCGGTATGTACATTATAAAGTTTCCAAATAATCTTCTCCATCCTTCTCCAGCACCACATTTCAAAACTTTCCAGGTATTACTGATCTACTTTCCGAAGTGTCCATCTTTCAGCACCCTACAAAGTTACGCTGCAAAAGTATAACTTTAATAGTTTCTTCTTTAAATTTAAGTCAAATTTGCTGGTGAAAATATTCTTCGCCTTGTTGAATGCTACTTTCGCCATGACAATCCTGGATAAAACTTCTCGTGTATATCTTGCGTAATTTGTTATAATATTACCAAAATAGTTAGAACATTCCGCATTGTCCAGTTGTTTTTGATCTAGGGTCAACTGTAATGAGTAGCAATTGATTAACTTAACCGTTTAAAGACGAAGCGTATCTGTTTTATATAAGGACTCAGTGCGTACTGCGCTGTAAACACTCTCCATTTCAGTTATAAAAACCAATCTGTTAATGTTTTATAAGGCAAAAGTTGCTGTTTGTTCTGAGATCCGTACAAAACACATAAACGCAATGTGGGCACCACATAGTATTTTTTAATGTTGAACCTGGTGGTAAGTAAAGTTACCGCTAGGCTTTAAAAGGATAATTTAATAACTCTTTGAATTGTTGGCACCCAGCACGATCATTCTACACCCAAGAACCCGTAGTTACTGGAAGTGCAGGATCTCACTGAATATAGTATTACGAGTACAATTTTACAATATTATCTAGAGAGAGAGATTAGCTTTATTCAATGGATCCAACACGGTTTCAATTTTTTTTTATTTTACCTGATGACGGAAGCAGAGCCAGGTTTCAAGTCGTTGCTTGTTGTTAATTAGAAGCAAGACGTGGGAAAAGCTCAAAACGATACACAGACATACAACTATAGATTAATTATTCCTTACATTTCGAATTTATTCACCAATCTTTCTTTCACTCTTTCCTACCAGACCTTACACTTTTCCCACTTTCTGTACGTAGTATTGGTAAAGGGTAAAATGAAGCAGGTAGGTAGGGTACGCACTTGCGAGAAATGTGAGAACTGGGAGGGTAGGTTATCAGAAAGTATTGCGACAGAATATGTGAAATGCTGGGGTAGGTTACCAGAAAGTAGTGGGACAAAATGCTACGTATCAGAAATGGGAGGTTAGGTTAATTGAAAACATTGGGACAAACTATGTGAAATGTGAAGGTAGGTTATCAGATTGTATTGGAATAAAATATAACGATGCGAGACTTAATTTTTCCACAGCTCTGTAGATGAGGCCTTTGCTTTTCTTGGCTGCTAAGCAACATAAATTTTAGTTGTTTACCAACGTTTCTGTAAAGGCTGTCGGCCCGACTTTCAAGGGTCAAGCAGTCCAAGAAAAGTCAAGCAGTCCAAGAAAAGTCAAGCAGTCCAAGAAAAGTCAAGCAGTCCAACAAAAGTCAAGCAGTCCAACAAAAGTCAAGCAGTCGAAGAAAAGTCAAGCAGTCCAAGAAAAGTCAAGCAGTCCAAGAAAATCAAGCAGTCCAAGAAAAGTCAAGCAGTCCAAAAAGGTTCTTGTTTGACTCCTCACCCTTGAAGGCGAGGCCGACAGTCTGTGGTGAAATGTCGGTAAACGACTACCAATACAGGCTGCATAAAAACTCAGAAGAACGAAGACCTCAAATGCAACAATATTTAGAATTTTAAAGACTTTTCTTGAATAAGGACTCTAATATGAACAGAATCTGGTAAGAGAATAATCAACTGATTGTTGAGGTATGAAAAGAAATACGAAGTATAAATGGAAGTTGTAGAAAAAATGAATAAATAAATTATTAAATAAAAATTCAGAAACTCCTTTACACTCTGCTAATTATGTTGGGACATTAATAGGTTCAGAAAAAGCTAAATATATGGCTACATTTCTGTCGTTACGGTGATTCTACAGGCACTGTCATAACGCGCATAACAAAAGGATCGTCAGAACAGTTTTACAAACGAACTGAAGTGAATAAAATTCTGAGGAAGGTACTAATTTTGTATTCGTAAATACACTCATTAGGCGTAATGCTGAGAACCTTAACTCTAAACCCTGTGAAATTAGTTACCACTACCAGGAGTTGTATGACGTCCTGTACACCGCAGGTTGAGGCAATTTGCCTTATTTGAAGCGTTAACGATGTGGGATACAACGCACCGAACACAAAGCAGATTCCAGCAATATTTTCCAGTAGAATGAACACGGAATTCAATTCCGATTACATCATTCGTAAGGGCGGTATTCAATTGTTCCCTTATTATATTAATTTAATTCCAATTCACTCATCTAATATCTGACGCAATAAATGTCATTTGTCCATCTCTGTTATTCAGCTTGTAGAATTCACATGCGCTGTACCCAACAACTCAAAGTTTCGAGATTGTTTCCGGTGAACATTAACTGAGATGTGAAATTACCAGGCAAACACGCCTCTGCTTCCAAGCCAAGGTATTCTAATTGCTCACCAGTTCTCTAAGGAAGGCCATCGCGGGGTATGACAGAATTTCGTTATTCATTGTCTGACAAACAGAAAACATTTAATTCTAAATGTTAGTTCAAAGTATTAAGTGTAATAGTCTTTATTATGGGTCAATATAGCTTAAATGAGACCACTTCAGTGGCCGCGCTGTCTAAGGCGTGGGTCTGCGGCCGTTCGCTTGCTGGGATTGCGGGTTCAAATCCCGCTGAGGAAATGGCTGCGTGTCTCTTGTGAGTGTTGCGTGTTGTCAGGTAGAGGTCTCTGCGTCGGACTGATCACTCTTCCAGAGGAGTCCTACTGAGTCTGGTGTGTTTGAGTGTCATCGTAAAACCTCGTTAATGAGGAAACCCTGCCCCACTAGTGGCTGTTGCGCCACGTAAAATAAAAATAGCTGAAATTACGAACTTCCCAACAACTTTTAATACGTGACGTTCAAAGCGATTTTTAACCTGGGAGATTCAAGTCTTCTGGGATGTTGCTCCGTGTTGATTGGTACGTACTTAAAGACGTTTCAAATAAGAATGGAAATATATCATCTTGAAGTGTAATAAATCCAAAAAGGATAGAGTCTTCGGCTGTTTAACCATATGTGTGGAGACACTACAAGCTGTAACGGCGTAATATTGCAGAAAACCGGAGTCTCAGAAACACCGCTCTGAGACCCCAAAATTCCTCGTTTCACGAACCAAGCTATTAGGTCACAGACGAGCGGAGGCATGGACGGACGGACGGACGGAAGAAATGGCGGCCGTGCGAAAGGGAAGGCGGAAGGAAGGGCAGAAGGCTGTATGCACGGACGGGCTGATAAGGCGACCTTTCGTATCTCTTAAAGAATACCCAACAACATGACATCAACATTTTTAACGTGCTTCAACACAACTGAACATAAATAAATTTATTCTAAATAAAACTAATTATTGAAATTACCTCTGAAGAAGTACATGTCAAGCACAAGGCTAAAGCAAGAAACTTTTTGATGACAACAACAGAAAATTCAACCCAAGAAACGTAAGGGAACCTATTAATTTGGAACTTGGACCGTTTCTGATCTAATTCTATTTTAGCCTTTCTTATACATGTCTCGCGCACTTGGTATCTTAGAAAGTCACTGGCTTAAAATTAAAGCACTTAATTGTTTTCGATCTTACCACCGTGCAGACGTTCTCAGGTCCCAAAAGAACTTCGCCCTCCGTACCGTTCTCAAATTCAAGTGTTCCATTTAGCTATAAGACAATATGGAGGCGTTAACATTCTGTAAGTGGCTACCGAGCATTACGCAGTAGTTTACGCGGATGGCTCAGTTCCTTTTTTCGGAGCGAGACTGGGAAGAGATGGAAGAAAGTTGGACTACACACAGACACTTTAAAAGTTTAACCCTCCTGCAACCCTGCCATGAGTCTCGACTTTTTCCCTCCACACCCTTTCTTCTTCTCTCCCCATTTAGCAAGCGGCAGCTGCGTCTCCCTCTGGAATCGATCAGGGTATATCAACAGCTGGCTCTACTCATCTCATTAGTTTCGTCGGTTCAAAACCCTTTCTAGAAGCAACGTATTGGCAGGAAACGCGGGGAAGGAAGCAGAGAGATGGAGATAGGAAGACGATAAAGTGAAAAACAAGTAGAGAGAGAAAGAGAGAAATGGCAGCTTACAGATGTCGATATAACGAGTACAACCTTGCTACTCCTGCGGCAGTCATGAACGGTTGCCAAGTCGATTCGTTAACACTTCTTGTAACTGCTGGACTCCCGTAAGTGGTTTTCATCACACGCGCTCTTCGCTAAGTAAAATTAACACGAACATTGATAATAGGCCCACGTGTATAAAACGACGAGTAACCTGGCATGGTATAATTTCGTCCAGTACCTAATCCATGCACCGTAGATTCAGTGGAGTTTTGAAAATGCAGTCCAGTACTTTGTGGTGAATTTTTCCTTTACAGTTACATATCGCTCATGAGAGAGCAATTTATCGTAACCCATCGATAGACAGTTTTAAAGGAGACAGAAAAAATTTGGCAGGTCCCTAATACAAGATCACTTAACTTTCTAAAGCCTAGCGGTAACTTTACATACGACCAGGTTTAACATTAAAAAATTCTACGTGGTGCCCACATTGCATTTATGTGTTTTGTACGGATCTCAGAACAAACAGCAACTTTTGCCTTATAAAACATTAAGAAACTGGTTTTTATAACCGAAGTGGAGAGTGTTTACAGCGCGGTGCGCACCGAGTGCTTATATAAAACAGATGGGTTTCGTCTTTAAAGGGTTAAACATGTTAGGCTTTTAGAAAATATAACGACAAGCAATTCGTTGTGGACACAAAACTTTGACAGAAGGTGTGTTTAATCCAACTGTCTGGTAATGCGGGAATATCTGTTTGACGAATTTTGTGGGTTACGGCAAAGTGCTGTTTCATTAGCGAGATTGTTTCTACACTTCTTTCCCCTTTAGTGCCAAAGTTAAGGATGAGTGGATACGTAACAACCCTCACCCTGCACATGATTTCATGGCATGACAGGGACAACTTTACCTTTTTTTAACGTTTACAATTATTCCTGCACATTGCACTGAAAAGCCCGTACGACGGAACGCAGACATGACACAACTACAAAAAGCCAGGACGATACTTCCTATAAAACAATTTTTTTGTCCGAAAAATTTCCAAATATGTTTTTTGTTATTCACAGTGAAAGAAAAAATTCTATATGAAAGTCTCGATGTCTGGAAGGAATGTGTTCCCATCATCTTATTTTTGTAAAGTCCATGAATATGGCGAACATAGTGCTTTCTAACACAGCAATAAATCTTCGGCGTGCATAAAAGGCTTCGAATTTGTTTAGTAACTGAGAGATTATGCGATTCTCAATGACTCTGCCTAATCAGATTACGTGCTATGTCATTTCTTCTGCTAGCAGCTACTCGGTTATACAGAGAAGAATTTACAGTGCCTGTATACCGTCATGTGTTTCAGTCTAGGTTGTGTGACGAAACGGTCAACAACTGCTAATAAATAATCATAAAACTTCTATGCATAATATAGGTGCAGACTACATTAATTTATCGGTAACTATATATTCCAAGTGTCGTCATATTTGTTACCTTTGAAATATAAACAGCTATTTCACACCGTCTTAACATGACACGAAATTCCACACTTTTGACAAAAAGGTCCAATGGTTACCATATTCAAACTAGAAGATAAATGAGATCTGCATAACACCCCAGAAGAACGCAGATCTCATCAGCATTGCGCCGGAAGACTCAAATAACGGACAGAAGATAAACATATGTAGGTGCATGTGTTCTGTGTAGCTTCCACGTTGTTTCACTTCTTAAGGAATAATAATTTCCCAATTTCACCCTTTTAATGCACTGCCAGGCAAATATCTGTGGTCCTATTCCACTACATTAGTACTGTTCCCCCTTCAGAGATTTTGGGAAAAGACGTATTTGTCTACGAAGCTACATGGCGTTACGTTCCAGAAGAAAATATTTTCTGAAACAACGTCATGCCAACATCACGTTACACCCTAATTTACGCCCCCCTTCAAAGCAAGGACTATCTTTCACATAAAAAGAAAGAAACTGGGGAAACTAATACTTACGATGACTTGATTTGCGAAATTTTAGGTCGACGATGTGATAAAGATCTACGAATTAAACGCTAAAGACATTTCCAGAACTTTCTTTCTCCTGTGTGATCTTTATTTTACCTTTCTAATTGTTCTTCTCGGACATTTTAATATTAAATCAATCTCAAAGTGCCTGCTACACATAACGAAAAATTGTCTCCTCAAGTGAAGCGTGTAACATAATAAAAATGGTGGTTTCATTAGGGTTTTTGGATGTCACTCAAAGTTTATTTAAGGTATATAATTCTAACACCTTTTTCCAAAAGGCTTAAACTTTTTTATTACAATTTCAATATTCCAGTAAGCCTCATCCATTGAAACAGAATTGTGAAAATAATTTCCCACAAAAATTGAAACTAAACACTTTTTACGTACAGAGGGACGACATATGCCGATTCCTTAACATTATAACTAATGGTATCGTTAAAGCTTAAGTCCTAGCCTTAACGCGGGTGTCCCTTTACTCACAACACATGTTTTTCTTAACTATGTAAATTTCAGTGTAGAAATCGAGTATCACTTCACTCACAGCCATGCGATATATACGTCTATGGATAAGTATGAGTATTGTCTTTACCTCTGACATACACATCGGCCGTTTGATCTCAAACCTGTGGAATTAAAAATTCTAGCCTTCACAATGAACTGAGAATGTGACTAGGAACATGAGTGTGTGAATTTTTGTCGACGTTTTTGAGATAAATCCACAAGCTAATGGAAGAACAAAATTGTGAGTAATTGAAAGCATGATTTTAGGATCGGAGGTGGAAGGAAATATTTCAGAACTTACAACTTCGGGGTTTCGTGCTAATACCCATGACAATTAGCATTTCTCGTAGTTAAAGCCGTTGGAATTCTGACTGCATGGAGACAACCGAGCGCTCACACACGCACACGCGTAGGCACATAAACACGTATGCTTACAATTAGCTCATTTTTAGAAACGAAGACCGGTCTTTAGTGCACTTAACAAACCAAGCCTACGTCTTAAGAATTTACCTACAGTTGACCTTTAGACAGAAATAGTAAACTTATGCACACAACACAAAAAATTCGCCAAGGACAACGGTTAAGAGTAAATTACAGTCCGCAAAGTGACATAAACAACACTTTAAGACAACAGTTGATATTTCATTTTAAGTTAGCTTAAATTTAGGTATCCGCGGGTGTCGTACCGATTCTCGCAGAACAGTGAAGAGGAGTTTCATGTGGCGTCGTATTTTGATCGTCCCATTCTTTCATGCTGCATGAGAAAATCAGCTTCTTCGGATCAGAAGCGGTTCGTGAGCAAACAATTCACAGCCTCTCACACACGACCTGAGTCAATGTTTGCACTCTTGCCTTTCAAGACTCACGTGATCAACAAACAGGTGGTATCAAGCGAGGTGGTAATATTCATGATGATAATATGAATAATTATGAGCACGGACGGCTTAATTATTAGATCGTCTGCGTCTTGAAAATCTGTGCTCTCTGCTCGGTAGAAATAGCGATAATTTCTCTTACCACCATGACTTAGACGTCTCGGGGACACAGACAGCGAATGCCAGAAGATTTTAAGCCAGACTTCGCAGCTGAAAACTGAACAGCGACATTTTATGACGAGATTAGGAATACTTGTTTCACTAGCGAGGAAGGACGTGCAAGGAGTACAGGAGTAAAATGTAGTTATATTAAGAGACACATTAATGAAGAGACATAAACATACAGAATGAACCTAAAATGCTTGAACAAATTTCAGGAGTGAGTTCCCCACATCAAAATATGGAAAAATGTCAATACATGTCCACAAAAAATTCATTTTTAGGGTATAGCCCCCAAGTTTGCCTGACTTCATGCGTTAGACTTTCGTCCGTGGGAAAACTTAAACAACCTAGTTGACTTGGCTCGGATTTAAAACGAAGAGACACTTCACCAAAGCATTTCTTATGTCTGTCAAAACATTCACAACCGCCCCGGGACCTCCGAAAGGATTCGACAGTACATGACCAGGTATGTCCATGCGCAGATTGAAAAAGGTGGAGGATATACGAACATTTGTTGTGAACTGTGACTTTATAGACAATAAGAAATCAACAGTTACGAAACTGTGTACTGTAAATGCATTAAGCCAGTTGTAAGAAAATATTGCATATTTAAAGTATTTATTATTGAATATTAACTTCCAGTGAAGCTAAAAAACAAATCACTTACGGGCATATTTCTATATGACCTTTTTCCTTTATTTGGTGTGAATAACTCACTCTTAAGGTTTGTCCAAATACTTTAGATACAGCCTGCGTAAAAAGTATGAAGTACATGGACCATATTTATTAGAGACAAATAATATTAATAAGGAAGACATGTAACAGGGCATGAGTCGGTAAGTACCTATAAGCTATCACAAAATATTTTTACAGATAAATTACGGCTTCACACCAAATAAAAGTAACATTAAACAAATAAGACGTAGAACTTAAAAATTCTTAATAAAACACAACAGAAGGGGTTAGATGAAAAATAAACTAGGTGTCCTGTGGAAACAGTAGAAATATACACCTTCGTGTGGGCATTGCAGTTGAGAAAGATATCTGGTTGCATTTTAAAAATTCTCATTTATTC
Organism: Coptotermes formosanus; assembly: GCA_013340265.1. Classification (NCBI taxonomy): domain Eukaryota; kingdom Metazoa; phylum Arthropoda; class Insecta; order Blattodea; family Rhinotermitidae; genus Coptotermes; species Coptotermes formosanus. Next base: position 543,297 of record BLKM01000454.1, read on the forward strand.
GGAGATTTTAAAATTAATATAAAGCCAGTTGCATACTTTTTACGTTAATTTGTCCCTGATGGTGGTGATTAGACAAAATACCTAGGAACTAATATAACGGTATTGAAACAAATATTACACATAATATAGAATGTATCAGATTTTATAATTTGCACAGAATAAATTAAACTGATAAATAATTATGCCAGATGAATAGCATGATCCCTCAATTGTAGAATGCATAATTAATTATTCGCTTACATATTAATTTGATGAGCCGGTTATCCAGTGAATTGGAGTGGCTACTTAATGTTGTCCATAAGCAACTTAATTCCTTAAAATGTATTTAGACGGCTGGTTATTTTTTCACTTCGTTAACATTTCCTCGAAATACAAGTGCTTTTTCCATGGCTCGACACGGCTAGTGGGCCAGGGCCTCCAGATCATCGAAGCTTTACGATCACAATGGTTTAGACACACCACACTCGGTAGGACTTCTCTGGAAAAGTGATCAGCCCTACGCAGAGACCTCTACCTGACAACACACAACACTCACAACAGACAGACTTCCATGCCTCAGCGGCATTCGAACCCACAATACCAGCAAGTGAACGGCCAAAGACCCAAGCCTTAGACCGCGCGGCCACTGGGATCGGCACCCAAAATAATGGGTTATTCATTTAGGTTAATCAATTATGTCAGCAAGTATGTCGGTAGATTTGTCAGTGTATAAATCAAGTTACTCCACATTGTGAGATGTAAAGTAAAGCCGTCACTGCGCTTAATTAAGCACAACGCCATGAAGACATGCAGAAGAGTTGAGGCATAGCGCCATGCACCCTTCAACTTGACACTAACCAAGGGCGGAAGACGCATTCATGCCGCGTCCGCTATAAGTGTGAAGGAACAGCTGAAGATATCCTACTGGACAGGAGGCCACACGGGTCCAGGAGCGGTTTGCACTCTTTGGAAAAGAGAAGAATCGCTTGTCCCTATCAGGAATCGAATTCAGTTCCCTCTATATCTTAGAGTACTCGCTGCACTGACTGATCTATCCCAGACCAGTTCCTGCATATACGAATTTTTCAAGTAAGGAATGACAGTGAACGCCGTACAGAACGGCAACTTCTCCGACAGAGTCGTGTAGCACGTTATCTAAACAAATCATTGTAGGCGTCAAATTATAAATTGTATTTGACCTGCAGTAACCGACTGATAAAAATTCATGCAAAGAAAAAAGAACTTCCCACATAATATTATTAAAAGAGATTTCACATAACACACTGAAAGGGGCCGTAACTATTGCTATCTGCATTAGGAGTTGACACAATTATTTGCTTTTGTTACCGTTATTATGAATTACACATTAAAGTTGATAAGAATCACCTTTATGTAGGTTTCATTTTTCCTAATCCATAACGGTCGCACATTTAATCCGCTTACACAGCTTACATGTGGAAGGAAACACGTCCATTTTACGAAAAGCTTTTTTTCTTCCTGTCCCGTTTAGAAGGCCAAACTAGAGACAAAACTCAGAAACCACGAAGAACAGAATGTAACACAAAATGGGAAATTGTATAATTGAATTTTTCTGTCGGTTGTCATAAGCTCCTCACATAAATGGCCGTTCAAAAACTTTGCAAGTTCATAGCGTAAGTGTTCAGTGAAATGTTTTCAAAGTGCCTCTCAAGAGACACAATACAGGCAGTGAATATGTAAGATAATATTGAGATGCGCTGGCGTAACACTTGTTGCCGCGGAAAGCAATAGCTATTACATATTCTGAGTGGATACCTGCAGCCTTAGTTTTCCAGCATGCAAAGGGCATGTGCCGTAATTTAGTGTCATCTGTGGCCTGTCTGTATCTACCATATTTTTCCAAATTATCTTATAAGCGGCACATTTTCCGGTAAAATGTTTTGGAAATAAAATGTGGTTTTTTGTGTCTACATTTTCTGAAGACATTTCTCATTCTAAGAAGAATTCAATGCGATATTATCATAAAAGTACATAGGTTCTTCACGTATAGTACCCGTTATACTTGTCAGATCATAAACGAACCTGAACTTTTTCTATACAGATCTTCGAAAAATACTCAAGTATCAAATTTTATGAAAATCATTCCAGTGGCAGACGAGTTGTTCCATGCGGACAGGGACACAAACAGATATTTCGAAGCGAATAGTCGCTACTCGAAATTTTGTGAAAGCGCCTAATAATGCAGAGAAATGAAGAGCAGTAGAATAATCACAATGTGACTGTTATGTGACAAGCACAGCAGCGTTCTTTGCACGGTCCAAGCATTTTTCCTATTGGTCCTCACAAGACAGAAGGAATCAGGAATGAAACAGTCCAAATGAAGTTAGATCCTGGACAAAACTGACATAAAATGAAAGGAGGAATAAGACAACACATGTGTTACTGATGCCGAACCCAGTGGCCGCGCGGTCTCAGGCGTAGGTCTGCGGCCGAGCGCTTGCTGGGATCGTTGGTAAGAATCCAACCGCGGGCATGGATGTTTGTCTGGTACAGTGTTTCTGTTGTCAGGTAGAGGTCTCTGCGACGGGCCGATCCCTCGTCCAGAGGAGACCTACCGAATGTGGCGTGTGCTTGACTTTGATCAAGTGAAAAATCAAAAACCTTCGACACCTCCTCTGAGTAGGTAGAAGAGCTAAGGCTACGAAACGAAACGAAACGAAACGAAACGAAACGTTGTGTTATTGATAATAAACCTTACAATTTGTTGTGACATGCAACTGTATGGTGTACTACAGATAACTACAGGGAGTGCCATGAGAGTGCCATTCGATTTGGTTGTTACATTTCTTCGTAATCAAGGAGATAATCTCGCAACAGGTCTCAAATGACGTGAGACAAGTGAACTATGCGCATTACCCGAGACAAATATTTCGTTTCATCTGAGCGCAAATTACATAATCTTTTGTTCTGTCGCGCAACAGCACAAATCAGGCTTCGAAAGCGTCATTGTTGAGGTTTATAGATCACACACACACTCACACACACACACACTCTCACGCACACTCACACACAGCCACAGCCACACACACACACTCACACACACTCACACACAGTCACACACACACTCACTCACACACACACACTCACACACACACACTCACACACTCACACACACACAATCACACACACACTCACACACGGTAGGACTCCTCCGAACGGGTAATCAGCTCGTAGCAGAGGCCGCTACCTACATAAACAAAACACAAGAGACGAACTTCCATGCCTTCAGCGGGGTTCGAAACCGCGATCCCAGCAATCAAGAGGCTTCAAACACGTGCCTTAGGCCGCACGGCCACCGTGATCGGCACATTACCTAGATAGAAGAATAAGTATTACTAACACGGAATAACGTTCACACGGTCAACGGAATTTTGTGCTCCGCCGTATCAGCTTACTTTAAATTGGATTCTTACCTAAAGAACCTTCTGAGTTCTTTACAGCCTCTGCTCTATCATCCCCGCGTCAGGAGTCAAGAAAATAATTGACCTAACAAAATAAATTTAATTAAACTGATCACGAAGCATGACCCCCGAAAATGAAAGACGTTTGTTTCGATTTAAGCATCACAGACGTTCGCAGTACTTCTTCCAATCAGCCCTCCCAGGCTATCACATCAAGGAAATTGCTCCGTCTCTAGCAGCGCCGTGCTTTGTATGGGTAATTATCTGTTTATAACACGGGGTGCTGGGGATGTGTTTCGTCGTCTGCTCCATATTGGTACATCCAACACTGTCACTAAATTAGCAGGGAAGTCAAATTAAATAAAGGAGAATCGCGTCACCATGGCGTGTAGGGGAGAGGTTATACAGTTCCAATAATTCTTAGCGTAGGACAATATGAATGCCGGTTGCCAGCATCAAACCCGGCCGCTTTAATCCCATGGAAGTGCCGCGGTACCCCTTAAAAGATTAGGCTTTGGGGATCCCAGTGCCGACCCGAAATCGGGAAATAGCAAAATTATTGCAAAAGTTAAATTAATAGCATGAATATTTCATGCTTTGCATTTCCATTGTCTTCCAACTTTCCTTCTTTAAAAGCCAAAGGTACCCTTAAAAGAGAATCATGCTGTCTGTTCGTGTGTGTGTGTGTGTGTGTGTGTGTGTGTGTGTGTGTCTGTGTGTGTTTGTAGGCGTACGCGCTCATGTGTGTCTGTCTGTCTGTCTGTCTGTCTGTCTGTGTGTGTGTGTGTATTTCGCATTTTCAACTTTGGAAACATTTAACGTATCTTTACAAAGTTTGGTATGAATTTTACGCTCTTCGAAGCCACCACAAAGTCATGCTTCCTAATTTTCTACGATCAGTAACAACATACAGAAGCGTGCACTTTTGAGACTCGAGCAACACTAGGGGCACCTGTGCATAATTCAGGGTTCTGAAATAATATACGATAATAGACTGTGTAAGAATATTTAAATATTGTTAAAGTAATTTTATTACAGAATATCAATTTCACCATGGCGGCAGTTCAAAATTTTTCATTAATTTTCGTTTTGATACGATGTCTAATGAAACACTGGAGCTAGGTATTTATATGAAAGTGGGCGGGCCTACGGGGTAAATCACGAACACAATTACGCATTCTGTATGACATGGTGCTGGAAAGTTAACAGTTACAACAACAGAGCTGATGCGAAAATCTGAGGTACCTTAAAAGATTGCATACTAGCATAGGCGTAACTTGGCTAGCACCATTGTGGGGCGTGGCAGGCCGGGGGGGAGGGAGGTGCGAAATAGACCATAGTTATTAGGAACTATAATTTAAGAAAGAGTCAGGTTAAAAAGAAGGGTAAGATTGTTTTGAACCAGCCTCTATTCTGCGTCCCGTAAAACACACAGTTTTATTTTTTCCTCTGCACACACAACCCAAATAATCGTTTAGAAAATATTTATATTTTTATTTATCCCTTTCCAACTCAGCAGGCAAAAAAACTATTCTTAGGTATAAAAAATATTTCAGGGTTAATTGCCCCCCTTGCAACCCCCAAGGTACGCTCATTCATGCTGGCAGCATAGAAGCTAATTTATTTAAACCAAATACACAAAAAATGTAACTGAAACGTTACTACACGTTGTTTAATTCCGTATCGTGTTATATGCTCAGTTACAGTGTATTCATTTGTACGCTTTGAGGGTACATTCAAGAAATTTAACAAGCCTGTATACGTGTTTTGAGGTTCCGCCGGGATGTTGATGAGATATGGGCTCTTCTGGGGTATTACGCAGCGTCGAATGGTAATCCGTCACCGAAGTTTGGAGACATCTGGGACCGATACGTTGTCCCGAAACGTCGATGAAGGATTACCATTCGACTCTGAGTGATACCCTAGAAGATCGCAGATCCCAAGCCCGTCTTTAATGACGATCTAAATTTCTAAGATTACCTAGCGTCATTAATCGATTGGTGAAGACGTAGAAAGGATTAGTGACATGCTATTGACGGAAGAAAGCCAAATTAATCGGATAAGAACCTATTCAACTAACAGTTTTTCCACCAGAAATTCCACATAAACTGACTGGGGGTTCGACTCTTCTCCACGGTGACAATTTGGAGACTAATCTCCTCAGCAGTGTCACGGGCTGCCTAAATCCAGTGGCTATTAATATTTTATCTTCTTCGAAAAATAAAATAATTATTAAATCAGTAATAAGAAATTTTCAGGACTAAAATTTGTGATTTTTCGTTGATGAAGGCATGAACTGTGATGTAAGCTGGGTTATTTCTTGCAAATTTGCCACTCGAATAATTTGTTACCTTCATATCGGGTCGCTTTACTGAAATCAGGATTCAGTTAGGGCGATGGTGAGAAATCAAGACACAGCTGTTTGGAACCTCACACGAGTCGCCACAGTTTGTAAAGAATGGCTTGTTTAGGTAGGTAAAGCAATCCCTACACAGGGCTGGACAAGACCGGAAGGCTGTAATAGGACAATGAGGCTCCCAGAATTTCTAGACAGTCGGCACATGAAGGTGGTAAGGTTGTCAGCCGTATGCGCCGGTCGCCTTTACCCCCAGAAAATATTTCTTGTACTCATTTATGTTAGCAACTGCTTCGAAAGAAGGGCCATAGGGCGGCCGGAACGATTAAGCCAATGAAAATACCAAATTACCCCATCGGGAATCGAATTTGCGACCTTCCGGCTTGTAGCGCAGTGTTTAGGTAGTTATCATACTAAATTATAGTGGCCGATTTCAGTTTTATTTCAGGTTATAAACATGTTCTACAAACTAAATTTGGAAATTTACGTAATTAATATGCGTGGTAAACCGGAACTGTTTTCTATTTGCTTTCAATTACAGTACAGTAAAACAGTTTCACACAATAGTAGTGCATATCGGAGCCCTTCACCCACAAACTGACCTTTACTAGATGCGAAATAGAAAACACAGAATATCAAGTGGGCATTGATTACGTCAGTTACATACGTAGCTTTACAGGATGTCCAGAACAACACTTCACAAAGATAAGTTGTTGTAACAACGAAATGCTGATAGCCATAAAAACTTTAACTTAGTTTCTTCTACTCAGGAAATTGTATTTAAAAAACGTTTTTGCGCTGCAGTTTTAAATAAATTACCTTAACAACTATCAGCATTTGAAGGTTACAAGAAGGCAAAGTTGTAAATTTCATCGCGGACATTCTGTGTTTCAGCTGACTAATACGCGTAAATACTGTATCACCCACATACACGCATTTGTACACTCATCAAGTTCAAAGCGTGGAATAGCTATTTCCATGTTACATGTTGCGAAAAATAATACTGCGTGGGGTAGCAAATATTAAAACGATGTTCAGAGCGAAAGCTGTCATCGGTCTGGTATCGAAACACAGAACGTAAACGTCATGGTTGAATGACTGTCACCGTATTACGTACGCTCACGTTTCATTTCGCGATCAGAAGCCCACTAATATGTTCCAAGCCTTTTTCTTATATTTCCCCAGCTTATTGATATGATTCGCAGTTTTAAAACAAGCCACGGTCCTGTAATGTCAAGGCTTTTTCACCACATATTTTAAAATAAACTCCTCTCCATTGGACGCTGTAAGGACCTAACACATTCCAGGAAAAATTTTACTGAAAATAATGAAAGACGAAACTTTGATCCTGAGAGGCGAATGAAGCAGTATCAGTTACATGAAGTCTTTTTTTGTACACTGCAAGCAAAGAAAATTGTTCAGTTAAAAATTTGTCGTTATTCAACCCAAGTATCATGTCATCACTATAGTTACGGAGACTTACACCAGGTGGCAATGACAGCCGAAAACAACCTGCCATTACGAAGTAGTCCAGAAGTACCTACGGTTGGGTCGATATTGCAACATCGACATTTGCCCGTATAGTTAATCTAGATATTAGTACTGATTCTTCTATAAAGTTGCCTGTGTTATTCAACTGTGCTGACAGTTTCTAAGATTATATATCCTAGTGTCTGTGATTAATGAATGAAAAGGACGCAATAGTGGAGCGGTGATTGCAGGGATAATTCGAAGCATTTGGACAAAAAAGTACTTGACCCAGTGCTAGTTTATACACCAGAAATCCCACATCGATTGGCCTGGAAATGAAACCTGACTTCCGCTGTGCTAGTTGAATGCGCCATAGCACGGCCATTTAAGTTTATGGCGTACATATTCATTTAAATTATGATTTCATAGTATATCTCAATGGCTGTATGTAGAGAGGGGTTGAATTGAGCGGTTATTTGTGAAAACATAGCTGGCGTTGCAACTTGTCTAAACCTCCCGTTGATAATTCAACGGGCTTTGTAATAGCATATTGATAAAACCTTTGCCCATCACTTTGCATTTCCACTGACGAGGAACTAGCGACGGAGTTATGACGGTGTGAATGTTAGGTATCTTCTCTTTTGTCTAGTAACCCATCCCAACATTTTCATAATAAAATTTGGAAACGTTTCACAACTTGGAAAGACAAGCTTAGTCTCAACCACCATAACTGACCACCAAGACTTCTGACATTAAATGTCATAACAACAAAATCACGTTTGCATTACTTCACAAGAGATAATAACTCTGACATTAACAGGCAATGAAACTGCCTTCCACTTCAGCACAAGTAGCTGAATTTGGCTGCGAGTGGTTATCCCTACCAAGCACTTGGCACAACTTTAGATATCAGCAGCCGACTAGCTAAGCCACTCATAACTACAAGATAACGAAATTTTACCCTAGAACAGGCCATGAAGGCCCAGAGGGAAAGTAGACGTGTAATTCTACTCTTTCTTTAACGTCGGCGCTAGACGGGGGTAGGTTGTCAATCCTACGCCCCCCGTTTTACCTCCGGTAAAGACACCGGTACCCGTTGTACAGGAGAATGTGTGGGCCTCAGGACCGGTTTGCAGGAGTGCGGAAAATATCGCCTTCACCTGGATTCGATCCCCGGATCGTCCAGTTCGCAACGAGGCGCTATACCGACCATGCTATCTCAGCCTAACTACAGGATACAACAGGATACAACAGTACGAGATAAATTATATTAATTACAAATAACCTGACTAAATTAAATCCACAATTCACATTAAAGGTCAGTGATCGAACTACAGCGTAAATTCTCTTCAATAGCTGTGATTTATTTACTAAAAATTTCTACATCTAACAAATTACTAATCAAAACAGACCTTCCATTGAATACACCAGTATCCCTACTGATGGCGTTACTCGCCCAAGAGCATCTAGCGGAAGGACAATTGCAAGGCTGAAAGCCAATATTAAGTAAAGAAACTCTCTGAGGAATTCTAATGGATAGATACTGACAGGGTAAGCTAGAAATATTTGAAGGAAGCCTGTCCTCGTGTTATCCCGTCCACCCAAAACACCACACTGACTGACCTGGTGATTGAACACGTTTCCTTACCTGAAATATATATGATACTGTTCTTACTTCGTGACACGTCCATCACCACCCCTTCTGCTTTGTTGTTCTTCTTAACCCTTTAAAGATGAAGCGTGTCTGTTTTATACAAGGACTCAGTGCGTACCGCGCTGTAAACACTCTCCACTTCGGTTATAAAAACCAGTCTCTTAATGTTTTATAAGGCAAAAGTTGCTGTTTGTTCTGAGATCCGTACAAAACACATAAACGCAATATGGGCACCACGTAGAATTTTTTAATGTTAAACCTGGTGGTATGTAAAGTTACCGCTAGGCTTTAAAGGATTAATATTCCCTCACGCTTTCCCCTCATCCTACGCAGGAACAATTTATGATACTGTTCTTTCTCAACATTTTAGGGCGTGAACCAAGCCGATTGCTCTAATTATAACATAATAACTTATTATAACGCCAGTCCGCCTCTGGAGACAATAGTACACCCTAACTTCGAGACACAGAAAAAGATGGGTTGTGGTAGTCTCTCTACGACGACCACTGCAACCGGGGCTACCTCCAGCTCCAGCGTGTCAGTGACAAGACACTGCAGTGAACACAAGCAGCTAGCTGCAGGTCTATAAGCCAACGAGCTATAAAACAGCCGTAAGCACTGGCCATAAAATCTACTTGACATGTCGGCAGTTCCTGAAGTGGTGACACGCCACCACTCTCAGTGGAGTTGGTTAGTTGGATTACAATGTCTCCATTATCTTCGTAAAACACAGTAAGTGCCCTTTAAATGTATGTATGACTAAGGTTTATATGATTAAACGACTCAGAGTGACTTCCACTGACTGAGAAAATGAATGCAAAGTTACTTAATATGTGATGAGTATTTATATATGAGTAAAGCGACACAAGAAGAAGACATCAATGCAACAGCTACACCCGTTTGAGAGAAAAACACACGGAGAGAAAATAGTGCTAAGCACAAGGCCTAGGAACCTCTGTATAACAAGGGCCTTTAATAGTTAAAAATTTCAAAAAAACTTCCAAGATTTCATCCTATAAAATATCTTTAGACTGCGAAAAAGAACATAAAAAAGTAGTGCAAGCTATGCAAACACCTGCATAGTTACATAAGTAATAGCTTTTATATTCCTTTACTTATTTCGGGTGTATATGTAAGTATGCAGGAAAGGAATGTGATAAAGTTAGTTGTAAGAATAAAAGATAAACCTTCTGGTTAGGTACTAAATTAAGGGTAATACATGAAACGAACCTTAGTATTCAGAAATTGCGCAAATGTTTACCGGTGCCGAGGAGTAAATTTAGCAATATTATGGTACTGTTTCTTTACGCATGAAATACTCTCACTTGACGTTCCCGTTTTCTGCAACACCTCTTCCGGAAACCTTGAATCTGTCATAAAATCTCTCTGTTGCAGCATTGTTTCATTCCAGCTTCAGTGAGGAGGTTAAGAATAGCGACAACTTCCCTGCCGCTGTCATCGTATGATTTCACTGTGAGATGCTTCGACACAAGGGCAGCTAATTACTTGCTACAAGCCTTCTAATTTAAGTTACATCTGCCTTTTACGTGTAACGCGAAAGATTCAACCCCGCTTTGCCCTTGAAAGAACCCTTCAGTTATTTTCCATCAATTTCTGTACTTGGGCTTGTCATCATTAAAGCTTCAGAAGTTTGGGGCTGTGTGCAGATAAGAGGTTCCCCGTGTGTTCATAATAAACTGTAAGCCACAGTGTAGATAATAGCAACTACGCAGCAGACATGCTTTCAGTAAACTCTGCAAAATTATGGGTGTAGCACTTCATCATATCTTAACGTTTTGTGCGAACGTCAGGGTTTTGGCTTCAGCACGGAAGTCTCCGCTTTTTCCCCAAGACGAGAGGGAATTTAGAGAAACAGGGGAGGAAGAAAAGGGATAAAGGAAGAGACATGCAGACGAACTCATGGAGACTTTATTAAAGATGATGGAAGTACACGGGACGTACAGACTATATGGGAAGATAAAGGAACGACAGGTGAGCAACAGCGTGTACATGTGATTAGGAAGATTAATATGGCCCTCTATGAATTTAAATTTTTTTAAAACCCAGACCTCTGGAAAATCTTTCGCGTCTCTAAACTTTTCAAATAGATGAAATGAAGCAAGCACACTGAAAAAAAATAATGCTCGCATCAATTCGCAACTTCTTTATACTTCAGATGTTTGAATATATTACTAACTGATCAAAGTATAATAGTACATTAACATGACCAGAGAAAGATGGAAATATTAGACGCGGCAGAAATGTATTATTTGGTGCTATAGCCAAGCTCTTCTTACTTGATGATATTGATTATTCAGGTGTAAAATTTATTTTTATATGAGAATGGGTTAAAATTTATTACTGCTTGTAGAGTTCAAAATACATCTCGATATTGCATTATATGAATAAGTGGTTATCAACTTCCGTTAGTCTTGCGTAAGTGCATTCCCTTGGCTAACTGTCTGTATCAGGCTTACTTCTACTGGCGGGCTTCCATTGGCGGCCTCTTGTGGATATAATTTTTGAGTTCAGAAAAACGCGAAGAAGTTTTTGACCATTCGAGCATCTATTCAGGACTGCTTCAAAAGGCTGTTTATAAATACTTTATAAATATTACTTGAAGCTATAATATACTGAAAATAGTATTAGTCATTCTACTAAAATACAATGAGGTATGAAATATTAGATCGAAAATTAGTCAAGAAAGAATTTCAAGGTTGTAGAGAAAAATCTGTCACAAAAACTATATTTCTAGTGTTACAGAATTATCCTCCACAAAACAGCACACTATAAATCCACTCTTTTTTGTGGTTATTCTCATTACATTAACAGTGCGCGGAAATAACAAAGAAGCCCCCATTATCCCTCGAGTCTGAATAATGAATGATGAACGCCCAATTGCTCACAGGGTCACTAAACATTATACCTGTGCATGGGCCCATAAATATTCGACAGCAGTTCCAAAATTTTTAACTATATAATAAAACGGACATGCTACTGGCCGTGCGGTCTAAGGCAATCAAAGCCCGTTAGATATGAAGGGTTACCCGTTAGATTACAAATGGTGGCAGGGACACCGTCACTGCCTTTGTGCCATTCGTTTATGGCAGTGCCCTTGCAGTGCTTTGGAACACCATACGAGAAGTCGTACTGGATGTCTCAGTAGGAATTACAAAACATTTGCGACATACATGGGATGCTAGCCCTTAGATCGAGATGCAGTTTGTACAATTCGCAAGTTATTACCTTCAAAAATGTAAGCGCGCAGCTGTTCTAAACAATATTTAAACAATCAATTCGTGCCTCATCGATAACGTAGTCCTGCCTATATAATAACACCAACACATTAACCTTGTTTAGGAAAATAATCGCTGTTTGTTCGCGGAGCCACATGACGTGCGTAAATATATAAACACACAATTTGTTTAACAAAAAAACTTTAATATCAAAGCAGATGGTGTATGTGCTATGTTAACCGTTGAATTTGAAATTACTAACCATAAAATAATTAGTTGTGTAATGTTATATTTGAACTAATATAAGTTATGGGCTCTGTTGCATTTAAAGATAAAAGAATATTGAAATATAGGTGGGGTGTTACTTAATTGTCGGCGTAACAACAAACAGTGAGACATATTGTAGATTTCGGTTTGTATTAATAGTACATAATTCTCATTTGTGATTATATCACGTGTTACTAGTAATTATACTTCAATTAGTGGTGTTATTTAAAGTCTCTTGCTATATGATTGCACATTGTTTGTAGATCTGTACGTAAGCAGTCAAAATCTGTTAAAGACACAGACCAGGGATTTGCTTGGACAGAATTAATACATCCATGACAGTATGTCACTTTACATAAATGGTCTTCGACAGGGACTGAACTGTAGCTATTCCCGCTTCGTAACTTACGTGTTGGAATAAAACAGAGATTTGGAAATGCGTTCCAATTTGCAAAGCAAGCGAGGGACATAATCCCTACATGCAACAGAGCGTAATGAGATGCTGTACCGGGACATTAAAGATTAAAGGCAAAGAACAGATTCAACACTGCATAACCACGTGACGGAAGGCGATTCGGTTCGTCAGGGACCAGCATTATGTAAGTCTGTCTAGGGAATAACACTTAGAATATAATTACAAATATTATGGAATGCTATTATTAGGAAAGCAAAATAAAAATAATCAAACTGGTGGGCTATTAGGCTCGCATGGGGAAAAAGAGAAGGTATAAGAGATTTCATACAAAAAAGTGAAAGCAGTATGCCGCTTGGAAACCATAGGCGTAGATGCGTAGTTATTAAAATGCAACTTAATTAAATAGGGCGGTAATGTGTAGACTAGATTCATCAGTGACAGAACTGGCAACAGTTGTGTGCTTCGTGAAACGGTAATGAATTTTCGATTTGCATGAAATGAGAAGAAACCGAATTTGTTGGAAATTTCAGTAAGGCCGAGTATTATCCTAGCTGAAATGACATTGCTTCAAGCAGTTTATCAGTCAGTCATTCAGTCAGCCACTCAGTCATTCAGTCAGTTATGCAATCCCTCAGTCCGTCGGTTGGTGATGGACTTCTGTAAACGCAAACAGTGTGACACGTGGCCTCATATTACGGCCATGTAAAATAATATGAAGCCGTTAGGCTTAACGTGACTGGGTTCTCTACCCACTTTTCCGAATCTCTCTTGAGATTAGTGTCATCATGTTGTTACTTATGCTTTTTTAAAAATTACTGCAATAATACTAAGAAGGTTAGTGTAGAACTAATGTTGTAATATTTTATTCAAAAGTACTTTCCTTCCACACCTGCGGAAAAGTGTTCATCCTAAGAGGTCTCATTAAATCTCTTAAGGAAATGTCTTCAAATAAGCAAATAAACAACAACCTCCTTCAGAATCCTTCCTCAGTCACTAGTCACAGTCAGAGTTATGTTCATACCTCTTTCAACTCTTCATAAGTCATGCAGTTTACATGGAGCCGTTAATGTCCCAAGCTTCTTTCGAGTTACTTTACTAATGTCGATTATTTTCCTCACATATTCCGTTACACAAAATTCGATCATAATAGATTTCTCCCGCTCGACTTAACGTAGTAGTTGATTGCCACGAGTGGTCATTAGCGTGAAATTTCTTTCCATCTTTTCGTCCTCTTTAATACGTATTTAAAAATAACTAACTTCAAAGCCATCAATTTTGACCGTTTAATCGTCGTTCTTTATTCCCTTTTCTTTTGTTGGATAAGGAATTATATTATTTTTATCTTCACTACAAACGAATTCCATATCAAGGTACATTAATGCGAAATTCGCGAGTCAAAATGACATACGTGAGGAATACACGCGTGGTTTTCAAGACAGTAAAGAAGCCAACAGAAATGGCGGAATGGCCTACTTTGTAAGGGCGGTGACAAAGGCAGGATATTAATTTGGTTTTATCCATAAATCCGCTGTACCACTGACTCTCTCTAATCCTTCCGCTTGAAAGTTCCACCGATCAAAGTGTAACAGGTAACGTCCATCTGCATTGTCAGGGGCTCCAGAGTTTGTATCAAAGCAGCCGGAAGTTTCGCAACGACTGGAAATCATTGTACTGACATGAGACACACGCAAATTCCACTCTTAATGCAGGTAACTACAGGTAGCCTATATGATATGCGCTCATTTAACAAGTGTGTCTCTTTAACTGGATCGTCACCTCCGTCAATTACTTTCAGAAGCCATCGCCAGAAATGAAATCGCCCCCTGCAAATCTTTATGGAACTACGTGAATTATTACCTTAGGGGCATTCCCTGCGAAACTGAACAAATTTATCACTCTCAAAAACTTATTTCAAGATGAATTAATGCAGCATTATTACAACTTCCCCTCACCAAAAGTTAATTAAGTGAGAGGAAGTAAAAGGGTTTTCAGCTGACGTATGTTTTCTAGTACCCAGCTTGTGTTTTTACAGAGGAGATAAACAAATTGAATAGTGAGCAGGGAGAAGTACAACGTGCTACATAGCTAGAGAAAGGGAACACGAAACTTGTGGTGCTCTACTGGAAGGGTGTTAAGTGTACTTTGCGGTGCGATTTCTGTACCCACTGAGTCAATTTTTTCTTGAGCTCTTCACTGACCATGTATTAGTATGTGTGATGGTGGTCGTGTATTGACAACAATCTAGTTTTGCACTCGGATTTGAATCTCGATCATGTTATCGGCTATGCAGACTCAGAGATTTTTTAGTATAGTCAGGTGAATACCGGAACAGGAATTTTAAAAAGAAACCTTCTAAATCTCGATATTGTCATCATTCACAATCACCCTCCGACCGCATATCAATATTGCGGTCTTCCGAGATGTAACGACATGTGGCTTGGTAGATGGGCACCGACATTTCGGAGTAATCTGCTAACTCGGCATTCACCAATCACCACCCTCAGTCTGAAGCTCAGGGTAGGAAGTTCTTCTGAAACGTCGGTACATAGCATCAAACTACTAGGTATACGGTCTGATATAACGAAAGTCTGTAATTTTGGTAGGTCGTGCAGATTTGAACACCTCGTTCTTCTGTATTTGGAAAACAGATAATATGATGAGAACACACTACACTAGGAAACAATCGATAATAAAATGTTCCGGCAAACATTATTGAAATAAGTAATACAGTTGCTGGATTAGGAAGGCCTATGTACTGAAAATAATCTGTCTTGAGCTTGCAGGGACGCGGTAACCAAACTTGTGTAATTATTGACGATAATACCCTTTCACGCCCCCACACCTTTTACCTTCATGGCATACGGAGCGCAGCTTTTAGATGTAGATCGTACGACAGCAATAAATTGATGAGCTAGGGTCAGCCAAGTTACGGACTCCTGTTCCCCTTCGTTATCTTGAAGTTGACAGCAACCGAGAGTTAATCTGCGGTCAGCTCAGAGTTTGGTGCCTAGCGATGTATTAGGCCCAGAGCCACAAATTCAGGGTAGGCCTATAGTTAAGTACAGGGGTGCCCAAACTGAACCCACAATGAGCATCAGTGACACATGCACATAGATTTAAAGCTCGCACGGCAGTAACTACTAAGACTTCAGTCGTTTGGGTTGTGGTACTGTGTACTGTGGTAGAGAGGCACCAATATTATGGAAGAACTTGCCTGTATGCCTGGGTTATAAGTGAAATATGGCATACATATGGTCCAACATTATAAACGAAGTTTCCAGTGCCAGGGGGTATTAAAATCAAAGCCTTCTAGAATACGACGCCTTGCATTTATCTAGGAGGTCATTTTACGACGCAGAGTCTATAGCGTCGATATTATAATGACGGGTGAAGGATGGGAAAGAATTGCGAAGGGAATTGTGATAGTACAATCGCAATAATTTTGAATAATTTTCCAGGAGGAAACTGAATAAAGTCACGAATAATCTGTGTCATGTTAGCTGGTGTTCCGGTCGAAATTTGTAAGAAAATCGCAGGAATAAAATTCTAGTACGCTACTAACACACCAGCGTTTATAGAAAATTATAATTATATAGAGACCCTCAATCACAAAAATAGCTTTGTCAGTAGTTTATTTTTCATCGTGCTACACGTTTCGACTTAAATAAGCGCCAAATCTTCCCTGTAGATGGCTTTCATTTAAGCCGAAACATTTAATACGATAGACAATAAAATATTTTCAAATCTACTGCTGTGATTGACGGTCCTGTCTACTTTTCACATATCGCAAAGTGATTTCAAACACTAAAATTTTTTAGCGGCAGCCTGATGCCGACACCTTCTGGATGGAATGTCAGTAAGAGCCCAGACTTCTGTCTTGTAGGATGTCACGTCGTGCGCTTTGGTAAAATGGCAAGAAAATTTTGGAAGAAAATTCTGCATCTGTCCTCAGGATAGAAATGTACATACTTGAAAATAGAGGCAGCAGGTTCCGCTTTGGTGAAAAAAGAATGTCCAAGAGCTGTGTAGGGCAAACACGTACACATAAATATTTGTAAGTTTCCTTTAAAACACCAAATTTAAAAAAATCTTGTGATTTAGCTCCTTATATTTCGCTAATTACATTGGACCTAATATAAAAATATTTCAAATAAATCTTAAGAATCTTAATAAGATTGCCTTTCTCACCAGATTTGGTAAAGTTTGATTTCAGATTAAAATGACGCAGATCCGAAAAGAATTGAAATTCAAATTGCTCGGACAAAATTTTGATGAAGAATTTCTATCCAAAATTTTATGAAATTTATCGTGCAATCTTAGAAATTAAACATGCGAATAAACAGGAAAGGCTACTTCTCCATCATAAATGAATTTAATTTGCTTTTGTCATAAAAGCAACTCCATCAACAGCATCTGATCCGAAAGTTGCGATTTTGGGTTTGGTATTCTTGCCGTGTTTTATGACTTTTCCAGGTTGATGACAAGTTTCCGCCACACTATACGGAAATGTATGCCTCTTTTTTTCCTTTTAAACGTGACGTTTATCTTAATAAATTACTTTCCTACGTCACAAAAACACACTTCAATTCCTTCAAAGAGGCTAAACCAGTAAAAGCCTTTCAGCAAAGCAATCGTTGTTTATTCCGTAAATCCTAAGAAACAAATAGGCACGTTGTGTGGACGAAGAAAGACCTCTTTAACCTTTTAAAGTCTAGCGGTAACTTTACATACGACCAGGTTTAAGATTAAAAAATTCTACGTGGTGCCCACATTGCGTTTATGTGTTTTGTACGGATCTCAGAACAAACAGCAACTTTTGCCTTATAAAACATTAAGAGACTGGTTTTTATAACCGAAGTGGAGAGTGTTTACAGCGCAGTACGCTCTGAGTCATTATCAGGGCTGTGGAGCCGGTACACAAAAGCTCCGACTCTGACTCGTCGATCTTTAAAACTTCCGACTCCGACTTCTCGATTTTTAAAAGTCCGACCCTGACTCCGACTCCTTCATAAAAGCTCAATATGCATTAATAAAGGTAAACCCATAAGACGTTTCATCGCCACCACGTGAATCATCAGGCTACTTTTTGACTTATAACCCATATTTAAGTATAAGTCTAATGGTTACTGTGGCTATCAGGGCTCTGGATTTGGAGTGTCTATTTAAGATTTTAGGCTGAGGTCGGAGTCGGTACATTTCTTCCCGACTCCGACTCCGATTCCGACCTCAGCCTAAAAATTCCTTCCGACTCCACCTAAAATTCCTTCCGACTCCGACTCCACAGCCCAGGTCCTTATGTAAAACAGATAAGCTTCGTCTTTAAAGGATTAATGTTAGAGCATATCCTTGTACATATCCTTACCATTACGCTTTAAAATGTTGAAATAGATGACAATCATTTCCTTCCACATAACTTCTAATGCACCAGTTATAGTCCCCCACACACTGGAAGCTATACGACATAACGCGTTGGTAGGTGTGCAAGCGCCGTTAGGTAATTTGAGATGCAAGAACTCAGCAGCCCTGGTCAGACCGACATATGCTGCTACTGACCGCCTAATACTGTGATTACTGGTCACATCCATCCGTCACTTTACGATGGACATATCGATGTTCAGTTTTTTTTAACTTTTATCACCTTCAAGAGATAGTCAACACGTCACCAGCAAGTTAAACGACGTAGCTTAATATCCGGGAACGACAGAGATCCATCATCTGATTTCGATAGCCATAAGCCAAAAGCCTATATACGAAACGTATACGATTATCCGACACGCTGCGTGAGGAACAAACATGAATGTGACAATACTTATACATCAACTAGCTTTGTTATAACTCCATCATTTCTATAACCTTTAAGTAAAAACGCAAGCACAATTTTTGGGCATTTTCTACTTAAACTGAATTACAGAGGAGGTGAGACAGCTCGGTTGGTACAATAACTAAGCTAAAGACTGCATAACATGCGAACAGTCCTTCGATTCTCAGCAGAGGCAAGAAATTGTTGTTTTCTTAGAACAAGAGCACGTTAATGAACTTTAGAGAAAAGAGATGTTTATTATATTATGTGAGACACATAAATACACTGTGTGGGGAAAATATATAGTGCTTTAAATGTTGTCGCAAGTGGTTCAATATAGTAACAACTGTGCTTTAAACTGCTAAAAGTTTCATGACTTTTACGTCATGTCATGCGATAAAACAAGTTTTAATTTAAACGGAATTGAAAGAAAACAATAAACGCAAAGGGGAACATTTTCGTTTTGATATTCATTGCTCCTTTACGCGTTTGGGAGGGGTCTGTACGCATTATACGAAACTTTCATTACAAAAAAATACGGCGCATGAAGCTTTGGAAAGAAACAAAAAAGGAAAGTTTTACCAAGACGAAGCAATGTCAGATATAGAAAGTAAAGTATCAGGTGGCTGTGCACAGAAAGTTAGTGTGATGGAAGGGGACAAAGTGAGTTCGTTCTTGTCCTCTTTGTGCGTCAAATTACAATTTCAAATAATTATACAGTATTCGGGAGAACACAAAGGATGAATATACGACAAGGAACTTAAGAAAATACTCTTGACAAAAGAAACTCTTTTTAAGGAGAGGGTAACATCGGGGGAGTTACAACAGACACGGAATAAAAATTAGAAGTCGCAGCTAGCTATTCCAAATGGAAATACAGATGTACTGTCGTTGGTTCAACCATGGATGAAATTGGGAAAAAAGCTTCTCTGTCGCTTTCGAAGTCTATAACATTAAAAATAAAAATCACAATTTAGAACATTTTTGGTACTTTGATGCCGAAAATCAGTTCCATCTTAAAACTTTGATGACCTGCTGATATTTTATGAGATAAGCATCACGAATTTCTGTAAGATGCAAAGGAATGAAGCGAGAATTCAGAACGCTATTCGAGGTTCATGATTGGCAGAAAAACAAAATAGAGATTGCCTAAGAATGAATATTAATTTACCATGAAGCAAGTGTTTTAGTGACCGTGGCATGTCAGTGTAACCAAGTGGCTAGTGTCTGAAGACAAACGTTAATTTCCTGCAGCAATTAGCAGCATAACTGAGTGGCTACTCTTTATTTGGTAACGCGATGACGAATAGCAAATCAACTGCTTCCAGGTAACGGACAATAATTTGTGGTAGAGTAGAGTGGCTTGCCTGATAATGGAAGCAAGCTAGCTTTGGAAAGTCACAGTAAAACAGCGTGCTTAGTGCCTGAAGGGAACACTAATTGACGGTGGTGATTTGAATGTATAACACCGCAACTGAAGCGTGTAAATGTAGACTTAACTATTTTTCTTCTTGGCGCTGCACATCAGAGGTGTATCTCCTCATAAAATGCTTGCGAATTCTTCAGGACTGACTTTCCACAACAAAACAAGGAATAAATTTTTTATCAATACATATTCGCAAACAGCCTTCAAGGTACATTTTCCACGTTACCCCAAGCACAATCCTTTAAATTTTTATTTGTGGGGACACTTAAAAACCCTAGTGTATGCAATTCTGAATGAAAATGAAGAGACGTGCGACCAACGAATATTTTATGTCTGTCAGACCATTCGCAAATTCCGCGGGACCTTGCAAACAGTGCGAGAGTCTATGATCAGATGTGTCCATGCGTGCACAGATTTACGTGAAGAATATTTTAAACATTTGTTGTGAAATATGAGTTGAAAAACGATAAGAACTCAAAAGTTATTAAATTAAGAACATGCGGTTTGTATGCAATATGTTAGGTGTAAGTAAAATATTACACATTTCAGGTATTTATTATTTAATGTAATCCTTCAATTAAACTTAATAAGCTAATTATTTCCTGACACATGGTTCTCTGATCTTTATTCTTTGTTTTGAAGGAAAGAACTCAACCTTGAAGCTTGTCCCAGCATTTCAGATACACCTCGTATAATTTGTTCATAATCTTGTTAAGACAAAAGGTAGGATTCCTTAGGCAGAGAATGAAACAATCTAAAGTTCAGCACAGACACACGATGACATAGATATGCATCCAAAGCGACTGTAAAGAGACTTCCTCATCGTCACTATTTAGACAGAAGAAACATAAATATTTAAAAACTGCAATAGTAAACAACACACACCTTTCCTAATTCCCACAAAGTGGGGACGTGATTTGATCGAAGTTGTCAAATGGTTCCCTTTGCTCAGAACTCGATAGAGAAAAATGGCAGTCTGCCAGGGCAGAGAAATTCTAGACATATTCATGAGTACTGTCATGTCTTACATAATTCCAGGGAAAGAACTGCAGCCTCCCATATAGCAGCAGGTTTTGACCATTTAAGGCAACACAGTAAAAAACCTTTTTATTCCCTACGCCTTAGGAAGCACGTAATAAAAATGAATTAATTCTTCGATATGCCCTGTGATATATATATATCACACACACACACACACACACACACACACACACACATACATCTTCGACGACATTCACAATTCCACACTGACCAAATTTTATACCTGCTTGAAATAGCTACCGCGTAGACTGCTGTAAGTCTCACTTCTATGCTTATATTTGCTGATTAGGCAGTTGGAATCTCGACAGCTTTCTGAATACACTGATTAACGTTTTAGTAGTTTCTGCATGCCCCTTACAATAATTTTATTTTATACCTTGAAACAGGCCACTACTTCGTTTCCAACCCTTAGCTCACCATCGTGATTATCTTTCCACGTCATTCGATGTAACGAACATGAAAGTCATTCTTCCTGTTTTTTCCATGGCAACAATTGTCATGCAAACACATCTCATTGTTACATTATAGGCACATTTCCTCTCTTGTTTCCGTGTTAATATTCATAAATATTTCTAAAAAAGTTTTCCATCCACTTTACTTACTTGACATTACCTTCCTTTCTTGTGAATACTACGAAATTCAGTATCTTTACTGTACTTAACCTTTTAAAGCCTACTGGCTACTTGATGCAACAACAGGTTTAACTTTCAAAAACTGTACATTCTGCCCACACTGTATTTATATGTTTTGTATCGGTCTCAGAAAAAAACAGCGACTTTTGTCCTGTATGACATACACTGATCGGTTTGTATAACCGAGATGAAAAGTGTTTACTTTGCGGTAAGAATTGGGTCTTTAAATGAAACAGTTCATGCTGCGTCTTTAAAGGGTTAAAGAACAGACAATGGGCCACTACTCTAAGAAAACCTATCTCTGATTCTAAGGCATTCCTTCAAATTTTCAATCTGAAAATACCCACTAATGTTTATTTTTTGGCCCTCTGTTTGGTCTGGCCTTATGTAATCGTCACCATTTCGAATAAACACACAGACTACAATTCTACTCTGAAGAAGGTAGCAATCATATACAAAACATTAACTGTGTCATAATCAAGATTACCGGAGTGTACATTTACGCCGCCATGCAGATGAAGTTTCATACACAGAAGAACATTTCACAAAGTGTTTTTATTTGAACTCAGCATTACTGACGAA
This sequence comes from Coptotermes formosanus, assembly GCA_013340265.1. Taxonomy (NCBI): domain Eukaryota; kingdom Metazoa; phylum Arthropoda; class Insecta; order Blattodea; family Rhinotermitidae; genus Coptotermes; species Coptotermes formosanus. The sequence continues at coordinate 565,595 of BLKM01000454.1, forward strand.
TGCTGCATCTACCTATGAAAGGCGGGATGTTGTTGAAATGCTGAGCAATGGAGCGTTGGATTCGTAGCTTTCATCACTCTTTGCCTGTGTGATATGGTCTGTTCTGTGTGTAGACCCACACGTCTGTTTGCACGTACAGTAGATGTCTCTGGAGGGCATCCAATTGAAAACGAGTCGCAACATTAAACACAGTATGCGCACACATGTACAAACACATGGCACAGCTATGGCCGCAGACCGCCTACATGTAGGTATATCTACGCGAGTGGCGACCAAAAATATTGATACAGTCCCCGCTATTTACGTTAGTAACAGCGCTGTGGCCAAGTTTTGATGAACAAAGTAATCAATTCCGTTTATGCTGCCTCCCGTATGGCACTAACGCTCTGCCCGCTGTCAAGTTATCCTATGGGGATTCAGGACAGGCATATGCATCATTAAAGGAAACGAGCTGATTCACTCAGAGAAGTACACACAAAATATCAGCGTGCAGGCAGTCACTTGTTAGGTAAGCCCGGTTTCCGTGTCTCCATATTGGGATAGAGCTTTTAAACGCCGCTCGGGGATAGATATTTCCATTTTACCTCTTTTAATTGCTAGTTCATTAATGATTTTTTCTGGGTTACAGGAAAGCTGTATGAATATATCAGAAACTGTGTCGTAAAAGCGTTTTACTCATTTAAATTCAGTTAAAACTGAAAAAAACTTTGAAATAGTTGTCCATTTGATGTGCTGTTTAGTGATAATATTTTGGTTCTAGCTGTTCCAAAATTTGAATGGGAGTCCTCCTTTTATTGCTTATTTTCTCTCCTAAAAAGGGAAAAAAACTCGATAAGCAGATCACTTTTCTGTCTCTATGGGCATTTTCTCTTTTCAACGGTTGAATCTGATGCCCGAATTTCACTAATATTGGCATGAATTCTCATGTCATTTGACATTACTCCGGTGTAGTAGTTCTAATTTTATAATATCAGCAATAAGAAGAGGAAGAAGTGCACACTTGCAAGGCAGACTGACAGTGGTGTTATTTACCTTATTGTCGTGAAATGCTGATTGCAATACAGCTTGAAAAAATACTGAGTTTTTTGGTTAGGGAAATATTACCAAAAAATGCTGGCGTGTAAAATTTTAGTAGGAAGTTACATCATCAATACACATGCAGGTTTGTTACGAAGGATTTCTGTAAGTCAGTATTTCAAACACGGCGAAGATGCAGAATTTTGAATTTATATCAAAAGCACAAAAGAAAGGTATTTGTAGGAAATAAATATAGGAGATATGGTGGATAGAAATGAAGGAAAGAAAGGGCTAGGAAAATAATGTACCAGAAAGGGGACTTGGTATTACAGGAATAGAAAGAATAAAGGAAAAGACATTCGAAAGAAAAAACCCCGTTAAATTTTACAAGCACTTCTGCTCGTAATACAGGGCAGCCAACTATGAAAAATGTTTAAACGTTCTCAGATGTGCAATACCCTTACAATAAAGTAACCTATCTATCTATCTATCTATCTATCTATCTATCTATCTATCTATCTATCTATCTATCTATCTATCTATCTATCTATCTATCTATCTATCTATCTATCTATCTATCCATCCATCCACCCATCCATCCATCCATCCATCCATCCATCCATCTATCTATCTATCTATCTATCTATCTATCTATCTATCTATTTATCTATCTACCTACCTACCTACCTACCTACCTACCTACCTACCTACCTACCTATCTATCTATCTATCTATCTATCTATCTATCTATCTATCTATCTATCTATCTATCTAAGCTAACCTAACCTACCCTAACCTAAATCAACCTATGTTTTCCTGCTCAAATTTAAGCCCAAAAAACTGTTTCGTTTGGTAGGAACTGGAATTACACAACGGTGCAGCACCGTGTTTTATAGTGCAGCATAGTGTTTTATAGTGCAGCATTGTGTTTTATAGTGCAGAAACAGGCAATGAATTTACATGACGCTGAAAAAAGAAGTCATCGTCAAAATAGACACACACATGCTGCTCGCCTGACTTATGTGGGATCAACCTAAACTGTCTTGTCCTTGGAAAATATACACAACCGCCAGCTTCTCATAACAGCAAATACACACAACTGCAATCTTCTGGGATGTGACGCCATGTTATCATGGTAGAATACACAAGACGATTGAAAGGATTGTACCTTCTCAGCATTGAGCCCCGAATGCTGAAGAGGGGCATAATAAACTGTCAGAGCTGTTGATATCCATACACATATTAGATCTTTACCTTAATATGTAACATTTTAATAATAGGGAAAACGGGTAATATAAGAAATGTGTACACAATATTGGTTGGAAAATCTCTTTTCAAATTACGACTTTGAACATCACAAAAGAGAGAGATTAAAATAAATTTTACGGAAACAGGTTTCTGAATTTGGGAACTGAGTGGGGCTTTCTCAGAAATATGTCCAATGGCAGCGGCGTTACATATCGCGATATGCAAACTTCCGAGTGCTCTTAGCAGCAGTATGACACCAAAACTGTTATTTAATGTCCTCCAGTTCTTTGATGGAAGCGTACTGACACTTTCTTTCTTACTTTATTTCTTTCTTTCTTTCTTTCTTTCGTTCTTTCTTTCTTTCTTTCTTTCTTTCTTTCTTTCTTTCTTTCTTTCTTTCTAGTCTGACCGTTTCTACCTAATCATGGTAGGTCTAGAGGGTTATTGTTGCACCTGATCACACTCAATGACACACACACACACACACACACACACATTAGGACTTCGCTGGATGAGGGATTGCCCTGTCGCAGAGACCTCTACCTGCCAGCACACAACATTCACAACAGACATTCATACCCCCTGCGGGATTCGATTTAGTGACACTTATAAAAGTAAAACCTATGTTTTTTAGAACAGCATGGCACCACTAATTGCCTGCTACCTCAGGACAGTAAATGGGGCCATTTAACTATCCGCCTTAAAAATAGATTGGAACAGAAACATGCATCCGTGATTTCAGGCTTCCGCCGCGATGTTGATGAGACCTGACCTCTTCTAGGGTGTTATGCAGCGTCGAGTGGTAACATTTTACCGACGTTTCGGGACAACATATCGGTCTCATCGCTTGAACCTATACGTTGTCCCGAAACGTCGGTAAAGAATTACCATTAGACGCTACATAACACCCCAGAAGAGCGCAGATCTCAGGAACATGCATACTTGTACATTTAATAGCTATTTTAATTCTCTTGCTCCTGTGATTCAGAAATAAACAACATACACGTAGCGTACTCTAATTCTTTAATTTTCTGTTTATAGCCGTTGTAGCTTAGTGCAGTGACTGGGACTGGCTGGAGAACCGAGCAACCGCCGGTAGGAACACAGCCCTATATACTCACTGTGGCTTTCAGCCCTGTTCTTAATCCCACTTAGCAGCCTCCTAGTACACCCTGTGGTCCTTTACCGACAATCACAATGGCCGGAGCCTGAATCTGACAACTCATCTAAAACCTATATTATCATTAATAATTTATCGAAACAAACGTTCACTCCTCAGACTCTTCACGAAGTGGGGTTTAATTAAGCAAGGGGACAGGTTTATAATTGACATCATTTTTAGATGAAGTTTGACTTTAAAGTATCTAGGAATATTCAATCCAGTTTTAAAGACACTGGCTGATTACTTTCTTTCTTCGAACATAAATATGCCACATGCCAAAGACGCGAAAACCATTGGAACTCAAACAATACAGGTTACGTTTCATGCTTTATAATTTCTGAACGCTCAACCGTATTGCTCTACGCGTAACTGCACTGTGTTAAACAAAAAATTTGATGACTTGCCATTTTTAAATAGTACACCTGGCAGTATTTCAGCAAATTCTTTTTGTTCGAATTTTTTATAGTATAAATCCAAACGAGTATAATTCGCATTACATTACGCCAGAATTTCGGAGAAAATGATCTAGTTTTAAATCTGCTGTATAAATCCCACTGACATTATTTGCTGCGTCGGATGAACGTCTCATAGTTTTGAGCCGGTAGACACGGTTTATGCAGCGTGAACCTGTGACTAGCCCCACAGCTGACGCATTGTTAACAATATATACTATACATGTCCCTCGAGCGACAATTGCGCGGAACAAGCGAAGCTAGTGACGTTTGTGTCAAATGTTCAGAAATCTGTAAAACAAAATATTACAAACAATACTGCTTCATATTGTGTGTGTGTGTGTGTGTGTGTGTGGGGATGGGAGGCTTCAGTTTGAATTGCGCAACGCAGATTGAGTACTCTGAACAACGATCTACGTAATTTGACTCTAAATATTAAAAGAAGATGTTAGAATATTCTTGTACTTATCGGCACACCCTTTTTACATAAAGAGCTGAGTTTGTCATATTATTCATTCTGCGATACAATATATATTGCCACACATTTAATTTCTGAGCCACTGATATCTCCATGTTAAAGCTTTGAAGCACAAACACGTAGTATTTAAAAATTTATTTACTACCCTACGGGGAACCATATTTGTTACAAATACCAAGCTTCTAATAATGTTTAGGGAAATTATCTATTTATTCTGAGAACCATAAGAAAGTCTAAAATACAGTCTGCTGGGGGGAACAGAATATTAAAACATCATTTTTGTATCATTTATAAAAGTTGCAGAAATTTTAACAGTGGTAAGATTTAATACACACGCACTCCCCGAGACATGCAATAGATAATATCTGGACGGTAAAACATAAGTATAATTTTGCGTAAGCTGGAATTGAGTATACGTGTAGGAAACAGCATATGTACCTGTACGCGAATATATATATATATGCATGTAAGCTACACATGTATATATACAGGAGAGTCTAGTTGAAAACTTAATTCCAGCACACTGGAACTTGATCGGCTGGAGCATGTCCGCCCCGCCGCCTGTTTTATTACCCAACAGTATCTTCAGCCCCTTTCGTTGCACTGATCTTTCATTCCCGCAAGGAAACATTAGTAGCGCCTTTCAAAAAAGTTGTTACTTCAGTTTTTTACTGTTTTTAATATTAAGTAAGTCCGAAATTACTTAACTTGAAATGGCTTAAGGGGAATGTCTGTATTTTAAACATTTTAGTGAGACTGAACAGGTAGTGTGTTGGTGACATGAGAAAATCATGATGTCGCTATACGAGACAAAACGTATTTGTCTATCAACAAATAATTTTACTGATTAACATCCTGTTGGCTTTTGGTTACTGTTAAGTGCAACTCGCGCGCCATGCAGTCTCAGTGGATTAAACCTTTAAAGACGGAACGTATCTGTTTCATTTAAGGACTCAACGCGTACCGCGCAGTAAACACTCTACACTTCGGTTATGACAATAATGTGTTATTGTCGTATAAGGCAAAAGTTTCTGATGGTTTCGAGACCCATACAAAATACATAAATGCAATGAGGGCACGATGTAGAATTTTTTAATGTTAAACCGGGTAGTACGTAAAGTTACCGCTAGGTTTTAAAAGGTTAATATCCGAACCACAAATATGTATTATCCCTTTAAAGAATAAGTGTATCTCTTTTATATAAGGACTCAGTGCGTACCGCGCTGTAAACAGTCTCCACTTCGGTTATAAAAACCAATCTCTTAATGTTTTATAAGGCAAAGGTTGCTGTTTGTTCTCAGATCCGTACAAAACATATAAAGGCAATGTGGGCACCATTTAGAATTTTTTAATGTTAAACCTGGTGGCATGTAAAGTTACCGCTAGGCTTTAAAAGGTTAACACACTGTCTTATATTAAAATCTTAAGTGTTTAAAACAGAGACGGAGCCATAACAATTTCCACTGTATTAAAAAGGGACACAACCAGTAAGTCTCACATATGTTCCACCGTAAAGTAGGTATCACTTTACTACAATTTGCAGTATCACTGTTCGCACTATTTGGTGACAGTGTAGTTGTTACTAGTTTTTATCTCTACCACCAGGCTTCGTCGTTGCCACAACTAGAGATATTAGCCCTCCAATAGCAGGCTGTCCAACCATGGGTGCCAGCTTGGAATATGCTTCCTCTTTTTCCTTCACTCCTCCCGTTTATGTAACATGCTTCGCAAATTACTGCAAAAAACTGCTGGGACAGAGCAGTTGCAGTGCGTACTCCTGGATGTGATTTCCAACTTTGTTGCACGTGCAGAATCCAGGGATCTTTTTTGGTCTCGACAGCTTTAATGAAGATATGATGAGCAGAGCCCGTCTCCGCAATAATGAAGGGCCTCTTTGTACTCGGTTCACACGTCTTACAGCCAGCTAATATGAAAACAATTTCCTGAGTTTATACTTTAATATCAGACCCCTATTAAAACTATATGAGTTTTTTTGGCTAAGCACGATAATGAAATAATAATTAAACTAGCTTTTCATGCTCTAATCTAGAGATTATTCTGAAACAAAACGTTTAAGTCAGAACTTCATTGATATTACTCACATGAGCAAGAAATTGGTTAACATAAGGTGTTTCAAAACTTGCTTTATATCTCCTGTTAAAGGAAACAACTTGCTAAATATAGCGTCAAAAATTCGAAACTGTAACTTTCAAATTGCTTTGTACATATCGCAGCGATCGAACGGTCTATGAAGCTTACAATGTTGCACCCTCGAACACTAGGGTAGTCCTTTTAAACCCTGCCCCAAGCACTGATATATAGCCTGTAAACATACACGTTGTGTTTTTTCTAGCTGCTGGCTTGGCCATGGGTCGAGTTCCTGCACACAAATCTCTAGAAATGTCTAACGGATTGATTATTTTAAAATCACTTCCGAACTGATAGAGAAAAGAAAGGATAATCCATGAAACCTGAAGCTCTGTTTGGTGTAGATGTAGAGAAGTTGGAGAAATAACTTGAAATTTCCAAATATTATACTTTTGTAGAGTCACTGTAATTGAACTTCTTTTTGCAGCTTTCTTTGCTTCTCCCACAAGCTCCACCTCACTTCCTTTTTCAAAAACTCTCAGGATGTTATAAGGGATCGCGTATGTTTGTCAGAACCGCCAAGTCTTAGACTCGCGTGTCAGGTTGCGTAGGGATGGTTATTTGTCAGCCATGTTTGGTCAAATGTCAGAGAATCAGTAGCATTGCTTACAATAGCACGTAATTATTAACTTTCGTTCAGTATTAATCTACTTACGTTACTAAAGGTTTAATATTTTTTGCCCTTTTTATGATTAGGCAGTTATTTGTCAAGAATAGGGCCTTCTGGGACATATACAGCACATTTCAGTTTGGTAGAACGGTACGAACTGCTTTGAGGATTCTATAGTCTCCATCTTCAGGTTGCTTGACTGTAATAAGGACGTCAAAACTCACAGGCACTTATGTAGCAATAAATTTCAATTACGCACTCAGCTGACTTGCTGCTTGGTTAGTTTGTCAGCTCTTTAGTTAAATATGAACAAAAAATTTTCCATCCTGAACATGAAGACAGCATGTGCCTTCGAAACTTGGGTACCATTTTATCAAAAGAATTGGTAATATATTTTCAGTGTCACTTAGGCAATAACGAAAGACTGAACTTATCTATCTATGGAATTAACTAACTAATAACTAACTGCACGGAGCAGAGCCCTTCCCGAGAAGCTAACAAGTCCTTACCTCGACAATAAATTCCCTGCATTTTATGGAACCCGAAGGTTCATTACCGCATTCACAGACACCTGCCACCTTTCCCTATCCTAAGACAGATCAATCCAGCCCATGCCTCTCCATCCCACTACTTGAAGTTCCATTTTATTATTATCTTCCCATCTACGCCTGGGACTTCCAAATGGTGTTTTCCTCTCACGTCCTCCCACTGAAAACCTGTACGAACCTCGCCTGCGTCCAATATGCACCACATGCCACGGCCGTATCATTCTTCTCGATTTGATCACCCGAATTATATTTGACGAGAAGTACAGATCATAAAACTCCTCATTACAGAGTCTTCTCGACTTCCCTGTTACCTTCTTCCTCTTGCGTCCAAATAACCTTTGGCATGATAATAAATCAATTTAAACTTGAATTTATTCGTGAAATAGTTTTTTTTTCATGATAAGAGAGTTGCAATCACGGGTAAATATCGCTACAAGTTCGTTAGAAAGGTGGAAATTATACTGTCAGACTACTACTGCACGATAAAAAATTCATTTATCACGCGACTACTTTTCAGTAAAGCTGCGACGTCCACACATTGTGGTTTCTCGCTCAGACAAAAAAAACCCGCTGCAACAGTTCAGCACATTGATACTGTCTAAGGACCTGAGTGCAGTAAGTGCAATAGTGCTTTTCGTATTCCGCTCCTCGTATCACGTAACATATCTAAACAAAATATGTTGAAAATACTTTAATTCACTTGAAGATTAAAGTCTTGTAATGCACTACATGTTTCGAGTGATAAATAGTTCCGACGACAGGAGAAGAATGGAGACCTCATCTTCAAGGTCAAGCAGTTCAAGGTTTCCTTAACTGTTTGGTATCGAAGAATATTTACCATTTAACAAGGCGTAACATCTCAGAAGACTTTAATCTTCCTTGACACCGTTGTGAGAACCTCAAATTTTGCATTTATTTGTTTCCTTTTACTTGTTCATTGAATCCTTTTTTTGTGTGTGTTTAAGGCCGCTGTCAGTAAACTAGACTTCATCTCGTCGAATGGTAGGACATGAATGAATACTGATTTGGAAAAGATGTGCAAGGAAGAGATTATGGCCTATAAAAACCCTGTCAAGTTGGTCAATTATCTATTCGATATTCGAACTTATACCTTCCTGAATAAAAGCCAGAGTCGAATATACACCTACACCTACACACACACACACACACACACACACACACACACACACACAAACACACCTACACACACACACATACACATAAAAAGTCTCACACACCTACACATAAACACAAAAATACACACATAATAAACATATATATACACACACAAAAGCACAAAACCACAATAAAAATACCACACAAGAACACATGTACACAAACACATACTCAAGCACACCTACACACACACACACACGTGCACAAACAAAAGTACACACACTGAAACACATACATACATACATACATACATACATACATATACACACACACACACACACATACATACATACATACATACATACATACATACATACATACATACATACATACATACATACGTACATACGTACATACATACGTACATACATACATACATACATACGTACGTACATACATACATACATACATACACACACACACACACACACACACGTACACACCTATACACATACACAAACATACATCTACATGTACATAAACTCGAACACATACAAATAAAAACGCGCGAGTGAATGTGACAAGTGATAACACCATGCGATTTGTTCGATGCGTACTCGTGCAAGAAAAAAAGGCCTGCCTGCACCATGACGATAAATGTGGGAAACAGGTTCTCATTAAACTTCTGTAAGTATCTACCAGACCACACGGCATCACATTCCAATTTCAGTTTACCGTAAAATTGCGACCCGCAACATTTCGGTAGACGCAAAAAGGCTATCCATCCCACGTTTTAGCCTGTATGTTGTCATCAGCTTTTGAGGAGTAGAATATTGTGAGATGTTAAAATGGCGTCTCTGTTCACTTCATGCACCTACGATAAAAAAGGACTTGTGTTCAGACAGTGTGAAAAGCAGTGACGTTATAGAGACTGACAATTAGTTATATGTTATTTGCATGCCTGTGAACTAGAAAATATGTGTTGAACTTGATGGAAAAATTGGAACGATAGCAGAAGAGTACTAAAACGCGCGTTATGGGCAGGCATTTATTAAGATTTTCTGAGGTTAATTTGCAAATATTTCACTTCATCCGAGGCAAATAAAGAACAAGTATTTATAAAAGTGTTTTTGACGTGAGCATCAGGAATGGAGATAATATATAACGATGTGTTAAAGCCCAAAAGAAATTATTTACTTTGATGGAACAATAGAGCTTACGTATCTTTAGAAAGAATGTAACGGAAGTTTGATAGAATACTTATTCAAATAATATATCCTAACTCTATTGTGTTTATCTTGTAGAAAAGAGTTAACTTTTTACGTCGCTCCTCCCATTTCATTTTTACAACAAACTCAGTCGAGCGCACCTGTTATTAGTCAGTTGCGCTCGACTGATTTTGTTGTTGTTTTGTAACTTCGAATCTCGTAAAACTTCCCTTGTAGATCTTATTCATTTTTGAGTATGTATGTCTACATTATGTAGGCGTATAATGTAATTTAATTTAATTTCCATCGCTGTTAGAACTTCAAACCTTATGCTTAAAAATACAGACGTGGACGATATAATTTAAGGAAATGAAGTTGTTATTTCGAAAGTCTAAATAAAGCTCTAGTTTCAAGCACGGATTTTCAAACCCCGTTCTTTTGACGTTTACGGATTTAATTTTTCTGAATTTTCATTTGTAGCAAACACAAAATAATACGTACGAACATACTGTCTCCGTGTGAACATAATGTGTCTCCGTATGAACATGTTTTGTCTCCGTGTGCACATGTGTCTCGCTACGAACATACTGTGTTTCCGTGTGAACATAATGGGTCTCCGTGTGCACATGTGTCTCGGTATGAACATACTGTATCTCTGTGTGAACATAATGTGCCCGTATGATCATACTGTGTCTACGTATAAAACAGATGTGTCTACATATGAATATACTGAGTATCCGTGTGAACAAAAGTCTCCGTTTGAATACACTGTGTCTCCGTGTGAACACACTATGTTTCTGTGTGAACAAAATGTGCCTCGGTATGAATATACTAGGTCTTCTTATGAACATGCTGTTTCCGTAAGAACAGACTGTATCTCCATATGAAAATACTGTGTCTCCACAAGAACATAGTTTGTTTCCGAATGATGGTACTGTGTCTCCCAGCGAAGCATCATGGACCTGATACAAATTTTTGTCACGCACGCATTTCCTTTAGGAGTACGATAATGTGTTTCTTTAAACGTAATAAATTTAAATTCGAGTTTCAAATAAAGTAAAGGACTTATTTTTTCGATAGAGACTAATAAAAGCACGTGATCTAATTCCTCTGAAGATGAACATTCTACGAACTGTCACACGATTCTAAAGTCATCTTTGTTTACAATGTGTGGTATTTCTCTGCAGAATCGGTGCTACATCATTTGTTGAAACTTCTATCAAAATATTTACTAAATATTCGTTCCACCAGCAGTTTGGAAGGCAGGATTCAGAGATGCAAGATACGTAGCTTTAAAGAAATATGGACGCTGCGGACTTTACGTGATTTCGTGTTATATCTTGCTGCATATTTAATGAAATGGATAAACCCTGACATAAAGCATAGTTGTATTATATCTTGAAGGGAAAAAACTGTAGGATAAAACGCTGATTTAACCTTCCGGTCCGTAAACACAAAAACACGCCACTTCCTTCTCAGTACCAATCCGCCTTCTTAGCATCAAAAGCGGATATGTAAATTACATCAACTGTTTTACTCATTGCGATACTTAGCAAGAGCGCCATATGTTCTCAGCCCAGCTAAGGAAGACACAATTGTGCCAGTTAGGACATTGAAGGAGGAGAAAGAAGGGGAAGAAGAGAACAAAAAGAAGACGTAGAAAAATTATCAGGACAAGAAGAAGAAGGAAGATGAGGGAATGAGGAAGCGGAAAAGAATAAGTAAACGTAGGAGAACAAGAAGATATAGAGAAAAAGAAGAGACCGTGGAGCAAGTAGAGGAAACACAAAGAAAGGGAAACGTAGCGACAGTAAGATGAAGGAAAGAAAGAAATTACATTAATAAGGAGAAGAAACTACTAGAACGAAAAGAACACACGAAAATTTATTCATTTGCAGTTTATTTAACGACGCTGTAAACCAGACTAAACATGTACAAAAACTGGGCAACAGTGAATGGCGCGTAACTATTTGGAAATAGCTGCGTTAAATTAATTTAAGGTGCTATGCCAGAACTTGCAAATATGTACCAAAGAAAATCCTAGAAAACTTTACTCTGTAGAGCCGGTTTACAAGCTGTGATTTGAAATGAACACCCCTTGTAAGTACAAGTCACAGATATTACCATTTGAGGAACTGGTTCGGTCACAGAAATAAGTGGTGGGAAAAAACAATAACAGCAAAAGAGACAGCTGAATATGAACATAAGAAGGTAAAGAAGAGAATGAATAATTATAAGAATAGAATAGGGCGAAGATAAAAAGATGGAGAAGAGGAGGCAACAAAAGTGGAGAAAAGAAGTAAAGAGGACAAGAAAGACGAGGGACGAAAAGCGGAAGCAGAAGACAACACCATGAGGAAAAATTTAAATTCAAATACTTCAGTATATTTGGTTTTTCTTTAGTTAAATAGTTTCAGACGTTTATAAGAATCGCAGTGTCCTCAACTTCAGGGTAAGCTCCTTTATTTGAACACTTAATATCCTTTAATGCAGAATAAAATTTGTAAAGCAGAAAATAGTACAGCGGAAATTCACCTACTCTGGCACCGAATTCCAGCAAACCAAAGCCACATTTCTGAATCCAAAAAATTTAAGTTTGACGGGCTCTGAAATTGGGTTTCAGAACAGTACACTCCGCGTCTCTTCCGTTTTAGACGTATTGTGCCTCCGATCTACTTGATAGTGAAGTCAGACGGCGGCAGTGACGTCACAAAAAATTCAATTTATACGTAATACTGTAGCAGTACAAAACATGGGTCTCCCCTAAACTCCCTTCAGGAACAATGAACGTGCACAGATACTTAAACACAAAATGCGGTACAATCTAAAAGCAAAACAAATAGAACTTTCAAGCCACGACCAAAGTCGACATAAGTAATAATAAATGGAGTATAGGCTCCAACAATTTTAATGAGCGCCACTTCTTGGGCAATAACAATAGTGCAGTAAAAGGTAAAGCTATCACTGTACAGGCCTGGACAGGCCCACAGGGTTCCAGGAGGTTGAGGCTCCCAGATTTCTAGACAATCAGCACATGAAGGTGGTAAGGTTGTCAGCCCTACGCACCGGCCGTCTTTACCCCCCAGGAAATATTCCTGGTACTCATTCCTGTTAGAGGTTGAGTCTACCCCAGGGCCATAGTGCGACCGACAGGATTATGTCAGTGAAAAATTCCAGTGACACCATCGGGAATCGAACCCGTGACCTTCCGGTTTGTAATGCAGTGCCTCAACCAACTGAGCCACCGCGGCAACAATAGTATAGTAGGAGTTAAAAACCCATAGAGCATAACATCAGTTTACAAAGTATATGTATATATATATATGTGTTATAAGATACACACCACATGTTTCCGCACATATGTGCCGAAACATGTAGTGTATGTCTTATAATATATATATATACATATACTTTGTAAACTGATATTGTGCTGTATGGTTTTTTAAACTTCTACTACACTCTAGGCTTCAGTTTTTTAAGTAACATAAAAATTCAGCAAAAATTTATATTACGCGTAAGAAAACCCTGTCAAGGTTTCTGTGCAGCAGCATTGGAGAAACTGCATAATGGGGAGCTTCACACTGTGGACTCACTACTTGATGTACTTATATAGTTATTATGTTACGAGAACTAAAATGGGCATGCGCTTGTCCAAAACCTTTCCTGAACACGGAGGCATGTGTTTGTCCAAGATACTGGTACACACCAACCCCAGTACAGTGCATCATAACCAAGAAGGCAAAATGAAATACAAACTATTAAATCCCCACTGGTATAACAGTCGCTTTCCCAGTTTGCCAATCACGTAACGCGAAGGGTTTTACTTCTTAGGTTTACTGCCCGTGTTTTTAATTGAGAAATATGAAACTCACTTAAGTGTAATGCCATTAACAGCTAACGTTTCTTATTTAGGCAATTAATTTTACTACTTATTCTTCATTAACAATTTAAACAAAATTTCAGGTAGGCCGTACCATGGCTCAGGCGGTTAGCAGCCAGGCATTCACTGCGGAAACACGGCTTCAGTCCCTGGTCAGACCATTTGAGATTTGTGGTGGAAGAAGTGGCACTGGGAAAGGTCTTTCTCCGATTACTTCGGGTTTTCCCACTCAGTATTATGCCAGTTTTCCAAATTCGTTCTATAATGTGTCACCGACCTCATATATACTTAGTAACAGAAAGTGTCGTTAAAGAACACACCTTAATTTAAGAGCTACTTGTAGTTATACTGTGGTTCTACAACACGAAGCAGATATAGTACTGCTGTTTCACTGGGCCGTGAATCAGAATGCCTGGAACAAAGATATAGCGTACTGCTCTTCTACTGGACCCTGAATCAGAATGTCTGGAACAAAGACATAGCGTACTGCTGTTCTACTGGCCCTGAATCAGAATGTCTGCAACAAAGATATAGGGTACTGCTGTTTCACTGGGCCCTGAATCAGAATATCTGGAACAAAAATGTAGCCTCCTGCTGTTTTACTGGGCCCTGAATCAGAATGTCTGCAACAAAGGTATAGGGTACTGCTGTTTCACTGGGCCCTGAATCAGAATATCTGGAAAAAAATATAGCCTCCTGCTGTTTTACTGGGCCCTGAATCAGAATGTCTGCAACAAAGGTATAGGGTACTGCTGTTTCACTGGGCCCTGAATCAGAATATCTGGAACAAAAATATAGCCTCCTGCTGTTTTACTGGGCCGTGAATCGGGAGCCTTGGCAGAAACGTAGGAGGTCAAGCAACAGCCTTCTACCGTGTTGTCTTTCCTATGACGTAGAACTTTCTCACTCGCCGTGCGACTAACAGTAACATTAGGGTCCTTCTCCTCCGAGCAGAAATATCGGGAAAGACGAAGAAACACATCTTTCACATTTGGTGTCAATACAACTGAAGCCAGTGAGGGCAGACACGGTGTTATAACATCCCCAAGTAGAAAGATGATGCAGGTCTTCACCGGCACGCAACAAACAGATTTGTCACGCCATTAAATTCGCACTGATCCGCCCCTTGCCAACCGCAACAGCAAGTGCATTGCGGAGTATTAATCACTGTCTCATGTCAGGGCAATTTTTGTTTCAGGGCCAGAAATGCGACCGTCCCGCCCACCAGTGCTGTGAAATGGCTTTGTTACAAGTTGAGATTCTTACCTGGGGTCGTCCGGTGATTGAAACTTAGTAAAGAAAACACAAGGATTTTTGTCTCATATGTCCTTTAAAGAACTCATTACGAATAACTAGACATGGGACACCGTACCTATTGTAACAGTTTGATTTTATGTGCATAAAAAGCACGGCTTGGTTTAACAGCCAGGAAAAAATTCTAATCGCAAGGCATTTTTCCAAATGACAAACTGCACGTGCCCACACGTTTGTGTATTTGTTCCTCACTAGACTACTTACTGCCACATAACATAAAGGACATATTGCACTATTATTTGTGTTATATTAAATATATCGTTTAATATGAAAATTTAAGATTCGATGCACATGAAGAAATAGAAAAACATGGGACACAATATTAAAGAATAAGATACCCCTTTAATGTTCGGTGGCTTCCCTACGAACTACCAGTTTTAGTATGAATGGACTTTATTTTTGCACTGAGTGCTTTTATGTATGTCGTGTGACGTACACGATATACAGCGACTACTTCCAGTAGCAGAATTACCCGTTAGTCTTTACAGAGAAGAAGGGTTCTATTTACTGTGCTGCAGGGTATGAACGTCTGGACAAAACTGGGATTAATTTTAATCTTGAAATCCACTGGCCATCTCAGTTTTGGTCTCCTTCTTTGTCCTGTCTTCAGACAAATGCACAGATAGTACCCTAGTTCAAAGTTGCTTGCTGCTGCATGCATCTCATAAATTATCCGTGACTTAAATTCATTAAAATTAATCCCCCAAAATTCTGTTTCCATATAACATACCTTAGCATTAACCGGCAAATTAACATTCCGCGACTCTTACTTTAAAACGCTACCTGCCAACATTCTGAAATGTTCTTTGCAGTAACCTCAGTACGGCACGCGGATGAAGCCTAGGAACATTTGAAAAAATGTATGGTGTTACTTCACTCCTACTCCACTCGCCAAAACAAAGTGTCTCTCCCTCCTCTCAAGACTTCCCTGTTACCTGTTCCTCTGTTATTTCTTACGTCTCTCTTTACGTCTTAAAAGTGCTAAAAATATTTCCATTTTTCAGCTTCGATTATTTATTCATTACGTAAACCCAGACGAGTCTGTTTGTTACATTTTATATATAAGACCAGTTGACGCACGCGCGACAGAAAAGATGAATAATGGACAGAAAAACAAAATTAAATTAAGGTAGCATGCAGTTCTTTTACGAGAAGTTACCCGTTGCTTAAAGCGTGAGCAAATTCCGGCATTTTATTCTGCCAAAGGCTCGTCATCGTGTTAATGAAAGACCACCGGCATATCCAGTCCTCGAGACAGCTCACCTATGTCCACACTCTCTCGCCTTAATTCTATAATATATACTTTCATATTATCCTACCCTGCATGCGTGAGACTGAAAATGTTTTGTACATTCAGGTTTGAGACTTCATTTTTGTTTATATTTATTACGTCCCTCGCATACAGAATTCTTCCCTCCTATCGGATCGTCTTTGGTTTAATAGATGTAAAATATTCAGTTAAGAGTAAAATTATGAAGCTGCACAGACGCATGAGTGAGGCCAGTAAACTTCTTGAGATATTTTCACGAGGTTTTGTGTTTTAAGACATGTAATTTATTACATAGAATTAATAACCTAAGTGACAAAATCGAAGAAACTTTCCGTGGTTCATAAGGCGAGGAATTTATTTGTTATAGCCAGGACTTTTTAAGCCAAAATTTTCTCATATAATACAATAATCAGAGGAACTGACAATACTTCCAGCAAGAACACCCTGGGCTCTTGCTGCGCCGCCGCCGCCGCCGCCGCCGCCGTTGTTGCTGCTGCTTGTATTTTCTTGCGATTTAAATCGTACCAAACAATGTATATAAACTCCAAACCGTTCCAGCAATGGTATGTTACACTTACGACTGCCAGGCCTCCAGACTTTGGCCATCTTCTAGTATTCAAGACAGATAAAACGTATTCGAGAACTGGATCTCTTTCCCGTCCTCATGCAACGGGAATGGGGGAAACTGGACAGAAACCTAACTGAAGAGATGCTCCAGGAAGAGCTACCTGTTATGTCGACCGCCCTGCCTCCCATTACATAGTGTCCCTTTTGTAAAGAGTACTGCGTTCAGGATGGATATAGGTCACGGCAGTCTGGGTCTACTGCGTATGGCTCACATTTTACTGCGTGCCCCGTAGCATCGTAAGTAAATGTCAAGTTTTTGAAGATAGATATTACCTCCATCTTCGGGAACGAATATTTAATTTCTTTAAATTTCTTTTTGTTTGGAGAACTTAAAAACTTACGAAGAAACTTATAAATAGTCTTAGGACATGAGCTGATATTGGATTTTCTTCCTATACTGCTTGCAATAAAAATATTGTTCGGTGATACAAAATATTACTATTCTGAGACACATAACTTTTATTAAACTTGATTTCAGGCTTCCGCCGCGATTTTGATGAGATCTGCTCTCTTCTGGGATATCGCATGGCGTCGTGTGGTAATTGTGGTAAACAACTGTCACATGACGCCACGTGATATCCCAGAATAGAGCAGATGCTACAACATGTATTACGTTTATTTCAAAAATATTTCAATTGTGTAAAATAATATAACACTTTAAGAATGTGTTTTCTGTATTGTGTGATTAACCCTCTAAAGACGAAGCGTATCTGTTTTATATAAGGACTCAGTGCGTACCGCGCTGTAAACACACACCACTTCGGTTATAAAAACCAATCTCTTAATGTTTTATAAGGCAAAAGTTGCTGTTTGTTCTGAGATCCGTACAAAACACATAAACGCAATGTGGGCACGACGTAGAATTTTTTAATGTTAAACCTGGTGGTATGTAAAGTTACCGTTAGGCTTTAAAAGCTTAATATTGTAGTAATGTCTGTACACACTCCGCTGTTTTGGCATTTGCAATAAATAAATATGGCACCCAACGATAATCTATATTAAATCGCTGGGGACGCAGTTGGTAAATACAGCTTTCGCTTCTTTTGTTCACTGATTGTAACACATTGGGCAGTCCAAGCTGTACTCTCGGCTTTGGTCTATGGTAATAAAGCAAAGACTGTGCCGGCAGGTTCCTCACTGCAGTGATCAAATTCTCTTGCTATCTGTCGAATAAGAGAACGTTGCTTTCTCTCCCTTTCAACCCCAAAAACACCCCACGTGGACCATCCCTCAATCTAAATGCGTCCCGCCGGACAATCAAAATAATTAATTTGTCACTTTGTATGACTCTTTCGCATGCCACCCCTTTTCCTTCCCTTTCTTTTCAGTTGTGTCGCAGAGCGTCATGACGGAACATTGGACGGGTATTAATTATAGGACAAGGCAGGCATGTCTGCAATTGCGAGTTGGCAACACAAGTCCAGCCCACGAAAATTCCCACAAAATGATTCCAGTGGTTTCTAAATCATGCTCACCGCACCAGAGCTGAAAACCATCCACGAATGTACGGTCCAGGCTAAACAATAAAATCCACAAATTACATGTCTTTTCAAATGGTTTTATGGTTCGTTTGCGTTGTGCATGATGCAAAACCTCAAATTAAATATAACCCACAAATCATACGAGATGGCTTTTAATTGCAAGTTAATGTTGACGGAGCTTCACCATAGGTAAATGCCGCACAAAATGCATACAACCGCATGAAGTGGGTCCCATGTCATTAATACGAATGACAAAGAACATGGAAGCAGATCAATTTATGTATTTGCTTTGGCAACTTCAGGAACATTCATCAACAATTACCACCCTACCGAAAGAACTCTCTCTCTCTTTCGGTACAAAGAATTTCGTAATTATTTCCCTCTTCATGTTTATCTTTGGTTTATGGAGCGGAATAATCACATTATAGAAAGTTACGTAGATTAAAAAGAGTTACAAGACAAATTGAAGATACTGCCTTTGCGAAGAACTTTGTGTACAGCCGAATTTTCCTCTTCAGTTTTCAACTCAATCCTTCTGTGAAGCTGAGGGAACGCTGCGCACGACCGCGATTGTATATCGCTTCTGTAATTGCTCTCCACCGGAAGACGGTGAACTGACTGCTGATGTTCCACCAACTGAAACGGCAATGGTTCTTGGAGACGTTAACATAAGCCTGGTTGCAAATCAAAAGACAAAGACTCGCTTGGAATGCAATAGGTTGCTAAGGCAACAGAGCTCAAATATCCTCTCCAGGAGCGGGTGGGGGAGCAGACAGTGGCCGCATACAACCCCGAAACTGACTTGGCATCTCTTAGCAATAAACTGTTTGAACGGTTCTGACAAAACCCACAGCCTCGGCGAAAACTCTTTAAATAATTAAATACACGAAAACAGAAACATGAGGTTTAACGACGGAGAGAATTAATTATTCAAACGTAAAGGTAAAACGCTTTGTTCGCTATGCTAAAGCTAACAGCACATGTCACTAAGCCCCACGCATAAGTTTGCTACTGGATCAGAACGATTTGTGGGATTGCATCAAAGTGTAGGCCTAATGTTTAATTCATCGAAATAAGCACACCAGTGCTACACACACTGAATGACTGTGAAAATAACAAATATTCTTACTTTATTTTTTTAGTTCATGAAGAGAATTCATCCTAAAACTATGACCAAGGGTTTTCAAAACTTCAGTACAAGAGATGTTCGTATATATTAGATTAACCCTCTAAAGACGAAGCGTGTCTGTTTTATATAAGGACTCAGTGCGTACCGCGCTGTAAACACTCTCCACTTCGGTTATAAAAACCAGTCTGTTAATGTTTTATAAGGCAAAAGTTGCTGTTTGTTCTGAGATCCGTACAAAACACATAAACGCAATATGGGCACCACGTAGAATTTTTTAATGTTAAACCTGGTCGTGTCTAATGTTACCGCTAGGCTTTAAAATGTTAAAATATGTGCTGAGGCATAGATTTTGATGTATATACAACCTGTTTCTTTAGGCACAGATGAGTTTACTACGGCAAAACTTCAACTGAAATTTTGCGTACAGGTTTAAAAGCAAAGAGTCCATTTGCATAGTCTGTCGAAGAACTAGGGTTAGAGCAGATGTAAAAGTGCCCCTTCTTAATCAACTACCGCGCTACAATAAAGACACAAGACGCAGCACTCTTGCAGTTCCACACGTTTTTAAACTTGGTACTAGACGCAGAGGAGTGTCGGCTTCATACCATGGCAGTTTTAATCCCAATGCCCATTGGATAAATGGCTGTGTAGGTCACACCAAGAGTCCGGATGCAATGAAGAAGAGCCTGTACTGCAGCCGGGACTCGAATTCCGAATACGAATATAAAATCTTTAATTTTCACTTTGTATAGATTTTCAAGAATTCCCATCTATTTAGCCTTCTTTGAGGGCGAGGGGGTAGAAATTTAACGAAGAACAATAAGAAATACTTACTACTGAAATGCCATATATATTTTATCATTTTTAAAATATTATTGACATGCATTTTAGAGCACCAAAGTTTGGGATCTCAGTCTGACCCTAAAAACTTACCTATACAAAGCGCAGTCCAGATTTAAGTGTTCTACCGTTCCACAAATTTCCCACATAGCCCCAGCCACAACTGAGGCGCTTGACTTATCGTGGGACGAGATTTTCTATTCCGTGTTAACATATGCCCTTGCTCTGTGTTATCGGTCATCACGTCACAACTGCTTCCATACTTCGACCATCCTTACACATACATCCTACAAGATTCTGCTTCAGGTATAGAAAGAGGCAGTAACCTCTGGAAGACAGATTCCGCTAACAGCCTTATAATCAATACAATTATATGTTTTTATTTACAGAATTATTGGCCAGGGATACAAATTTTCAGATCGGCTGTCCTACAGTTTTGCATATGCGAATGAGAAGTATTAAAAATTTCGTACTGTGGGTCTGAACTTCGCATGAATAAACTATAGGCTACGGTGTACCGATGTGTATCAAATCACAGAAGGTTTGTATCTTCTGGGACATAACGTCATGCATATTGTTAAAAGTATATCAACGTCTCGGCCGAACTTGCTGCACCTATTTTCTATGCGTGAAGTCTAGCTTCCGCCAGGGTGGAAATGAGATCTTCGCTCTTCTTGGATGTGACACACCGTTTAGTGATATTTACCGACGTTTGGCTACAAACTATAGGTACTATCTTTAAGGATAAAGAAGTTTGTGAAAATTTAACCGAAACGTCGGTAACTAACAACCAATAAACGCTACGTAACATCTCAGAAGAGCGAATATCACATATATTTTCTACCGTAAACAGGGAGACAAGAGGTTTCTCCCAAAACACATGACGTCACGATACGCACAACAGTACTTTTATAGCCTTAACTATAACAGCATCAAATCTCACAAACTGCAATTACCTCAGTATACTTTATATTATCCATACCGTGCATGGTTAGTAATTATGTACAAATTCATCCCAACTAATGCACAGATAATATTCAATATTGTATTAAATACATATTGAATAATAACAGCGTATTATTTGGAATGAATTTGTACTTACGTCAGCATATTTTAACATAAAACCTGAACACTAAATTTAACTCAAATGTTTTACAAAGTTTTGAGGACAGACACTCAAACACAAATTGCTAATGGCGTGTCCAATTGTCAGCCTTGTGCAAGAATTGACCAGAGTATAATACAGACAGAAGAAGTCTTACGTAACGCAAGAGTTACTACTCACGTTTCTATCACGACTTCAGGATAAAAATATAAAACCATCAGGGTTTATGGCTCGCTTCTTATGCCACTTCATTCGGATGTTACGTAAAAGAAAAGAACTGAAACGTGTTCTGCGCCCACAGCAAAATTAATATAGATTTTACAAAGCTTAGCTTCATATATAGTGGGAGGCAGTGCATAACGGGAGAGAAAGTCTATATACACAAGGATTATAATGTGCTGAGACATAAACACACGGAAATTATTTATTGTATACAGCACACTGGAAGTGGCGGTAATGCCAGGAAATCCGGCGACTCTTCCATCCGTGATTATTCCTGAAAATGGAATATATAGAGAAGGGGATAGGTCGAAATATAAAGTAATGACTGGTAGGGTAGAATACATTAAACGTTTGCAGTACTTAAAACTTTGAAGCCCCAACTTCATTAAAATAACAGGCTATATAAAATTTAATTCATGTCTAAAAAGGCACAGGGTGTCCGTTACAAAGACAAATAGTTCAATCGCATTTAGGGAAATCATCTGTGTTTATTCTAAGAATCATACGAAAGGTATTAATGAGGAGTATTAAAACATTAAAAATGCTATTTAAAGATTAAAACATTTTGGGAATTGGAATATTAGGAGTTTCTAATGACAAGTTAATTGAAATGAGCAGCAAGATAATCAGCAAAGTCGACTTTATGAGATATCAGTTAGTACGTGGCCAGGTATTTAACGGTGTAGAGTGCACTGAATTGGTGTCAGCGGCGGAATGTTGTGAAGCTTGTGTCTACATGACAAGAGAGCATGTGTGACTATCTGTGTGACTAATAGCTTCAGAATAATGTTTCATATTTACGAGTTAATCACTTAGTTGGTTAGTTAATGACTTAGTTATCTATTTAGCTGTTTGAGTCGTTATTTTGTTAGGTAATTAGTTGTTTGCTTGGGTGGTTGTTAGTTGGTTGGTTGGATGGTAGATTGGTATACTATTTATTGTTTAGTTGGTTGGGTAGTTAGTTAGTTAGTTAGTTAGTTAGTTAGTTAGTTAATTAGTTAGTTAGTTCTTACAATGCTACTGTCAAGAGATCGTCGCACCCGCAAATTCGAGTCGAATTTCGAAATTCACATATTGAATCCAAAGAACGCATTCCTGATAAAGCACTTGCGGCATATGTGAAATATATTAAGATATGCCAGGAATTTTTTCCCAGTATCTGTGTCCTTAATGACATTCAGCCGATATTTTATCTTTTCTGCTTCCTAATTACATCAACAATTACGCACCAATCAATTAAAATCTAAATTGACAGGCCTATGTACCTTACTACCGCCAGTGATTCTGAAATCAAAGTAATCCTAACGCAATTAAATCAAATTCACAAACATTCACTGCACCGTCGCCTGTATTCGGACAGTGTGTAATTTTAATATTTTCCATACCGTGCTGGCAATTCAATGTCTGATATATGAACCAATCCCAACACCATATACACCAGATTTATTTCAATTTAAGATTTGAAGCTTAAAATTTCATTAGGCCTCATGATATTTTAAGTTTCAAATTTTAATTGAAATAAATTTGGTGTACAAGGTGTTGGAGTTGTTTCATATATCAGACATTGAATTACCAACACGTTGTGGAAAATATTAAAATTATCATTGCCCAACAGGAAAGTAATTCATATAGGACTCCGCCTAATGAAATTTTAAGTTTCAAATCTTAAATTGAAATAAATCTGGCGTATATAGTGTTGGAGTTGGTTCATATATCAAACAGTGCAATTTGTTAGACGGCTACTAACAGCTGAACGAACTTGATCTCTTAATGATAGATGACGAAGGACATAGCGATTTGCTCTCCATCTACCCAGAAGATGGAGACAGCATATTTATCAGAATAATCGGTACATACGTACCAAACTATACGGCGTCACACTTTATGTGGTAAACCACACCGCCTGACACGATAGACGTCATAGACTCTCTAGCAGGACGAGAGGTCTTCAGATCACAATAGGCCGAGAAATATGTTTGTATGCATTATTCATAAAGAGTGTAAGCATCTGAAAATTTATGCCCGGAATATTTAACTTTAAAAAATCTTAAATTTACAATATTTTGATTTTATGATTTTTAACTTTGTGCACTTTGAAGTTTTAATATTTTAGTAATTTTAACATTTTAATGAAGGTGACACAATACCTACGTAAGCGTGCTAGCCTTTTATTCCTTTGTCCTGAATAACTCCCTGATGATAGTACCTCAGTGCCGAAACATGTAGAAGTCTTATACTTACTTTTGAATGCATTTTATTAAGTGCGTAATTTGGTTAACATATTAATTATAAGAATATACACGGTATGTATAACATAAAAATTATACGGCATCATATCGCAATATAGCGTAATCTCGATAACCCCTTGAGAAATTTCAATCTCACATTTTAGCACTCTTCCCCTTTTCAAATTACAATATTTAAACAGATTATTCCTTCACATTTTCTAGATGCTGCACATCATATATCCGAATTAAATATCCATGCTTATAACTTTCCATAATTAACTTTCTTAGCAATATTAAATTATTTCAAATGTTCTGGATTTGAATATTTATACTCGAACTAAAACATATGACTTTCGGTCATTTTTTGGATGATGGAAACAGTCACACACTACCCGAACATTACAACATAAATCCTGAACATACCGTAGATTACGACATTTCTAAGTAATAGTAAATCAGGTTTTAAGTGTCACTGAGATGACTTTTAGATTTCAATGGTTACTTCGTTATTTTATACTGTCCCGTCAATCTTGTGGCCTACTCCTGTTGTTAGACTTCGTTCTACAACTTCGCGTTACCAAATAACAGCATAGTAACATAAGATTCCGAAGATAAACGCCTAATTCTTTAATAGTGAACACTGGCGTTAATGTAATTTTTTCATCGAGACAGAGAATTCGAATTCCTTCAATGAAGCCTCGAAACAGGAAACACATTAACAACGAAAAGTGCTGGTTTGTGACATAACGAAGTTTAGTTTTGAGTAACTTAAGGCATACAGAACTAAAATTTGTCCTGTCATATTTTGTGGGTGTAAATATGGGTCCGTCGCACTGAGGTAGAAACATAGGCTCAGGATGTTCGAGAATAGGGTGCTGATGGAGGCATTTGGGTCCCAGTGGCACAAGGTAGCAGAGGAATGGAGAAGACAGCATAGTGAGGAGCTTTATTATCTGTATTCCTCCCCATATACAATTTGGGTGATCAAATCAAGAAGAATGACAAGGAGGGGGCATGTAGCACCTATGAGGACAGGAGAGGTGCATACAGGGTTTTGGTGGAAGACCTGAGGCAAAGATACTACTGAGAGGACCTAGGCGTGGATTCGAGGATAATATTAAAATGGATCTTCATGAAATGGGATGGGAAGGCTTGGACTGTATTGATGTAGCTCAGGACAGGGACAGATGGCGGGCGCCTGCGACTGCGGCGAAGATCTTGAAGGTTCCACGAAAAGCTGGAAATTTCTTGAGTAGCTGAGGACCTGTTAGCTTCTCAGAAAGGACTGTGTTCCATGAAGTTTGTTCACGGAGTTAGTTTTGAACAACGGAAAACACAAAAAAAAAACCTTGATGGGGAGGTGGGGGAAGGAACACAGCGAATACAGACGGAAAATTGTCAAAATGTACAGGACTTAATTAAATACAAACGGATACTTGTTGATAAAAAACTATGAAGTTAAGAGATACAGGGCTCTTCAGTGGCTTCATCGCGTGACTTTTTATCGATAGTGAAGATTTATATTGCAGTGCTGTGAAAATATTTTTTAAATTTGATGCTGTACAGTCCAATACGTACAAATTTCACTACCAACCAGTTGCAAAATATTTCTATATATATATATATATATATATATATATATATATGTGTGTGTGTAATATAATGCTCCTACATGTTTCGGTCACTGAACTTGGCCATCATCAAGGAGCTACAAGTCTGATCGACGTGTAGAGCATATACGGCAAATTATCATAAANTATATATATATATATATATATATATATATATATGTGTGTGTGTAATATAATGCTCCTACATGTTTCGGTCACTGAACTTGGCCATCATCAAGGAGCTACAAGTCTGATCGACGTGTAGAGCATATACGGCAAATTATCATAAATGATCGGCAGATTATATGCGTATGTATTAACATAATAAGAATACACTGATGACTGTTACTTTATAAGTCATCATTATATAAGGAGGCAGATGTAATGTAAGAAACTATTTTTTTAAAAACTGGTCTTAAAATGTTGTAGGTATTAAAAGTACTAACCTTAAAGTTCCACTTCCAAACATTTGTGGTTATGGCATGTTTTCTTCTGTTTAAACTGGATCGGAATTCTTTAAGTATTTGTATCGAAAACCAATTAAAAATTAAAAATTAATTTTGGTATTGACTAATTGGAAATATTTTTATTATCGGATGTGATTCACACATACCCGATTTTTGGGTACTCCGAGTGCACGCCATGAATGAACACGATATAGTCGGTAGGAATCGGATAAGTATGAATCAATCCGATGAACAGAATCTTCAATTAGTCTGCTTCAAAATTAATTTTTTGTTTTTAATTGGATTTCGATACAAACACTTACAAATCCTCCCATCCAGTTTAAACAGAAGAAAACACGTCTTTACGACAGATGTTTGGATATGGAGCATTATTTTGAAACATCTAATGCCTACAACTCTTTAGGACCAGTTTGTAGATAAGAATTTTCTTAACATCGCATCTACCTATTTATATATATATTGACGATTTATGAAGTTACAGTCATAATTGTATTCTTATTATATTATATGTGTGTACAGTCTGCCAATTCATCTATAACAAGTTGCGATATAGGCTGTAAACGTCGATCAAAATTGTAGCTCCCTGAAGATGGCCAATATGTGTCGCCGAAAGATGTAAGAGCATTGTGTAATAAATACAAACATTGTGCAAATAGTTGGTAGAGAAATGTGTTCGTATTTTTCAAATTATTTTGCTGTTATTTTGGATAAGTCATTGGGTTTTTATGTACAGACATCTTTATTGCAGAGGACACCCTACGACTGCTCATAGGAAATACTTTTTCTCAATTAATCACACTTCGTACCGTCAGAATTCATTCCCCTCTTGTTTTGTTACTTTAAGTATTAGCCATACGATATGGAAATTGTTTTTAACAACATAAAATGACATGGCAACCACATTACATCTCGATCTCTATTGTGGTTTCCTGAACCTAATCACAAAAATATTACAAACAACTTACCGCAATATATTAAACTGATCACAACAAAATGATATGCCTTAAATGAATTACTCTTAATATGGAACACCATTCTTGTCCCATATATTTTCAACAGTTTCCTTCTCTGTCTTCTAAGTTCTCGCTGAAGTTGCGCACTTTCTATTATTCGGACTAAGCAAACGAACATTCTCCTTACAATTAGACTGCACTGACATACGTGTCAGTACAATATTTATTAATTCATTAACAGGCATTTACACACAGCAAGGCGTTTCGATTTCTTATCAGGCCCTTACAACATTAATTAATGTTGCTGAAATAATTATTTTAATTAGAATATCAACATTATTTTAGCAACGTGTGATTCCACGTTCTTTTACATCACACATTCCATGGAGCACAATGGCTAAAATGTGCTTAGAATACTTTAAAATATGCTGTGAACTAGTTCGAAACGTTTCCCGCATACGTTATAAAATATAAAATAAAATTTATATTATGCTTCAACTCATAACGACAACGCAAAATACTGTGAGGTGTTCGTGACTGTTGCTAAGGTTAGAAACACAGGTGTAATTCTAAGAAATTTTCCTTCTATATTGACATGCTTTCTGTCGAATGTCAACGGCTTCAGTGTTTTTTTAAGAATGCGAGATCAAGCCGGTGCCCGCATGCACTGTCACGATTACAAATCATGATAGCGTGCAAGTTAAATACTGTAATGACACATCACGCGAAGTCTTGGAGTTACAAGGCTACTCTAACAAGCAAAGAAGCATAGCGTGGGGGAAAAGGGCCTGCTTGTTTTGGAAAATCGTTTGCTGGAAAGTGCTACTGATTAGGTTCAAACTGATTTAAGACAGAGTAAACTAACTTCACATATTATACTGAACATTTAATTCAATCAACATCGTGGTTATTAGACTTTGGCTTGTATATCCACAGGTTTATTCTAAGAAATTTTCTGCGTAAAAGAGACATTATTAATTAAAATTAATACGCATACCTCAATAGGAGCACTGGCTACAGAAAATTCAAAATATTAACTTTTATGTTTTTGAATAATACCTATAGCATAAATACGAAAGTTTTCTTTTTAAATTCTATTTTCTCTGCAAAGAATAAGTTCTTATTATATCACTGTAAATTACTATTGCAGTTATTCCCTCCTCTCAGCATTTTGTAATTTGATATACCTGATGAGGAACATAAAAAGCCGAAACATGTAGTACAAAATATATTAAAATAAACATATATATAGATTTGTAATTGACGATACATTCCTTTATTTCTATCTTAATGGAATTATTTGAGAGTTTTATACCTGTTAGCATAAAAGCCCTTTTATAAGTCAAAAGGACGCCTCTCGCAGGTAATAGTATGCACTCTATATGTCGATACTCTCTAATTAAAGATGTCTCTCAAACATGGAACGGAATAATATATAACACTGAAACAAATATGGATGAACCACACCGTTCAAAACAGAAATTTTGAAATAAACAGACCGAAGAAAACCATACCGTTGTTGGTAAATAGGAAGACGAAGATGGTGAAAAGGACGATTACAGTAAAAACAATGGGTTCAAAGCACCAACAATCATATCTTCCACAAAGTTAAATGTATGCGTAATTCATTATCAACTTCATAAATGTTTATAGTCCGGCTAAGTGTCTATTCAATTATAAGAAATCCCTTGCATAATTCATAAAGTGTGTGAACGATTTAGAGACTTCGGTGAAGAGAAAAATATTTTTCCTCTGCTGTGAATCGAAACCCGGCTTTCAAATCCTTGGCCCAGCCACTATACTGACGCAACTACCGAACTCCGTCATTGCTGTGGTGTTTAGATTAAGCACCTACAGGTATAATCCAGCAAAAATTGCCAAGTACTTCTGAGAAAACACGTATACGGTATTTAAAACAATTTAAAGGACAAGTGATTTATATTTTTCGCAGTTGGACATTCTGGATACCCAGGTTAACATAGTTACTACGCTATAAGATGGAAGACAGCAAATCGTGCTTCGACTCAAGGCAGGACCAAAACATAATTTCTTCTCTGAACAATACAAACTTAAACGTAGGTCCACCCAGCATCCTATTCAAGGGATAAGGGGGATTGTTTTCCCTGTGGTAAAGTGAGGGAAGCGTGAAGCTGACTACTAAGCCCATGTAGTAAAAGATGAAGAATACATGGGGTTATACCTCCACTCCCCCACATGCTTTCCTGGCGTGACGCTTAATTAACGAGGGGGAAAACTTTACCATTAAACTGAACTTCGTAAATTAACCTTGCGATTGTTCCTTTGTCCTTGTTAACAACAGGACTCGCGCTTCGAGAATGATAGTGACAACATGGGATATTTTCACTCTAAAATGATACAAAGAAACATACACGGATAATCTTGCAGTAATTTTTTATGCGCGAGAAAGATACTGTGAATGTTGAGCGCAACGTTATGCAATCCGCAGACCTGCGTATTTGTACGGCTACTTTTACGCCCCCCCCCCCCTCAACACTGGCAGTTACACCCTGGTCTCAGTCTCCCCTTAAAGTAACAATTCTGTCGTGATTACCTGTGGGAAATAACCTTAGGTCCGCTATTATCAAGCCTGGGCCATACACCGCCGTGGATATTGCCTCCGCGGAATATATGTTCTAATAGATGTCTCGAAATATAAAATAAGTAGAGTATCACCGATCTTAATTATAAAGCCAAAAAGACGTACGTTAGAATGAGCGAAATGTGCAATTATTCTGAAATCTGTCA